>CM021100.1:841467528-842006014 GCA_007115665.2 Sequoiadendron giganteum | reverse complement strand
ATTTCAAGTAGTTAATTATGCTACATAATTTTCCTTCCTCTCCAATTCCATATATACTATATATATGAAACCAATTGGAGTAGATATATATTATCACTAACATTCCTAAGATTAAATTTTCAAGTAGTGACTTATGCTGCATAATTTTCCTTCTCCAATTTTGTGTATACTAAATATGCAACCAATTGGAATGGGTATATATTATCAATAACATTCCTAAGATTTTAATATTTCAAGTAGTGACTTATGCTACATAATTTTCCTTCTCCTCCAATTCCATGTATACTATATATCCAACCAATTGGGATGAGTATATATTATCACTAACATTCCTAAGATTAAGATTTCAAGTAGTGAACTGTGTTACATAGTTTTATTTCCTCTCTAATTTTGTGTATATTGTATATGAAACCAACTGGAGTGGGTATATATTATATCACTAACATCACTAAGATTAACATTTCAAGTAGTGGTTTATGCTACATAGAGATGTAGTTCATCATTGTACCTAGATAGATCTTGATCATATTGCATGTCTACAATAGCATGAAGTTATATTGCATTACTACAATTAATAAAATAATATTTTCTACATTGAGTAGAGTATTATTGTATCATTTTTAGTATAGGTGAAAATCTCTAACTCTTATCCTTCTCTCTACTTTTCAATTTTGTAGACATATGAAACTATTGATATTTGTGCATATTTCACTTGTGCAACATAAGCTACTCATCACATATCTTTTTTATAATTATTGTGTGTTCTCATGGAGTACTCTTAATAAGTATAAATATAAGAATAATCTAACAATGGTTAATTAATTTATATGTAAGAAATTATTTTGAAAGATCTAGATATATAATTTTCATGTTAGGTGAGAATGTATGTATACTTTCAAATACATTCTTTTTTATATTTTTATGTACCTCAATATGTGAGAAAAAATTAATGGTGAGATAAGCGATACCCATGTCAATTCCCATTTATTTTTTACCTTAATCCAATAGAACATGTTAATACAATTACATATCAACATGTGACACACTCTTGTGCTAATATTGCATCATGAATAGATACATTTTAATATCCTAATACCTTTACCTATATCCATGTAAATTTTTCCTTATTTTATCCCTATTTCTATAAAATTAAATACACTCCATGTTTTATCCATGATCCATACAAAAACTTTTCTCTATGCATTCAAATTTTACCTTAAACTTGGTAATTTATCCCTTAAATTCAAAGTTTTTCCACTTAGGGTCAATCTAGTTTAATCCTAAGGCATATCTAGGATTTAGCCTAAAATCCAAATGTTCAATTTAAATTCAAAAAATCGCACCTCTTTTCACAAGCCATTGTGAGCTAACATAACACACATTTGTTTGACTTGTGGTTATGTTTTGATATTTAAAGACATTCAATGTGTAATCAATTACACATGATGTATGGTGAAGATAATAAGAAATTAAGAGAAATCACTAGAAAAAACTTCATTTTTCTAGGGACAAAATGTCATAATCCTAGCATCATAATCATATAGTCCATCTACATGTTATCTTTGATATTTCACTTAAAATCATAAAGTCAATCTACTTAGGAGGTTAACTTATTGATAATTATTTGAGAATCTCCCATAAGGTGTTTGTAAACATCAATTTGATATATTTGGACATAGAGAAGGCAAAGTCAAACAAACCTCTACACACATGTTTTGCCAATTCATACTTGTGGATCATGTTTATTCTTGTGCATCAAATCAAAGTCATGACACTCATGTTTGAACCCAAGAGAATTGGATCTAAGCTAGAGTGAATTTTAAAATCACGCAGAACCTAAAACATCTCCAAAATTAAGAACTTTAATTTCTACACCTGAAATGAATGGTCAACAATATTTCTTCACTATTATTCCCAAAACTAAACGCATCTATTGTCTTATTCAATTTTAAAATATTTATTGTTATTATCAACTCAACTCTTACTTAAAAATAACTATGTGATTATTAAATTGCATTTATTTAATTCTATAATTAAGACATTTTGTTTCTTGTTCAAACAATAAAATTAATTTGACGCTGTGATAAATAAGACACTTGGGCACGTCACGCATAGGGAAAACACGCTTTTAGAAAAGGGACAAGTAGAGAATAGTTTTGGATAGTGAATGAAACAAATTCATGATGGGAGAATTCCTCAATTTGACAAGGAAGGAATCGAAACCACTTCATATTTATGTACTTTGCATCAAACCTCGTTATCATTTTGAACATGACGAGGCTTGTCAACCATTATAAATCATGCAGACCTCATAATCCCATATCAACAATAACAATTATAACTTGATAGCTCAAGAAATCGTTATCAATGGCGGCACTTAATGCACAGTTCGTTCCTCTGCTATTGTTGATCTTGCTTGTGTCTCCATGTTGCTACGCCTTCACATGGGTACTCCCTCTTTTCTCATCCATTTATTAGATCTTCAGGAAAAAAGTAATCTTGATTGTTTTGATATACCTGACACATGAAATTACTTTGTTTGGTTTATGCGGGTGTAGGGACATTGCAGTACTACATGCGAATCCAAGTTCTGCACAGGTGATGGTTCATATATTTGCTGTTGGTATGCCACTTTACATAATTGCTTGAAACTGTCACTGATTTACTGGTGTTGTTTTTAATGGCAGTTGCACCGCTGTTGAGGTATGGGAAATACTGCGGGATATTTTACAGTGGATGCCCCGGGGAAACTCCGTGTGATGGGCTTGACAGCTGCTGTATGACTCACGACCACTGTATTGGTGACACGAATTACCTCAACGTCACATGCAATCAGGCTCTTCTTGACTGTGTTCAAGATTACCAAAATTCTGGAGAAGGGCAGTTCCCAGGGAATACCTGCGACATAGGGGATGCGGAGAGCACCATTAATTTCGCGATTCAAGCAGGTGTTTGGATTGGAGATGGTATTGGAGATGGACCTGCTCCTCCTCTCTCTGATCAGTATTCTCTCAACAACAGTTCCACCCCGAAGTATAATAATCCCTGATATCAAAGCTTGCCAAGATCAGTGGAATAACTTGTTTTCGTCTCTATTGAATCTCTTGCATTCTCTGCATCCTCCTTCTGCTTGTTTGTTTGTATCTAGCTGGTGTGCTAATTTTGTTCCAGCTAATTTTGTTTCTGTAAATTAGCAGTCAAAGTTACTGGGTTTTTTTTCAACTTGTGCCATGCTGCTTTAATTTATATTGAAACAGTAGTCAAATTCCTCTGAGTTAGAGTCAGAAAGAATATTTGAAGTATAGAAATGTGTGTTATAGTTCATAATCAAACATAACAGAAACATATTTGTTACGAAAAGCTCAAGATGAGGATGTTTACACATCAATATCACTCACCCATGATTTTAGAAATCAATATTGGTATCGACACCCAGGAGACGCCCACAAAAGTCAATATGCAAGCATAGGGAATTAAGATGAACGGAGTCCACTCCTTGAGAAATTTAGACAGCAGTCTATTATGCTATCACATAAATAGTTTGAAAAATAAGTGTAATAATTTTTCTAAGGGCCATAATGTTCTAGAATATTATTAACAAATAAGAGAATTACATATAGTTCATGACTTTTTATGAATTTGTGAAAGGTTTTCTTAGAGTATTTGTTGGAAAAATGCATTCCTTCTATAATAATAATATTGATTAAGCGTATTAAAATCAAAATTACAAAAAGATGTATGAGTACAAATTCATTGAGGAGGAAATTTAGTGGGGTTGATTTGGTCCTATTTCAATTCTCTAAGCGTGCGGCTGTTTATGAGAGAAGCCTCGAAGTAGGACAGGACAACAAGGTAGTTTGGAAGCTCTGAGTTGGAAATGTCACTATTCTTTAACATAAAGAGATGCCACCTGTCATAAAATATTTCCAAGCTTTTCGAAAGAGGATTGTCACATCATCTGTCTAATCAACTAAGGAACATGTTAATGAAGCACCACCTTCATGAACTTTTAGTTGCTTTCTTTATTTTATGGTTATTCAAAGAGAATTTCATTTTAGGGTAGTTATCTTTTAAAGAAGTTGTTACACTTCTACTTATATATATTGTTTGTAATTAAGACAAAGAAACTCCCAAGTCGTATTCTAAACTTATTTTTTTCAATTTTAATATAGCATATGAGATTGGAACCTCTATTCGCTTTGTGTGTGTTTACTATTCATGAAAGTAATTTAGATATCTTAAATCTATTTGTTTGAGTTATTCTTATTAGTTATACCATTCGTTTGTGGAAGTACAATTGTTTTATTTTCATGGTTGGTTTCACTCTTAGATCATATTGAATTGGAAACCTATATGGGTTCATCTCCTTTCCTCTTATACTAGCTCTAGGAAACCTATACCCTTCAAGAATGATAGCCTTCTTCTTTTAAATGAATAGTCTTGGTTTTTTTTTTTTTCCCTGCTTCTTTCTCTTTCAAGAAACTCCTTTTCTCCGAATAAAATTCAAAATTCTAGGGATTTTTCTACTTATCTTATTGATTAGGCACCAAATCTTGTCAATAAATGCTAAGACTTCTCAAATTTAACTCCATTCCCACCTAAAACCCCTCTTCCTTTTGTATAGGGTAATGTTTAATATTCGTAGTTGGGAGTAGATGAAACAATTCCAAAATTAAATAATGATGAAGTTTTAGTTTTAAATTACTAGCATAATGAATAAATAAATTAAAATATATTAAATTAAGTCATCACAAGGAAAAAATGAGCTCTATAGGAGTATGACTACAATGTCCCTCCATAAAAAATATATGGATGTTTTTATCCATGAATTATGCATTCTCAAGAAATACCTTCTTCCTTACATGCTACTCCTCTAATTACATTTTTCAATGAGGAAATCCCAAATTATAATTATGGGCTATTCTATTTTATTGGTGAGATAGAAGAAAAAGTCATTGGTAAATTTATTATTGATCCTAATAATGAATACACCATTTATAGGGAAGATGATTTAGTTAATAATGATTGGAAACCACATTCATACGATCATTCAATCTTTTTTCTTTAACAAGAACAAAAAAATATTAATTCATACTATGTTATTTTTTGAACCAAACTAACACACCTAATATAATACACTAATACATTATTTCCTAGATTGGTCTTACTAACAATTCATTTATATTTAAAATATTACACAACCTCTGCCAGGTGCATTTAAATTGGTTGATAGAATTATTGGGGGATCCACTTAATGTTGTTGGTGTTTTAAATAAACCAAGCCGATCTCACCAATTATCTATGAATTTTCGAAATTAAATAGTCAATAATTAG
Organism: Sequoiadendron giganteum; assembly: GCA_007115665.2. Lineage (NCBI taxonomy): Eukaryota > Viridiplantae > Streptophyta > Pinopsida > Cupressales > Cupressaceae > Sequoiadendron > Sequoiadendron giganteum. The sequence goes on along the minus strand of CM021100.1, from coordinate 842,000,680 downwards.
GAGGGATTGGCCAACTTGATAGGTGAAAGTCTTTGAGACTTTCCCTCTACACTTTGGGCTTTGCAAGACCTAGGAGGGTGATCCCTAACAGTGTCTTCAAGCTCTCTTATGCTATTTACTTATGAACATTGTAATAACATTGCAAGACCTAGGAGGGTGATTTTGATAGTTTTATTAACAAAATTTTTTGTTGAGGCTGAATTAGGTAAAGCTTTCATGGTTCATCATTTGTTTCCACTTATCTGAATGTGTTTTCAAAGACATTCCTTTTCGGATTCTCATGCATTTTTCTATTTCTTTACTCTATTGATGCCTTGCTTGTCTTGAGGCTAACATCAAAGCACTTCTGGAGCTCGCTTTTCTTCGAACAACAAGAATTTGAGTAAGTTTCGATGTTCCATTTCTTTGTATCTTACCTCTTTTTTTTCTGTCAAAACAAGCTTGATTTGGACTTAATAGATACGAATGAATGGCTGTTTTATTTCAACCATGCATCGTTATTTTTTAACCCTTCTATTTTGGCTCGGCTTCTCTTGACTTAGCTCACTAGAAAAATAAATGAAACAAATCATACTCTCCATATATGGTTTGATCAAACAATGAAATATTTTTTTATTTCTACATTTTTTCTCTTTCTTGGTGATAGCTTGGTCACTACCTCTCTAAAATATTTTTTCTATTTCCAAAAAGAATAGAGTGTAAAATTTTCTTTATTATATTTTCAAGCCTCCTTCATGGCTCCATGATTATGGTTGAGGGCTCTATTCAATGGAATTTTGGGTTTGTCTTTGATCTAGGGTTTTTCAAAAACCCGTGACTCTTATTGCAGATACAAGCTCTCAGAAAAATGAGTGCAAGCCTTTTGGCACGATATTTCACTTCTCAAAAAGAAAAATAAATCCTTCCACATTTGGGCCTTGGCCCAGAAACCCTAAACCATGGGTTTGTAATATTCTGCATATCCTTCTTTCTTGCAAGTATTTTACATTTTCATTTTTCAGAACCTGCTTCACAAGACAATTAAACTATTTTTCTATAAGTTCATTTTTCTCTGAAAAAGACAAAAATGGAGATCATTGATGCAGAGCATGGTGGGATTCAAAGGTTTTTAAAGACACAAACACGTATTTTTGCAAGATTACTTGTGTAAGCCTCTAAGAAGCTTCTCAAGCCACTAATTTGTAATTAGTTTGCAAGGGATTGTTTGATCTTTCTTTTCCAATTTCCTATTTTATAGGGAGTTATGGTATGTTTAATCTTTCCAATCACAAGGTGAATTTTCGTGAACTTGACCATTCTAAATTATTTAAATGTAGACACCATATGGTCAATGTTGAAAGCTATTGTTGCTCCAAGGCACTTTGACTTCTTCCTTAGATAGTGATATTCCGTCAAGATATGAATGTGGTTATTGTTCAACAAAAAATTGCCAAAGCCTTTGTGGTTTTATTTTTACCTTTGCGGCTGCTCCTTCCTTTACAAATGCTCACTACCCTCGAAGCGCTCCACATGGATGCCTCATGAAGCTTTCTACTTTTTGCATCGCTTCATTTTTTTCTGGTCTCCGTCTATGTTCCGTCTGGCTTTCTTTGTTTGATTTCCGAGTTGGGCCCACCTTATACTTTATCTTGCTCAGAGCGCTCCACATGGCTCCCTCTCAGAGCTTTTCACTAGGAATTTCTTCAACTTTCTTGCGGGTTCGGTCTGAGTGACACATGGCAGTTGTTGTTGTGCTAGTTACCTTGGAATTGCTGCTGGACCCTTTTGTCCCCGCCTGCTGCCGTGTTTCTTGCTATGGCGCTGCGTGTTCTCACCTGCTGCTACATGGTTTTTTGTTCCATGTCGTGGCTTCGCTAGCATGCTCCTGGTCGATTGATGTTCATTGTGGTGGCTCGAGGTGATCTGGGTCATCGGTCTTTGCTCACATTTTCTTTTCTCTTGGTGCGCTTTCAGGCGGTGGGCTGGCCTATAATACGACCATGTTTCTTTTTAATTAAGTTGTTGGTTAAGTTGGCAAAAATTCCCAAGCACTGGGAAGAAGGCCTTTGTAATAGCTTTATTGAATTTTAAAGACTCCAGACTATGCCAAATAGTTTCGACCTTTCTATTTGTTTATGCATTTAATGAGACTATTGGTCTGTGTCGCTATCTTCTTTTATTGTATGAATGCTTGTTCTTCAACTTTCTGTAATTTTCATAACTCAATAAATACAGACCATGTTTCACTTCAACTCTTCTGTGTTAGCTAAAATTTATGCTAAAATTATATTATGCAAAATAGAAGTTACTCTTACGTTTCAAGTGCTTTTGAAAAAATTAGTTTAATTAATAGCAATTTAGTGGTTCGGGCCTTCGCATTCTACACTGTGCTCTGGTAAATTTGTCTAAGCCTTTGGCGCATCGCTTGTAGTGTAAATTTTTACATTCCTGCTATCTTCCTCACCTTTTACTCCCCCACTAAGCGAAGAGATGGCTTCGATAAAACCCCGGAGGTCACTTAGCTAGCACACAACGTCCCCCATTAGCTAATTTTCCCATGAGACTATTGATACATGCAAATTTTTGCATCAACAGTTCTTTTTCTGGCACACTCGGTGGGACCACGAACTAGCACATTCACCCTTTTTTTTATATAGGTGTGTATGAGCCATCAGCCTATAACAAGGTCATTGACTACAAGAGTCCCTGGCCTGTTGGTACCACCATTAGTTTCTGTGCACACGAGAGGCCGTTGAGGGAACCCTTCACCTCCTCTGTCTCCTCTATCACCCACTCCACTGCCATCACCTACTCCGCTTGTACCTATGGCTGCTAGAAATTATGTAGCCTGGGACTCCGACAACCCTTTAGTTGCACCTATGCCTCCTGCAGTATGGGCTCCCATTCTGCTTCTGCCCTAAAATCTATCCCTAAGTATTCTGGGGATGAGTCAAAGACACCAACGAAGCATCTGCAAGATGTGGCAGATGTATGTCTGGTGCACAACGTATCAAACGAAAATGTAGCTCTTAGGCTACTCACCGCCTCCTTCTGAGGAAATGCGTTGAACTGGTACCAGACTCTCGAGGCTAGTACTATTGCAACTTGGGACCAACTCAAAACTCCATTTTATGAACATTTCTCCAATGCTGGTGATAGATCATCACTATACCATCAACTAGAAAATATTAAGCGAGCCCCTCATAAAGCTCTGCCTGATTTCAATGCGAGGTTCCATTTGACCTAGCAGACAATGCCTGTTGGCAACCGACCACCTCTAGATTTGGCGTTTATGTTCTACCTAAAATCAATCAATGCCGACATCTCCATGATGTTACAAGCTCTTGGCGGAGAGACTCTACCCAATGCTTATGACTTGGTTGTCACTACGGAAAATAACTTGATCGCCGCCAGAAAGTTGGCATCGAGACCGATAATGCCATTGTTTCCCGAATGCAATGCTACGGAGGTAGAAGTTCCTTCCACTAGTGTGCCTATGGCTTTTCCCCAGTCTATGTATGTTTATCCGATAAACGCTCCAAGCACAACTCCAATGGAAGCCCCGATAGTAGCTCCTGTGCCTAATCCCTTGGCTGTTGAGATGAAGGAGATGAGAGAATAGATGTGAGCCATGACTAATGAGTTAACTACTATGAAGCGGCAACAATATAGTTATCAGAAGCCGGCTTACCAGAGTTACCAGGGTGGAAAAGCTCTGAACCAATCAAATCAATGGCAAGATAGGTCACATGGAAATACCTTAGCTCAACCAAGTAACCAAATAGTTCTGGTAACCCTGTCAATGTAGGTCGTCCATCCTAGTTCGAATAAGGAGTTGGTGGCTAGACAAAACAGCTTAGTTGAAAATGCCAATTCATGGTGTGTTCCTTGCAATGATGCACACATGCCAAGAAATTGTTCGCGGGGAAACTTACAACAAAAGATCATGGACCAACGTAACCAAAGCGGTGCACCAAATCTCGGTAACCAATCATACGCCTCTCAGTAGATGGACAATGTTGTCCTTGCTGCTCAAATTCAAGGGATGTCCATTCAGTAGGAATCAAACATTGTTTCAGACTAGGCTCTCTTTTCTTGAATGGAAGGAGAAGAGTCAGTGTTTCTAAATGACATCCCAATGGATCAAGTGCCCCGAGTGTAATCGGACTACAACACGCGTTCAAAGCGTAGATTCACCAGAGAGTTCTCAGCCTTTCCTATCAATGCTTCATAGCAACTGGTGCCTAGCCCAGCGGTAGGCCTATTGCCAATCCCACCACAATCTAAGGCAGCTATTCCTAGCTCTCCGAGTCCACTTCTACCGAAGGAGAAGGCTCCATCGATCACTCTTATTGTTGCCAAACAACCAGACGCACTAGCCGTGAAGCCAATGTCGACTGCAAAACCTAAAGAGCAAGCAATCGTGACTCACCAGTCAAAAGCATAGTTCAACGTGGTGGAACAACTAAAGAAGTCATCTGCCAACGCTTCTTTGTGGGATGTCCTAGCTATTCCGAACAAGAAGGTACTATTACAAAAGGCTTTGTCAGGAGAAGAGGATGCGAAGATTCCTACTCAATCTAATGAGGAGAAAGTATCCAAGCCTGACCTGGATAAAGTGCTAGCAATTCATCCAGAGGAAAAGCTTAGGTCTGGAAAGGAAAGTAAGCCTAAATCTAAGCCTTTCTTTCTAACACTTATTATTTGCGACAAGCTATTACATAATTGTATGATCGAATCTGGTGCTAGCACAACTATCATGCCAAAGCAAGTAGCTGATGCTTTGGGTTTAAAATATGAGCCTCTAAACAAGGGAGTCATGCAGCTAGATGGAAATAAGGTTGATACCGTCAGGATAATCAAGGGATTACCTATGAATTTGTTCGCCTACCCTAGTATGACTATAAATCAAGATACTATACTCATTGATATTCCTCCTCTATTTGCGATTTGTTTATCCCGAGAATTCATAGCAAATGTCAGAGGATATCTAGCACTGGACTGGTCGCACCTAATTTTGAGGACCAAACATGGAGCCAAGATGAAACTATTTTTAGAAAATTTGCATTCCGAACATGTTGCTGACAAGGCCCTACTCAACTTTGAAGCAGCACACACTTCAATCTCTCAGGAAGAAAGGTTCAATGTAGAATTTCTAGAAGAAGAGGAGGCTACTAGCTCTTGGATAGAAGACGAGGAAAATTTGTTGAAAGAGTTTATTGATATAGACCCTTTTAGGAATTACCATACAACTGGCCTCAAAACCTATGTTATACATGAAGAGGGGCAGATTAAGCCCAAAGTTACAAACAAGCCTGGAGGTGAACAATATTAAAAAATATGGACTTTGTATTTCGATATCCCCTTCCAAGGAAAAGACCTTGAGGTCATATCGCTTCCAGTTCACGTGTTCAAACAATGAATCAAAGTATGAGGGTCTTGTCCATGGTTTAAGCCTCACAGAACAAATGGGTGCAAAGCATATAAGTGTGTTCGGAGATTTAGAGCTGGTGGTCAACCAAATTCGTGGAACTTCTTCTGCAAATAATATCCATATGAGATCTTATCAACATAGAGTCTGGGATCTAATTGACAACTTTGAGGCATTCAATATTTAAGCTATTCCAAGGGAGATGAATTCCAAAGCTGACACAATGGCGACTATCAGGGCTCAGTTAGAGCCGGCCTTCGAATTATTGAGAAATAAGCATGTGGTGAAGGTAATTGTAAGACCTATTATTCTAGATAACAATCAAGATTGGCAAGTGTTTGATAGCGATGCTCATATTGCATCATTCCTCTAGTCATCTGGAGAATTCGCTGATCAGCTGCAACCGAAGATCGCCGAAGCTTATGGGGATCAAATTATCCAGTTGAAATCCAATAAGCTTCTGAGGGGGCTAGTCACTCTGGAGAGCTTGTTTGATCTTGATGATGCAATGAGAGACAAAAAGAAGCTCATGGATGACAAAGGCGATTACACTAATTTGCATATCGGGGAAGACAAAAAGCTCAAGGTCGAAAAAGAAATTTCTCAGAAGAATAAGGACAGACTAAGGCATTTATGTGAGGAATACCCAAGCATAGTTGCCTAGTCATATGATGATCTTAAAGGATACAATCCGGGGATGATCGAGCATACAATTGAGTTGTCAAAAGGGGCGAAGCCAGTTCATCAAAGGCAGAGACCCGTGAACCCAAAGATAGAGTCTCTCATGTCATAGGATCTAAATAAGCTGATCGCATCCCGAATAGTGTTCCTGATCAAACACAACACTTGGGTGTCAAACCTGGTGCCAGTCTAGAAGAAAAATGGCGACATACACCTGTGCATAGACTTCTAAGATTTGAATAGAGCATCTTTAAAAGATCATTACCCCCTACCTTCAATGGAGGTAATTCTGCAAACTGTAGCTGGCTCCGAAATGTTTTCAATGTTGGATGGTTTTTCGGGCTACAACCAGATTTGAGTAAAGGAGGAGGACCAACACAAGACAACGTTCACCATGAAGTGGGGGACTTATGCATATGCTAAGATGCCTTTTGGGCTCTCAAACACCAGGGCCACTTTTCAGAGAGCCATGGACATTTCTTTTAAGGATTTGATCCACAAGATTATACTCATTTACCTGGATGATTTGATAGTATTTTCAAAATCTGTTGATGATCACTTTGATTATTTGGAGCTTGTTTTCCAGAAGTGTCAGGAATTCGGGATTTCTTTAAACTCAAAGAAATGTGTGTTCGAAGTTCCCCAGAGGAAGCTATTGGGATATTTTGTCTCTAAGGAAGGCTTTTCCATTGATCTGGAAAGAGTTGATGTGATTCGGGAGCTTCCATTATGTGTCAACAAGAAGGGTGTGCAGTCTTTCATGGGTAAGGTCAACTTCATCAACCGATTCATTGCAGATTTTTTAGGTGTTGTTCGGCCTATTACCTTAATGCTAAAGAAGGACCAACTTTTCAAATGGACGACAGAAGCCAGAAAAGCTTTCGAGCTTATAAAGGAGGCTATTTCCTTTGCTCATGTGTTGGTAAACCCCGACCTATCAAAAGATTTTATTATGTATGTTTTTGGTGGTGGCAATAGTATTTCCATGGTGCTTATGCAAAAGAATGATGTAGAGAAAAGGGAGTCTCCTGTTGCTTTCTATTCATGAACCTTAAAAGAGTACGAAGTAAAGTACAACTTTGTAGAAAAGTAGGCCTTTGCCATTGTTAAAGGGCTTAAGAAGTTCTGACATTTGATATCATATAACAAGGTGATTGTTTGCATACCGCATCATAGTGTGCGGGAGTATATCATGGAGGGAGAAATCATAGAGAAAAGAGCTAATTGGATCACCAAAATCCTAGAATATGATATTGAAGTCAGACGTGTCAAGACTGTCAAAGGAAAGGGACTATGTTAATATCTCATGGAAAACAGTGAAACAGTGATAGAACTTGAGGCTTCGAAACCTGTGTTTTCGAACCAAGAAAATTCTCAGGGTGACTGGCTAGAAGATAGAATAAACTTCATGTAGACAGGAAGGTATCCGATCAATCTACCTTCTTTCAAAAGGCATTTCTATCATTTGCAAAATAGTAATTATGTTCTCCTGGAGCTTGTCCTGTTTAAAAGAAATTTTAATGGTGTCTTGCTAAGGTGTGTAAACAAGGAGCATGCCAAGAAAATATTAGATCAATATCACAATAGCCCGACTTGAGAAAATTTTTCCGCAAGAACCACAACAATTAAAGTTATATGTGCTGGTTATTTTTGGCCAACACTTTTTAATGACACATTCCTACTGATTAGGTCTTGCAATGAATGTCAGTTTCACATTAGGAGGAGAAAGAATGTTGCTATGCCATTAAGGCCTATAGTAGTAGAAGAACCTTTTGCTCAATGGGGCTTAGATTTCATTGGGATGATTAGCCCTTTCTCTTCAGCCGAACATAAGTGGATATTGACAGCTTTAGATTACTTCACCAGGTGGGCAAAGGTAGTACCATTAAAAATGCTACAGAGGTAGAGATTGTTAATTTCTTAGAGGAGTTAGTAATTAGATTTGGCCCACCTAAAACAATCATTTCTGACAATACTAAAGCATTCCTCGGCTCAAAGATGAGACAATTGGCATTGAAGTATGGCATTTTCCTGAAAACTTCTTCTAATTATTATCCCCAGGGGAATGGCCTCATAGAGTCTACTAACAAAAACTTCATTAGGTTACTAAAGAAAATAGGCTCGAAATATCAGAAAGAATGGCATAGGAACCTCCAGACAGCATTGTGGGTAGATCGAATCATTCCCAAGCAAATACTAAGGACATCCCCCTATGAGATGGTGTACGGAAAGGAGGCATTGTTGCCTATTGCCACGAAAATTCCTGCCTTACAGTTGTTTAAATCTCTCAAAATTGAACAGAACGAAGCAATGGAGGTGAGGTTTTCTGAGTTACTCAAGGTTCAAGAAAAAAAAGAATGCACCCTTGAGGTGATGCATAACCACCAGTAGGTGGTAAAGAAATGGTTTGACAAAAAAGCATCAGATCAAGGGTTACAATGTGGGGATTTGGTGCTCAAGTTCAATGAGCACGGAGCAAAGCCTGACCAGCATAGCAAGTTCTATAGCCTTTGGGAAGGACCTTTCAAAATTACGTAGTGCAAACAGTTCAAATCTTTTGAGTTGGAAGACGAAGAAGGTAATGCCCTCAATATTCCAATTAATGGAATACATCTTAAAATATTTTATTAATTCTGCCTATGTGAAGGCCAAGTAAATTGTAGATATGTAATTAATTTTTTCCTGCTTTAAGTTTTGGATTTTCTTAGTGCTTCGTAATAACAACAATAATGCAGAAAATAGAAGAAAATATTGTAAATGGGCTAAGATTTCTAAAAAGACATATATTATATCCATAAGAGCTGAAAATTTACATTATATTTGGGGGGTTAGAGGCCTTGTATCAATATTTACACATGTCCGCTATAGAGCGGAACTTGTAAGGTAGAAAGGGAAAAATGAGGTTTATCTTCATTCTCAAGTTATTAGTGGGAAGGGCCAGCAATCATAGCAGTAGGTGGAGCGAGATCGGGGAACACCATTCTTTCAAAATCTTCGTACCACTGAAGATTTTGGAATGGTTCAATGTAGTGCACATGCATAAGGAAGTAGCAATCGGCGCGGACCTTGGCGCGGTGCTCATCATTAGTCTCCAGCTCAAAGCCAAAAAGGAAGGGTCTTGTTGGAACAATTCTTCCATGTAGTTTCTGTAGCTGAATGTTGCGAACTGAGGGAATCCCATGATCAAATTGAGCCGCATGCACAATCTGCTCTAGGCCTTCGAGGTAGAGCCAAGGGAAGACCCGCTTTGTCAGCTTTAAAATTTTGCATTTGGAAATGCTAATGTCTAGCAGTGAGGTGACAAAGTGGGAGAAAATGCTAGTATTCACCTGGTACTGCTCCTCATACTCCACACAGTCTTTCCCCAGGACCCACTTGATTGCCTTCACATACAACAGGTTCTTCACACCTATCATGCACTTTAAGCGCCTACATATGATTTTGCCTAAGAAGGTAGCTTGTGTCTTCTTGCAAAGAAGCCTTACTGATGTTTCCATGTTGTTTAATTTTCTAGCTAGAAAAATGGAATTGCTAAGTAAATACAGAAGGCTCACTAAGCTAGGAATGCGAGAAAATTTTGTGATTTGCTATTCTACCAAGGGTCTTATTTATAGACTAGCTAAGGTTCACCAACCAAGGGAGGCCATAATTATGACTGAGCCAAAGTGTGTCACATTGCCTTGGTTTTCAGTGTTGCGGCGTGTGAGGTGACGAAAATATGCAGGTACAGTTGCAACTTGTTCGGTTAAGTTGCCACATTCATTAGAGATAGGCTAGGTGTCTACACAAAGCCTTGTTGTCATCTCATCCAAATCAAGGCAAAATCATTTGGAAAGGCTGTTGGGTGATGCGCCCAGGTATGTTCAATAAAATTAGTAAATGCACAAAGCTTGCAAAAGTATTTTGCAAGATTGTCTTGGTTCATTTTTCAATAAAAAATAATCTCTGTCACATGCAAGAGGCCATCTCTTAAATGTTGGGAGCAATATGGCTAGTTGGTGATTCTTTCACATGTAAGAAAGGCTGGCAACACACAATGGCAACTTGGTATGAATGACTGGCATGTACTCTTTTTGGCCACTTTTCTCGAGGATTGAAAAAGTAGGTTAAGGCATGCAGAAACACATTTATTACAAGGAGTTACCTAAGAATTAAACAACTAAGGCATTCAGAGAAGGAAATAAAATTTTCAGGTTGAGCTAAGCCATTTGTGAAAGTTTTCAGAAAGGCTCTTGTGAATACCAAAAATGGTTGAAATGGCAGAGAACCCAACATAGACCTTGGCTCCAGTAAGTCTAAGTGAGAAAATGAGAAGGGCACCCTATGTGCAGCTCTATGACTAGGAGTCTTATGCTACTCTTGGCATCCCCACAAAGCCTTGTTGGCCGTTCACCCATCTGGTGGACCAGAGAATACTAAACGCAGTTCCTCACAGAGATTAGACTTTGGTCATGGAGGATTGGGATAACATCTTTGATCCTGAGCTATGCCACAATCCTAAGAGCCTTCACAAGGCCGCATGCAAAAAATTGAAGCATGTATCAGACCCTTTCAATAAGTGTCTATGTTTATATGGTCTTCCACAGTACATGGTCCCTTTGGTACACCCGTGGCCAGAAATTGTGGTAGCATGCGTGACACACTTTGACACAGATACTGGAGTAATCAGCGGCAAAAATTTTAGGGTAGTCATCAGCCCTAAAGCTATTCAAGATATGTTGTGTGTCCCGCTTCCCTTGACCCGAGAGGTTGAGATTTTTGAAGTGAAAAGAATCCAGCAAAAGTGGGGAGAGCTCCAAGGGGCGCAACAGTTTTATTGCTCTAAGATCAATCAGCCAACAAACAATTTAGCATCGCCCAAATTCCTTATTGGTTTGAAGGCCCTGAAAGGTGGGCCTTCCTCTATTACTTCCATGCTAGCGATGGTGTGTGGTCTGGATACAGACAAAAATGTTATTGAGTTTCAAATGTCCCTCAGCTTTATGTTGAAGAGGAATCATGAGGCTCCACTCTTAGATTTTGCAAGAGTTATCAGTGATGGAATTTTGAAGTAGTTGTAAGATTTCTAGGACGGCTCTAGGTTCAGGTATCCCTCCTACCTGGCCTACTTGATTTTACATCAGAATCCGAATTATTTTTCAACATTTATGTCTCTAGCCATTTTTAATGAGGGAAAATTGAGAAGGCCAGTCTCGACATGGACTCCTATCATGTAAAAAACTTTTGATTTCTATGCATTTTCGGATTTGTTCCTGGCCCCAACTCTGTAGGCTTTGGATGGAGCTGGCATCAATATGACCAAACACATATCGCCCTGGCAGAAATTCTGGTTGGAGAAGCTGGTACCGCCCTATGATTGGTTCTTTAGCATGGATTTTACCATACTCCGCATACTAAGCTTCATCTGGGAGCCCTTCCTGCTCCCCCATTATCTTTAGGACAGAGTGTTGTCCCTTGAGGCGATGAGGCAACTATGCACCATTGACAATGATTACTAGGGGGGAAAACAATTAACTTCCCATTTGTTGGTGCCAATCATGTTTGGATCTGTGTCGCTGATCAGGAAGAGAACTTCAAAGATTGATACTTTGAAGATTTTACTTTCAAATTTGGGCCATCTCTGGTTGGTTTTGATAAAAGATACCTGGCATTACAACCCTGGAAATAATTTGTCTAAGGTTGGTATCAAAGTCCCGCATTTGCCTCAGCCATTCTGGGACCTTTGGAGAAATGCCAAAGAGGGAAATTTAAGTAGATATGTAGGCCTTGAGTATTTTCCTATTGAGGATAATCATCAGTTGTGGCTGAACTTTTATTTCATCACGAGGAAGGCCAACCCAAAATAGAAAATCAACCCATCCCTGTGCACCCAATTGACTAAGCTCAATTGGATGTCCGAGAAGATTCGAGACTTCTGGATATACAAGCAGGAGATTCTGGAAACTAGCAAGCTTCATGAAGAGGTAGCCCTTGATGAAAAATTCGATGATATCTGGGAAAATGAGCATCCAGACATTGAAAGATCTCTGAACCGTTTGACATCTGTGCAACATTACAAAAATGAAGAGATTTCCATGAAGCCTAGGGAGGAAGTAACTCAGAATCCCCCCCCTGTTGCCGAGAATCCAATGCACGAGAGGGATACTGGTAAACAGCCTGCACAAGAAGAGGATCCACACGCACAAGCATCAGAGCCATCCAACTCCTCTAAATCAATGCAGAAGTGGGAAAGGACTACCAGTAGTCGGAGGCAGGTCATTCTTGACCTTGATGATTTTTCGGAGGAAAAGCGACAATGAACCAGAGACGGTGGGGAGGAAGAGCACTTGATGGAGGAAGCGGTCAAGACATTTGCAAATCCGCATGAGCCTCAGATAAATTTTCCTCCCTCTTCTCTCTCTTCCATGTCTCCGATTTCTTCCTCATCAGCCCCTACTTTTTCATTCGCGCTAGTTTTCTTTGCTGCTAGATTTCCCGGGTAGTCTAGTCTTGTCCGTCCTGGTTTCCCACCTTTATCCTCCGCTTTCCATCCCTTGCCTGGAACGCAATTTGGTGTAAGTACTAGGCTCATGGGCCAACAATTTTTTATCTCCAAGGCCTAGCCCTACAGTTGGTGCATCTCCAGTTTTCCCTTATACCTCATTTCCATCTCCTCTGAGTGGCCAATTCATTCTGCTATTCTCCCTAGCTATTATAATGAGACCCAACAAGACTTTTGATGTGTTTAGTACACTCTCTTTCCTGTTGGTCATCCCACAGGAGTACCCTTTTGCTGGTGGCCTGGGTATCCCTGCCCAAGAATATTTCTCACAGGTTGATGCAAACAAGAGCACCCGCGCCAACCAGATCAATAAAAGAAGACAGAAAGACACAACCAGGTGGACAGAGCACCACTTGCAAACTGTATTCAATGAAAGTTAGAATACCTTGATGTTTGCAAAAATCACTCCTAATGTGATTAAACCGGTAAGAGAAATGCTACCGAGTTACTATTCCATGAATGTTGTTGGGCTAGACTTGTAGCAGGCCCGCCCGCGCGATAAAGTTGAGCTGATGGAGGAGACCCAAAAAATAGTGACTACTTATTATCTCAAGCTTAACTACCAGATAAAGAAAAAGTATGATTAGATAGCAGAGCTCAAGGGTAGGGTCGACATCTGGGTAAACAAGTTTAAAGCCCAAGAGAACGAAATAAAATGACTGGAGAAGGAGAGGAGTGCCTTTGAAAGTCAAATAAAGGAGCTGCAAAATTTGAGCACAGAGATCATCCCAACTCTCCAGTAGTAGGTTGAGCTGAGCCAAGTAAGTGAAGGAAAACTCCATGCTAAATCTGAGCAGCTAAGCGAAGGAATGAAGGAGCTCCGACGAAGCACGGATGCTAAGGTCAGTGAAATGAATGCCATTGTGGAGTTGGAAACTCAAAAAGAAAAGCAAGATGAATTGGCCCTGGAAGAAAAGGAAAAAGAGGTTTCCACTCTGAGGGAGCAAATGTCCACATTGGACAGTAACTTGTCGGAGCTGAAGGCAAATTTGAGCAGCAGAGAGGCAGAATTGGCTGCCCTAAAGGCTCAACCTCTTGCGCCCTAGATATGCTCATTGATAATTTCCAAAGAGTTGTATGCCTCATACTAGGACAAGGTGAAGGCATTGTGCATTAATCTTCATCCCACCTTGAAATTTATGGCGCAAGTGGCTAGCCTTTGCAAAACAGTGAGTGAATCCATACAGCAGGTCCAGGAATTAACTTTTGACAAGGTTCTGAAGGCTAGGATTTTATTGGGCAAGTTGTATACAGCTTCTGATGAAGCTTTGAGCAGCATGGGCATCGATGACCGAACAACGACGGTAATGGGTGTCAGTATCTTCATCTCTATGCATGAGGTCATTCAACATGTAGCAAAATGCAGGTCTCAATTGAACCAGGTTACCAGCAATATGCGGGCGAAAATTTTCCGTTTGACTCAGAGAGGCCTTCCCTCACCCTTCATTGTGGATCAAGGAGTAGCGAGTGTGGAACACATTGTTGCAATGATCAAAGAAAATAATCAGGACCTTTCTATCTTCCAATCTTTTGATCAATCTCTGACCCTCGAAGAAATAGAGAGAATCGTGCATCAGCTGGCGCAACTATTTTTCCAATTGGAATTGGAGACGAAAGTATCAGGCGGATTGCTTTTCAAGGCAATCATTGATCTCAGGCTAGCTCATGAGAATCTGTGAGCTCTCTCCGCACCATCAAATGAGGTCTAGACAAGTCTACAGGACGCCCTCTCAAGGTTGTGAGCAGTTTTGGGATGTTGAACCAAAGTTTTTGGGGTTTTTCATTCTGCGAGCGAAATGCCCCTGTGAGTCACCAAACTGTTCAACAAAAAACTACCAAATCCTTTACGGTTTTATTTTTACCTTTGCGGCTGTGCCTTCCTTTACAAATGCTCACTACCCTTAGAGCGCTCCATGTGGCTACCTCACAAAGCTTTCTGCTTTTTGCATTGCTTCATTTTTTGCCAGTCTCCATCTACGTGCCGCGTGGCTTTCTCTATCTACTTTATGAGCTGGGCCCGCCTTATACTTTCTCTTGCTCAGAGCACTCCACGTGGCTCCCTCTCGGAGCTTTTCGCTAGGCATTTCTTTGACTTTCTGGTGGGCTCTGTTTGAGCGACACGTGGCAATTGTTGCTGCGCCAGTTACCTTGGAATTGCTGCTGAACCCTTTTGTCCCCACCTGCTACCGCGTTTCTTACTATGGCACCGTGTGTTCTCACCTATCATTGCATGGTTTTTTATTCCATGTCGTGGCTTTGCTGGCATGCTCCTGGTCGATTGATGTTCATTGTGGCGGCTCAAGGTGATCTAGGTCATCGGTCTTTGCTCACATTTTCTTTTCTCTTGGTACGCTTTCAGGTGGTGGGTTGGCCTATAATACAGCCATGTTTCTTTTTAATTAGGTTGTTGGTTAAGTTGGCAAAAACTCCTGAGCACTAGGAAGAAGGCCTTTTTAACAGCTTTATTGAATTTTAAAGACTCTAGACTATGCCAAATAGTTTCGGCCTTTCTGTTTGTTTATGCATTTAATGAGACTATTGGACTATGCCACTATCTTCTTTTATTGTATGAATGCCTGTTCTTCAGCTTTCTGTAATTTTTATAGCTCAATAAATATAGACCATGTTTCACTTCAACTCTTCTATGTTAGCTAAAAGTTATGCTAAAATTATGTTATGCAAAATAGAAGGTACTCTTACGTTTCAAGTGCTTTTGAGAAAATTAGTTTAATTAATAGCAATTTAGTGGTTCGGGCCTTTGCATTCTGCACTGTGCTCTAGTAAATTTGTCTAAGCCTTTGGTGCATCACCTGTAGTGTAAATTTTTACATTCCTGCTATCTTCCTCACCTTTTACTCCCCCACTAAGCGAAGAGCCGGCTTCGGTAAAACCTTGGAGGTCACTTAGCTAGTGCACAATGTCCCTCATTAGCTAAGTTTCCCATGAGACTGCTGCTTCATGCAAATTTCTGTGTCAACAGTTATCATAGCTCTAAACACTCATTTCAGCATGAAGAATGCATCAATGTGTAGTAGAATTTGTAAAGAACTTGTCTCTGATAATGAATGTTTTAGATCATTACATATAGTCATGGTCAGATTCTCATGATAGATTCCTTTGAAACTTGTGACAGGTACATGTATTTGAGGACTAAATTGAGTTTATCAAGGAATCAGTACTTGAAGGAGAATGGTTACTTTAACAAATTATCTCATATGCTGATGTTTTGAATTGTATATCAGATTTCTTCTTTTGATTTAAATAGTAATAAGATATATATTTCTTTCTTTGGTTGATTGGACTAAACTTTAGAGAACAAATGGAAAATGTTTTAGAGTTTTATATGTATTTTTATAAGACTTTTTAACTTTACAACATAGATTATGTATTATTCACTTTTGATTTTTTGTTAATTTTCTCATTATTCATGTTTTATCCTAAATCAAGCTGAGGGTGATGATTTTGAAAAGTATTCTAGGGAAAAAACAATGTCACACAAACTCTAGGTGGGATTCATTTTCTTAATGCCTAAAATGAGTGTAGCATTTAGCTATAGGAGGCATCAAAAATAATTTGGCACCATAAACTATTTAATGTACATATATTATATGAATCAACTACTTTTAGTTTTCATTTTACTCCACTGAAATTCAATAAATCCTCATTTGCAATCATCAAGCCACTAGAAGGAACATTGTTTCCTTTTATTTTATTCTTGACATAGCAGCAACTAAAAGTTTTCATGTTATTTGCAAAATTGTTGGTTATTTGATTCTAGCTTTACATTTCTTGCAATGGTTGTATAGGATGAAAACAATAGCCATATCAAATGCCTTTTCCCCAAGTCCTACTCTCTCAAGTTTAACAATCTCAATCTCACTAATAGTGATTACTAAGAAAGGTAATTCCACCAACTCTACCAAACAATTTATCATAGGAACAATAAAAGAAGATGATTTTAAAGGAACTCAATGAAAACCAAGCTCTCTAAATGGTACATCAAACTCTAGTTCAAAATATTTTAGATGAGGTTGCTCCCATAGCTCTATTACTCGCTTGACAAATCCTTGAAACTCTGCATTGATTTTATTTTTCTTGTCCCTCTCTTGATGTTCTTCCTCAATTTCATCAGGATCATACATTGACCTTCTTGCCCCTCCTAAATTTTGGACCACATCCATTACCTCCACATAAAACCGTACATCCTTGATCTTCTTGGTTCACACCATGATATGGTTATCCAAATGAAAATGAAGCAAAGTAATCATCTCCTTCTCCACTAGTTGGAAGAATACATGCTTAATGTTTTGATACATGATATTAGCTCTCTCTTTTGCTCTCATGGTTGAATATCAAAATCCATTATGGTGAGCCTCCAGAGTTCCAGTCATCTTTCTTCCTCTTCCACCAAATGCTGGCATATTTTACTAACGTTTATTAGAATTGTTGCATGTTTTACATCATTGGAATGACATATTAGCTGTAACATTTTTGAAATTTTATTATGGTATGTTCACTTTGATATGATGTAATATGATTATGGTTTTGTTTCACATGTTGTAATATTAGATATATAACAAAAAAATAAATTATTGCATGAAATAAATAATAACTTTTTATTTTAAATGATTTCTTTTTGCAGAAAACGGGTTTTCCAAAAAATCAAGATGATCCTCATGATATAGATCCAGAATATGTTGGTTTTGGTACAGATCACATGGAAAAGGATGATGACATAGATAAAAAATACATCGAGACTGATGACGATGATGATGATCATGATGGTGATGATGATGATGAGGCAATTGCTAGTAGTAGCCAGTGACATTCATGATCATATAGACTGCATCATGGATCATTGTTGATATATCATTATGAGGCCTCTTTTCATGGTTACTATAATATGTATCATCTTCATGGCTTGAAATACCATATTATTGAGTTGTATCATTTTGACATGTATCATTTTGACTTATATCATTTTGACATGTATCATTTTGACTTATATCATTTTGACATGTATCATTTTGACTTGTATCATTTTGAGCTATATAGTTTATCATTTTTACTTATATCATTTGTACATGTATCATTTTGAATTATGTCGATTGTTGGACATGTATCATTTTGACATGTTATTAATCTAGTGGCATATTTGACTCACTTGTTTTGATCTATGTTATATAGATATTTGAATCACTTTTTTGAATTATAAATGATGATCATGTTATAATAATTATCTTTTTATTTAATCATATGAGTTATTTAAGAGGCATGATATATTTAACTAATTAAATTGAAATAAAACATATTAAATTAATAAATGGAAGCAAAACAAGAAGAATTATTAGAAGAAAAAAGGAAGCAACAATGGAAGCCAAACTAGAAGCAAGGTAGAAGCAATCTTGGAAGCAAAACTTGGCGTTATCTAAGCAATTCAGGTAGCAAATAAAGAAGTAATAATGGAAGCAATTTTAGAAGCAACAAAAGATGCAATAATAGAAGCCATATTAGAAGCAACAAAATATGCAAAAATGGAAGCAAAGCTAGATGCAAGAAGCGATGTTATATCAGAAGAAAAATTGGAAGCAAAACTAGAAGTAAAATTGGAAGCAAAATTGGAAGCGAAATTGGAAGCAAAACTAGAAGCAAAATTGGAAGCAAAATCAAAAGCAAACCTGAAGCAAAACTAGAAGCGAAACCAAAATCAAACCTAGAATCAAAATCAGAAGCAAACATGGAAGCAACAAAAGAAGCAAAATCAGAAGAAAAATTGGAAGCCAAACTAGAAGCAAAAAAAGTCGGGGCTAAACCTGGTGCTAAATCCAACACTAAATCTGGCATTGAAGTGAGCATACCAGTTTGCACTAAGTTTTGTGCCAACAAAAGTGCCCAATTCATGAAATCAAATGCAATAAAATCCAATGCTATTTTAGGCATTAATTTCCTATTTTGTTGTAGTGCCATGAGGTTGTAGAGGGTTTCCAAGAGTTGGTTGCCAAGCCATGGGCATATGATTAGTCATAAGCAAATACATAGATGATAGTTTCTTATGATGCACGGTTCGTACCCCCTCACTGATTGATAGATCCAACAAGTATACCTCCATAAGGGAGACCGAGAGGGAGGGGCCCAAGCAGAGGAAAAGGGTAGCTTGATTATGGGCAGGGCAAAAGACAGGATGGATGGGTCCCAGGTGCACTACCATTGCACCAGCAACAATAGCCATCAATACAACCACAACCTCCATAGCAACCATCGCCAGGGCGAGATCCCCATGATGCAAAAATTCAATAGCTATAATAGTAGATACATGTGATTACAAGTGATCAGGATCAAGCTTGTGAGAAGATTTTGATCATTACTACTGAGAGAGACCAGGACAGGTAGAAGGTGTAGGCACTGACAATTGAGAGGGACTAGGAGTGTTAGCTCAGGAAGACCGCTAAGATGCAATTGGCACAGGAGGTCAGGTGACACCAACAACTAGAGACCATGACAACTGTGGCATAGGGGCAAACAGTGTTTGCCTGATTGTATAGAGAGTTCGTTACTGAGGTAAAATATTATAGGATGCACTATCATCAGGATGTCCCATAGGCACTTAGATAACCAGATTGCTTGCAGAGGAGTGGGGCACATCCTAGGGCTAAGGAACAGCTGGAGAGATAGCTTGGTGAGGGGAGCATCCATTAGGGCTAGCTTGCTTGTATAGAATTTTTTAAATTATTGTCTAATTCTTTACACAGATATACATTCATGGGCTCCTTTTTGATAGCCTCTTGGATATTGCATTTTTTATCAATATACATACATTGACAAATATTGTACCATAATAATCATTTTTTGATATATATGATATGATACAAATTTGATATGATCTGGTGTGATGTGTTCCTTTATTTCACGCTTATGAATGTATGGATGCATTTTTATATGATGCACAATTATGATTCTTAGGTATGCTTATGTGATATGTGATGATATATGTGATATGTGATTTACTTCTTTTTCAGTATCTTTTTATATGACATGTTATGGGATGGATGATATGATATGTAGATGTTATGCTTATGCAAATGATATGGATACATTTCTTTTATGTATTTTATAAATAGTTTTATGATGATTTATGCATATGGATGTATGGATGGATAATGTAGATGTTCATGATTATGATATATGATGATACGATGCATGGTTATGATATATGTAATGCAACAATTTAAGATGCTTGGAATAAAAAATCTATTTTATTCATCGCAACTTAAATGATAATGAGGATGCAAGATGTATGTTTCCTATATTATGGTATGTCATGATTATGCTATAAAGATGCAAGATGTATGCATGCCGATGATTTTTGGATGCGGGATGGATGCATTAATGATGTTTTATTGACTGTCATGATACCAAGTTAGCATAGAGAGAAGATAGAAGAAACAAGATGAATGACCCTTGATTTTGATGATTGCTTCAAAAGATCCAACAAGTCTATGATCCACCAAGAATTTATTAGAGATGGTGATGATAAATGCATGATGATGATGATGATGATGATGATGATGATGACCATGATGATGACCATGATGATTTTCTCATATCTTGGGATTGGGATTTATTATCATTCCTTATTGTTTGATATACACATAGACACGATGCATCAAGGTATTAAAAACTAGGAAGACATTCTATCTAGTGTAATGGACTTTGACTCTGCAAACAAATAGGATAGTTCTTGTTCACATCTTGACATATGAAAACCTCATTGGAATGTATGTTAGAAGCTTATAATATATTAGACCAAAGCATACACAATAGTCAACAATTTACTCCAAACAACTTGGGTGAAATCACAATACTGTGTCTCACTTTTTTCCCAAGATGGACATTTACATCAATATTTTTAACTGAATCTTCATCTTCTAAGACCTATAGTGGCTAAATCATTAAGAATTTGAAGACGATGCAAACTAGTGATTTGTGGAAATTTGTGTGTAGATTTTAAATATATATATTTTTAAAAATTGAAATAAATCATGAATCTTTCAACATCTCCTTTAATAACTAGTTTTAAATAGAAAATAAAATTTTCAGAAAGTAACGTTTGTGTCGTACAACATAACTTTTTTTCTATAAAAGATAAAATTCTAATTTTTGAAATGTAGGTTCTCAACATTGATATCTAGGGAAAGGATAATTTTTCATAATTTTTGGCTACATATATTTTTTTAATTAATTTTTGAAGTCATTGTAACTATAATTTGTACATGCATGTGTGTTGTACAGCATAACTTGTGTATATATCAAAATCTAAATTTTGATTTTTTAGTGAATAAACGAAATCAATACCTAGGGAAAGGGAATGTTTTGATTTTTTTTATAATGGTTTACTATTTTTCCACCTTTGTAGAAAAAAGAGCTTGATGTTTGGAGAAAAACCTATGTTCAATAAAATTAAAAAATTAAAAACAAGATAAAATTAAAACATATCAAAACTATACTTGTTGGAAAGCTTGTTTCAAGGGCTACAATCTTGCAAAAGGTCATTTCTAAATGAAATTATTTAATCCATCAAAAGGTAAGAAAAAAAAATTGCCAGTATTTTTGATAGGTGCGAAGGAAACTCCATTGTGGGTATGATTTAATACTAGAGGGGTTGTATCCAAGGGGGTTTGATCTAAGGGGATCTTATCTATCCCTCTTCAATTAAAACCCTTTAGATGGAACCTCTCAAGGCTAAAATCATTATTTTTTCTAAAAAAAGTGATTTGAGGAAAAAATCAACATGTCCCCAAAAGTGAGACACAATATTGTGGCAACACCCACTTCCCTACACACAACTAAGCAAGTATGTGCCAAGATTTTTTTAAAAGAGTACCCATAAGAAAATAAACGAAAGATAATGATCAATGCCCCATTCCTTTTTCTCTAAACCGTTTTGATAGACATCATCGAGAGGTCCTCAGAATGGGCCATTAATATAAATCATAAGAAAATATCAAAGACAAATAGCCAGTGTTATCTATATCGCTTGCCAGTTTAACTTTTAGCTAAGGTGATTTTTGATATTGATGTCCATCATAGGAAGGATGCATCCTAGGACATGTTGATCAGGTGGTTTGATTAGGATGATAATGAGCTTTATGATAAGTCGTTAATATAAACTTCACTGATACATTCACCTATGATCTAGACCTTATATTTTGACACTTAGGTTCTCACTTTACGAATTGCTAGATACTTGCTTTCTACTTGCTTTACCAAAGGTTGAAGGTGATGGTCGATTTATTATGGATGGAGGTTTATTACGGGTGAAAGAGAAATGGGATGGATGGTTTTGGAGTTTTTGCAATGTTTTTGGTATTTTAAAAATGTTTTGAGGCCGTTTTTGGTCTTTTTGAGTTTTTTATGTGATTTTTTTTGGTTTTCAGTTATTTGAGGTTGTTTAGGGTTTTCTGAGATATTTGAGGTAGTTTAGGTCTTTTGAATTTTTTCTAATGTTTTTGGTATTTTCCATTTTCAAACGTTTTTGGACTTGTTAATATTTGGATGTTTTGGGGTTTTCGAGAGTTTCAACCAAGAACCTAACCTAAAAGACCTATCCTAGGGGCCTCGAGGGCTGATCAAATATTAGCCTTATCTATGTTATACACGCACAGACCACGTAGTTCGACTGACTTGACTTATTGAAGATGAGATATTAACAATTGATGAAATGCTAGTTTATTATGATAGGCTCTTAAAGGACTGACCTAAGGTGTGTCAGGGGCACATCAATGATGGCCTCTCCTACGTTCAAGCTCAGAGACCCATAGTTCGACAAGGGTATTATTTTTTGGATTTTCTAATGTTTGACCTTTTTAGGGATTTTTGATATGATTTGGATGTTTTGGATTTTGACTTTACAATTTTTGAATGTTTTTGGATTTTAGCTATATGGGATTTGGATGTTTTTGGATTTTTTGAGGAACGTTTTATGAATGTTTTTGGGATTTTTGATTGTGATGTTCCAATAACCTTAGGATATACAAGAACCCAATCCTATCCATAACAAATTACCCCCAATGTGGTATGATAGACTACCTTGATATAGATAGGACAAATTGACCTTTGGAATATGCCAGTAGTGCTAAGGGGATGTGATACTTCATAATATCAAGCTATGATAAGGACGTGGATGGGTGATAGAAATAAATAGGATGAATGATGTGATGGATGAAGGGTCTTGCAAAGAATAATAGGATAAAGATCCAAATAATAGATGGAGGTGCTTTATTTATGTGAGGCACCTATTTGCTAGTTTTTTACCAAGGTACTTGCCCAAAGTGCCACCAAAGTGATTTTCACTAGAGGACAATTTTTTTCTTTTTACCTTTTCAATCCTTTTTCTCATTTTTTCTTTGGATTTGATCATTTTTTGATTTTTTTGAATTTTCAAATTTACACCTTTCAAGATTAGGCATAAAAAAATTTAAGATGCAAGATGTTGGTTGGATCTTGTAAGGGTTCACCTTCAGGAAATGACGATTGATGTGCTATCGATCCATAGCTTGTTGTGATGACAAAGGGACCCAACCAGTTAGGTTCAAACTTTCCTTTACTATCCTGGTTAGGTAGATTCTTCTAATTCTATTTTAGGACAAGATCCCCTACCTAGAAAGGCTGAAATTTGATCCTCTTCTTATAGCTTTGTTTCAGTCAGTTTTGATATACTTGCAAGTGATTAAGAGCATTAAGATGATGCTCGTCTAAGAATTCTAGCTCATTCATCTGAGATACTTTGTATTCTTCATAGATGATCAGGTTTTTTAGTGACACTCACAATGAGGGAAGCTCGACCTCAATGGGTAAAATGCCTTCTAATCCATAGACCAAGGAGAAAGGGGTTGCACCTATTGGTGTATAGATACTAGTTTGATAGGCCCAAAGAGTGGGATTTACCTATAGATAAACTTGGTAAAGTACTCATTGGTTGTTATGATAAAATTGTGGCCATTAGATGGGGTTGGAATGATATTTCTTATGAGGTCGATTCACCACTGCAAGAAAGTCCAAGGTGTGATCATTGGTTGCAATTCCTCAGCTAGATCATGAATCAGATCTCCATGTTGTTGACACTGGACACATTTTTCATACATACTAATGAGCTTCTCTTTCCATGGTTGGCCAATAGTACCCCGTCCTCAAAATATTCTTAGCTAAATTCATACCACTAGAATGGGAACATGCCATCATGAACTTCTATTAAAGTGATCAAGGCTTCCTCTTGGTTAAGCCATCATACTAATATTCCTTCAATGCTTCAACAGTAAAGGGTATCACCTAGGATCATGAATTGGGATGCCTTTTTGATAAAGGTCCTTTTTAAGGTTAGAGGTGATATTGAATGGAAGGATTCCTCTGCTTACGTAGATGAATATGTCATGATACCATGGGGATCTAGGACAAATAATTGATGGAAATGAAGGTAATATTGTAGCTTAAAACTTATAAAACTATGAGACTATAGATCTAATTAAGTTTTCACTGTCACAATTCTTTTTGTATGATTAATTTATTTAGATAGATTTTACAAATTGTAGAAAGAGATAAAATATTGTAGAAGAATGAGGCAAAAGATAGAAGTGACATAGAATGTATGTGGAGAAACCCTTTCAGGAAAAACTAAACCAAAATCAATAGTGCTTGTATTATTTAACCTTAGAACAAGATTACAATAATACTGTATCAATCCTTGATTGATATTCTTCCTTTCCTTCAACAATCCTTCTTCACAACCTACAAAAAACTCTCATAGAACTCTCATATATGTGTTGAAATTAATAGACAATAGTAAGCATGTAAATTGATAAGAGTTGTACAAATACAAGATCATAAAGCTCCACACAAAAATCTATGGCTAGATTGGGCAAGTAGAGTTCCACAATGTAATTTGAAGTCAAACCAAAGTCTTCCTCAATTTAGGCTCCCCAAATTGAACACTTACTTGAACTTTGGTCAAGAAGATGCAATGTGGATCCCAAAGAAAAAATATGCAATGCCTTCAAATGAAAAATCCATAACAACATCCAAAGTTGTTAATCCAACAAAAATTAATTTGCATCCTCCATCTCCAAAATATATTTTGGTTCCTTATGTCCCAACGTTCGCTATCCCAACTCCTTCATTTTTACCACATTCTCCATCCATTCATCCTCCTATCCTTTCAAATCCACCACCACATGTTCTAATGTTGGTCCTGAACACATTCGCCCATCACACATCCACTCCATAATTCCATCCATAAACTTCCCAATA
Source organism: Sequoiadendron giganteum (assembly GCA_007115665.2). Classification (NCBI taxonomy): domain Eukaryota; kingdom Viridiplantae; phylum Streptophyta; class Pinopsida; order Cupressales; family Cupressaceae; genus Sequoiadendron; species Sequoiadendron giganteum. The sequence goes on along the minus strand of CM021100.1, from coordinate 841,975,748 downwards.
CCCCATCCATTACCCCACATATCTCCTCCATCCAATCTCTTTAATCCATTCTCTTGCATAAATCATCCATTCCAATAAGGTTGTACCAACATCCAATGGTTGCTTCAAACGTGGGCTCTTACTACCTTGTATGGAACTTGATTCTTGAGTATTTCATCTATCCCCTTTATCCCATATCTTTCAAATCCATTTATCCATATCCCTATCCTTACCCATCTCCCTCCACATCCTATCCAAAAATATCCAAAAAAAAAGAAAAAAAAAAAAAGAATAGTAAAGAGAAATAATTTGTCCAATGGTGAAAACTTCGCAAACAAGCACCTTGGATAAGTACCATGATGAAAACTTGGCAAAGAAGTGTCATGCGTAACTCCCCCATCCTATTTACTTCTACACTTGGGGGAAACTTCCATCTATGAATTCCCTTCCTCCATGTCCTACATCAACCTATCTTCCACGTCTGACCCATCACATCCCCTTTATATCCAATCCTTCCATCCTGTTGGTGATCTTGATAAAGAAAGGGGCACATATCTATACATGTTTTGGACACCTCTTGGCATACATTCCCCTCATCTATACACTATCATATCTCTTATCCTCTCCATCCACTTTCCTTATCCATGCATCCTATCCACATCCATCTATCTTCCATTGTCCACCCATCCTGCTATGATCTGTATACATTCCTTATCTATCAATCTTGCTATCTGCCATCTCTCTTGCCTCATCATGCATGGCATATCTCAAGTGGGGCATCTCCTTCTTTGTGAAAAAGTCCTTGGAAGACATCATTCATCCATTCCTCCAAGTAATCTCTTCCATCTTCTAAATCCTTTTCTTCCTATCCACCCATCCACTAGTCATTTTCCATCTTTTCATCCTTATCTCCCTCTCCACCCATCCTCTAGTCCTTTTCCATTCTTTTCATCCTTATCTCCCCATCCCTTTATCCATCCATTAATCCCTTATATCTTCCAAATCCTTATCTTCCTATCCACCCATCCACTAGTTCTTTTCCATCTTTTCATCCTTATCTCCCCATCTATCTATCCATCCTTTAATCCCTTCCATCTTTCCAAATCCTTATCCCTCTATCAATCCATCCTAGCATCTTTCTATCTCCCCATCTTTATCAATCCATCCATTTATCTCTATTTTCATTCCATCTCATGATCCTTTGTCATTGGTATCTAGCTATAGGCTACCCCCATGCAATCCAATGCCATTCATCTCACTATCATCCATGCCTCCTTTTTCAAACATCTCTCTAATCTCTTATCACCTCTTATCATTCCTCTATCCATCATACCATCATCCCAATTCATCTTTTGATGATTTGGATAACTATCCCATCCTTGAGCTTCACATAATCCACATCTTATGTATATCAATAATCCAATTCACTAGGTTTGTCTTGTGTCATCATTTTGATGCCATCATTGTATCTCCTCATCAATTATCAATTGTCTATCGTTGGTCCTTGTTTGAACTACGTCACCCCTTTACTTTCACGTAGCTAAGGTCAATCATTTGATCCGCCCCCAGGGCCTTTTTCTGTCCATTCTTTGTCTTCATTCAAGGTCTCTTTTGTCTTCTTTCTGCTTTTATTCATGGCCATTTTTTGGTCTTTTATCGAACTACGAGGGATCTGTGCTTTCACATAGGCAAGGCTGATCTTTGATCAACCCCCGAGCCCCTTGGTCTTTAGGATATCTCTTGTCTTATTGTGTTGTCAAGTATGCCCAATCTCCTAGCTGGTTCTTACAAACTAAGGTCACTAGTATCAAGAGTTTCAATTGGTTTTGAGTATCCTAAGTCATGTGGATCACCTAGTTTAGTCTTCCATCTTTGGTCTTAACGGGATGCATCCTTCCTAAAAAAACTACATCAATCCCATCCACCCTTTTGATCCTATGGCCAAGGATGTTTAAAATTTGATTACGATCTTTTGATTCTTTTGAGATTTTGTTTATCATTTGAGCTTCCTATTATACTTTGTTAGGGTCACCACGATCCATCATATCATGGTGTGCTTTGAGGAGTAAACATAGGGGTGTATCTTGATCTTTTTGTCTGCTTCTATCTTCTTGGTTGACTCATGTAGTACCTACCAAAATCCCTGTGGTCTTATGTTACACTGGGGCATCCTTTGTTTTTTTGATTTTCCAACATAAGGCCCAACCAAATCCCCTGTGACTTTGGGATGGATGAACCTTTTGTTTGTTGTGTCATTCCTATGTATGTGATATGATGTCACCTTGGTTCCTCATACCCTCGTGCATAGCATCTCATGCTATATCAAATTAAGTGCTCATTACATGTCATCATAATGCATCACAATTAACTTGCTTGATTTGGTTACTATTCATTCATCCTTCATCACTTTCCCTCATCTATCTATCCTATCCATTTTCATCCCTTCAATCTTCTTAGGATAATATAGATTTTTTATCCTAAGCATCTTTCCATCATCATCATCATATCATCTCTTCAATCTTCTTAGGATAATATAGATTTGTTATTCTAAGCATCTTTTCTTCTATTATTTTCATTCTTTTCAACAATCTCACACCTCAATCCAATCCTAATCCATTCAATCTAGCACAAATCATCTAATTTCATCCTTGGTCTTGTTCCCAACCTTGATACAAGCATTGATGCAATCATTCTCATCATCATCATTGGGATGTATCCTTCCCTATCATTTTGTGTTGTTTTGGGATGTATCCTTCCCTCATCAACAACATTCTCATCATCATCATCATCAGGATGTATCCTTCCCTATCCTTGTGTTTTTTTAGGATATGTCACTCCCTCATCAACAATCCATCATCAACCCATCTTGGCTTGTAGCTTGACTAGGGCAACATCATATTTGTCCTTGAATCCATTTGTGCTTTTTTTTATCTCTTCATCTCTCTCATTCTCTCTTCTATCTATCATTTCCTTTCATCTTCCCCATATATCCTTGCATCATCTCATCCATTTTGAGAGCACACCCGTGTTGTCTTGAACCCACATGTCCTCTCAAGGGGGCATCCTCAATCCCTAATCATCATCTTCACTCCCATCATCTTTCCTCTTCGTCACTTCCTTGAATGACCGGGGCATCTTTCATAATCTAACCATCTTCTTCTTGGTGCTATCTTTTAATCTTCTTTGAAATGGTGCTACTTTGTAACACCATCTCAAATAGGGGAAAAATGTAGACACCTAAATTTCACCACTTATATTTGATAAAATTTATCCCTTTTCATCTAAATATCCTCTTACTTGCATTAATTAAGTAATATTACTATTATTTAATCAATACCCCTAAAGTCCTCTAAATCCCTAAGGTATTTAGTTAAATAATTAAATACTTTACCCTTTATTCCTTTGTTCAAAGGAATTAAATAAATAATCCACTTATTTAATTCCCTTTATCTCCCATCCCCCATAATCTACATGCTAATCCCATCATTTAGGGATGTGCACATTCCTAATCCATGATTAGGATGTGTCACATCCTCCACATTTTTCAATTCATCTCCTAATCCTCATTAGTCACCTAATCTTCCTCTAATCCTTCATCAACTAGCCTAATCAACCCTTTGGTCAACTCTCCCCATCTCCCAAGGAATTTTTAATTCCTTTTTGTCTTCCCAAGGTCCTTTTGAGGAATTTTTAATTCCTCTCTCATCACCCATGGAATATTAAATTCCTTTTCTCTTTCCAAGGAATATTAAATTACTTTAATCCTTTCCATGCACATTAAAAAGGAATTATTAATTCCTTTAGTCAACTCTTTGATCTCAACCCTTGATCCTCTTTCAAGAATCAATCTTAGCCATCCATTTCAATCTCCCTTGCTAATGACTAAAACACTTAGCCATTTTTGCATTCATTCAGTATCTATCACAATCAGCCATACACATTCTCAACCATCACATTCATCCAAGCCTTCTACTCTCACTACCATCTTGCATCCAAATCAAGCAAAAAAAAGTTGTTGTGTTATCGAAATCAATCTAGGAGCACACAAATCAAATGATCAAAAAAGGCCAATCAACTGATCAACTTGGACAAGGTATATCACTCTTTTGTGTTTCATTTTGTTCAAGTTCAACTAGGCCAATCTTGAGGTGTTGTTTTTTGTTTTTCCTTGCTTGCATTTCATTTTGTTTTGCATTTTAGACTAGGAAAATTTTCCTGCACACAAAAACCAATACCTTTCCCAAGTCTTTGTAGCCAAACTACCTCTTTAGAGGCATGTGTAACAGCCATGTACTATTATTTTATGATGGACAAAACAACTGTGGGCTGCCTCTTACTCATCCAGCTAATTGCAGCTCCAAACAAAGTAAACACATAGCCACTTCTCAACCTCTGACTGTCCAAGTCTCTTGCCCAATCTAAATCAACAAAACCCTGTATGTCCAATGATCTATGCATAATATCAATATCATTAGCATCATGATAAACCAAATAGTAATCAAAAGTACCTCATAAATATCTAAATGCCCTCTTAACACAAGTTCAATATTCTTTACCAGGGTTAGACATAAACCTACTTAAAACTCCCACTACTTGGGCTATATTTGGTCTTGTACAGACCATTACATACATCAAACTACCAACTGCACTAACATATGTAATTTCAAACCTTTCCTCATGATCAAAATCAGATTTAGGACTCATGTCTAATTAACTTCATGCCAACTAGTAAAGGAATATTAATTGGTTTACTATCATGCATGTTAAACCATTTCAAAATAGTATCAACATAGTTTCTTTGACTTAAGCAAAGATTTAAATTACCTCTATCTTTGTTGATCTCCATACCGAGGATATATTTTGCAGCCCCTAGATCTCTCATCTCAAATGTTCTAGAGAGTTGTGCTTTTTATTCTTTGATATTACCTTTTTGTTAACAATAAACAACATGTCATCAACATACAAGATAATAATTAAAATTTGATCAATAAATTTTATGTAAACACAATGATCTTCCTCACTCCTAACATAACCAATTTTCAATGCAAAAGCATCAAACTTCTGGTACCACATTCTAGGTGACTATTTCAATCCATATAAAGATCTCTTTAACCTTCAAAGCAGTAATTCTTTTCCTTTTACAACAAAACCATCAAGTTGCCTCATATAAATCTCTTCATCAAGATCCCCATGTAAGAAAATAGTTTTCACATCCATTTGCTCTATCTCAAAATTATGAGCAGCAACAATAGATAAAAACAATATAATTGAAGTTAATTTGGTAATAGGAGAGAATATTTCATTAAATTCAACTCCCTCTCTTTGGGAGTAGCCCTTGGCTACTAATCTAGCCTTGTACCTTTCGATATTACCATCTGCTCCAATTTTCTTTTTAAAGATCCATTTACAACCAATGGCCTTTCTTCCTTTGGGAAAACTCTCAAGATCCTATGTGTCACAAGTATCCAAGGAAACCATTTCTTCATGCATAGCTTGTGACTAAATCTTGTTCTCATCCAGAGACAAAGATTCTTTTTAAGATATAGGTTCATCACTAGTAATCATCAAAGCAAATATACAACAGAAATCAGTGGACTATACCTATCAAAAATATTTTGTTGTCTTGTGGATCTTATCAAAGAAGGTTCCTATTGTCCCTCAATATGCTCATCATGAGCATCTATCTCAGAACTCTGTGAACTCTCCTCATCCAATCCATCCAATTGTTCTTCAACATGTGCATCTTCATACTTCTCACTATTTGTCTCAAAAATGCATTATTTGAGAAGTATCCTTCTCCTTTGGTTATTCTTCTCCTGTATAAGATCTAAATTCCCTGAAAATCACATCTCTAGGTAAAGTAATTTTTTGGGTTAGAGGATTCCAAAGCTTGTAACCTTTTACATTTTCACCATAACCTATGAAAATTTATTTTTGTGCTTTTAGATCCAACTTAGACTGCTTTTCTTTAGGCACATGAACAAAATCCTCACAACCAAAAATCCTTAAATGTGCAACACTAGGTTTCCTACCTAACCGCATTTCATAAGGGGTTTTATCTTTAATATATGAACTAGGATATCTATTGATTAAATAAAAAGTACATATAGCCTCGACCCAAAGGCACCGATCTAGCTTAGCACTACTTAACATACTCCTAGCTCTTTCCATTAAGGTTTGGTTCATCCTTTCTACTAATCCATTTTGTTGAGGTGTGTATGGAGTAGTTTTCTATCTCACTATTTATGCATGCTTACAATAATCATCAAATTCCTTAGAACAATACTCACCACTAATATCTAATCTCAACACTTTTATCTTATGATCTGATTGTTTCTCAACTAAAGCCTTAAATTCTTTAAACTTATTGAAAACATCAGATTTGTTATGCATAAAATAGATCCAAGCATATCTTGAGACATCATCAATAAATGTGACATAATATCTATATTTTCCAATAGAGTCAATATCCACAAGACCCATAACATTTGAATGAATAATCTCTAATAATCCTTTAGCTTTATTTGTTCCATTAGGAAATGAAGATCTAGATTTCTTTCCAAACAAACAATGCTCACAAAAATTATTTTTGTCAATCTTATAATCAAGAATACTATCAACCAATTTCTTATTAAGAATGGTCCTAAGAAATTTTTCACCAATGTGGCCCAATCTATGTGTGAAAGGTTGCCTTAGACCTGTTCAAACATAGACAAACAACACAATGTTAGTCATCAAACACATTTAAAATAATCATTCCCCATGTAATCCATTTAAACACCAAGAACAGGAAATAAAACAAAGATAATCAATAAAAAGCTATTAAATCTTGCTCTTAAACATTCAAACCACTATCCCATAGGGGAATTGGTACTATTTTGATGTGGAAAATAGCCCTTTCCCAATTCCTTGATGTAATTTGATGAATATTTGTTGATGATTGTGAGCTCCTTGATGAAATTTGACAATAACCTAGCTAAAATGTATGAAATGCAATGAAGACTTGGATAACAATGGATGATATTGCATAAAAATTCGTAGATAATAACCTTGCATGAAATTGTGGATCAAAATGCCTAAGATTGTGGATCCAAATACAATAGAGAAGGCCTCTATTTATAATGAAGAAGGTTGGAAGAATGAAGAATAGGATGAATGTGGGGTAAAAGAAAGGACCAATAGCAAAGTGCCACTTGTCAACATGCTATTGAAGGGAGGTTGTGCACATTTTGGTCGACGTGCAAATAAATTCCATTAGGTGGAAATTTGAAATTGGAAAGTTTGCTTGTGAGGAAGAGTTGAAAGATGAGTTAATACCACTTGGCTCAAGAAAAAGAACATGTAAGAGCTATAAATTCCATGTTGGAGGACAAGTCCTTTTGGGAGGGAGATTTCAAATTGAGGGAATATTCCAACAAGATACCTTTTTGAATGAAAATAAAAGAATTTGTAAATCAATTAAATTTATTTAGTTGTGCAAGTTGTAAAATATAGAATATTTGATGGATTAGAGTTAGAGTTAATTAGGATTTAATTAACTTAGGTTGATATTAGTTGATTTGAAATTTGACTTAGATTTTTGGATTCTTTTAAATCAAATGAGAGGAATAATGGACATTTAATTAAATAAAGTTTGATTTATTTAATTAAAATGGATGATGTTAGATTTAATCAAATAAGGGTGATTTATTTTTATCAAAAGATGAAATATGATTTAACCAAATAAAATGAATTATTTAATTAAAACAAGAACATTAGAATTAATTAAATAAGGATTATTTAATTAACTAGTTAGTAAAGAAGTGATTCAAGAAGAAATGGTGTTAGTGAATCAAGATCGAGTGTGCGATATCAAATAGGATATTTTCAGTGTCTACATTTCGCCCCTCTTTGAAGCAATGTACCTGCTATGTTGGTTCAAAGAATAACACTAGTGAGATCAAAATTTAAAAAAAATCTGATTTTTCAGATGCCCTAGTTGAAAGAAGTACACTGGTACACTGTCCCCTCGAGAGATTAGGCAAAAAAATTGATATGAGGGTTGATCTCGTGACAAAGAGGTTCAAGATGGATGTATGGATGGTTATGATGATTATGCAAATGAGATGGATTAAGATGTTGAGAATAATAAATCTATATTATCCTAAACATCTTAAATGATGATGCAATGCAAGTAAGATGGATGATGTTACTTATTATGATGATATGTATGAATATGCAGGATGTAGATGGTTTTTGGATGACATGATAACATGTTAGCATGAAAGAGGATAGAAGAAATAAGATGATGAAAGGAGGATCCACCAAGTCCATGATCTACGAGACTTTATTAGAGATGATGATGAATGATGATGATGTATTTCTTATCAAGAATTTGGATTTTAAAAGGGCTTACTTACCTTATGTTTGATAACACACATAGGTACGATGCATCAAGGTATAAAGAATTAGGATGGCATTACACCTAGTGTGATGGACTTTGACTCAAAAATTAGATAGGAGTATTCCTATTCACACTTGGAATATGAAACCTTATTGAAAATGCAACTCAGATATTTCAAATATCTCAGACCAAAATGTAGAAAGGAAAGCCTTCCTATGTGGTCAACAAGACACCTAAAACACCTTCCCTACAAGCCAAACAAAGCACACTTGGCCAAGGTTATATTACAAGCACAACAAACAAAAGATAATGATCATTTCCCCATTCCTTTCTCTCTAAATATTTTTGTTTAGACATCATCAAGAGGTCATTGGAATGAGCACAATAAGATAAATCAATCAAGACAAAGATCAAGTAAACAAACAAGCCAATGTTCTTCATACTGCTCTACCAAGACTAAACTACGGTGATGTCTGATGTTGATGTCCATTGTAGGAAGGATTCATCCTAGGACATGATGTTATCAAATGATTTGGGATTGAATGGATGATGGGCCATTAATATCAAGAGTTTAAAAACTTGTTTACCTACTGACCTAGACTTGAGATCCTTGACTATTGAGTTTTCACTTTTAACCTACTAGACTTGTTTCTAACTGTTTTGCCGAAGGGTGAAGGTGACGATAACTTATTATGAGTGGATGTTTATTGCAGTTGAAAGAAAAATGGAACAGATAGATTTTTTTCTAATATTTGGATGTTTTTGGTGTTTTGAAATGTTTTGAGGTTGTTTTTGGGTTTTTTCGAGATTTTACAAATGTTTTGATTTTCCAAATTTTCAAATATTTTTGGGTTTTATGGGAATTTTAACCAAGAGACTAACCTAAATACCTATCCTAGGGGTCTTAGGAGCTGATCAAAGATCATTATTGCCTACATTATATACGCAGAGACCACATAGTTTGATTGACAACTTGACCAATTTACAAGATGAAGATATAAACAAATGATGAATTGCTAGCTTATTATGATAAATTCCCAAAGGACTGACCTAGGGTGTCTCGGGGGATGATCAAATATTAGCCTTGCCTACATTCAAGCTCAGATACAGTGTAGTTTGACAAGGAGACCCTATTTTATTTTATTTTGACTTGTTTTTAGATTTTGACATGTTTTGGATGTTTTTGGATTTTCACGTGATTTTGATGATTTGGATATGGGGATGTGTGATGATATCAGTGATCTATTTGGGATCTTGTTGAAAACCAAGCTAGTTTTGATTGATCGGATTGATGATGATAACATTGTTGAGGATACACAACAATGCAAGGATAGTGTTAAGTAATACGATGATTGGGAAGGATATCCCAAGATGACGATGGATTGATTGGATTTGATTGATCAGGATTTTGAAGCTTGATTTGGAACAAAACCGTTTTGATGATTTGATGTGATGTTGAGGTGAAAGTTAGATGTGACTGATATTGATTGTTTGGATTGATGTTCGATGAAAGATAAAGGTTGATAAGAAACATCTACTCGTCAAAATATGACATGGGCTAGTGATTTGGATTTTGGCTCACAAATGCTTTGACCAATTTGATTTTTACATTTGTCAATGTTCTGATCACCACATAAGTTGGAGGATATAGATCAATATTTATTCCCAAGGCAAGATGTAAATATTTTCCCCTTGTTTCTAGCAATGTGTGGATTGCCACAAGTGGATGCTTAGATAGATGGATGGATGGATGGATATGGTAAGCATGCAAAGGATGCCAAGGATTATCTTGTGATAAGATAAGGTGTTCAAACAGAGGATGCTCATTTGGATAATGCTTATTGGGTAGGATAGGATCAATGAAAATGACCCACATGTGTCAAGATGTCTATCATAAGCAAGTGTAAAGTGTGTACCAAAATCTGTCAAGATCAAGATAATTTGGAAGATGGATGGAGATGGATGAAAGTGGACTAGATAAATAATTTTTGGATGAATGGATTTATTATGGATGAGATGGATGGAACATTGGATTTATTATGGATGGCATGAGATGCTTCCAACTGAACTGGTGCACGCAGATGCTTGTTTTCCAAGTTTTCATCATGGTACCTGTCCAAAGCACCACCATAGTGGTTTTCATTAAAGGACGATTTTTAATCTTTACTATTTTTTATGATTTTTCACTTATTTATTTATTTTTATTTTTTTTCAAAGATTTTAAGCTCATGTTGAACCACCTGGTACTATTGGCGTTGATGCTTCTATCATAATGTGCCATCGATATCTTACTTGAAGAATTTGTTTCGCTAAAATACGTGCACTTAAATGCAAATTTTGAGAATTTTGTTCTGCTTTGTTGATACCAAGGTTAACTTTATCTTTGTGTGCACATCGCAATAGAAGGCCTTCTGAATCCTTATGATGAAGGGTTATTTCCAATACATGGTCAATTTGAGAATTGGATATAATGCATGGAGGCTGAGATGGTGTTGTATGTTTAGGAATAAAAGATCCAGATTGGTTGTTAGTTTGGAACCTTTGACTCTCCAAACATGGGAAGATGAGCAATGATGGGTGGATACAAAAGTGTGCATAGAATTAGGACCAACTGCTTGATATACTTTGTACATTTCTTGAGAAGTATTATTTTTCCTTTGTGGACATCTTTGATGGATATTTTTCCCTTTTTGATTTTTCCCCATATTTTCTTTGACTAATGGAGTTTGATGGGGATAATCTTTCTTTGTATTCTTTGGTATCCATGTGTATTTGATTTTTCCTTCATGCATCAGTACTTCTTTTTCTTTGATGACATTCTTCATACTTTGATTCAAATCATTCTTTTGATGTTGGCCCCAATTTGTGGATGGGGTGATGGGTGGATGAAGATCCATGATGTGGCGGGTTGTAGTATTGGCATTGGTTTCATCATAAGGATTCGTTGTGCTCCCTATGTTGATGTTTTCTTGAGATGAAGTTGCCCCCAATATTGTGGAAGTATCACTAATATTTTTAGATCTCTTAATTTTCAAATAACCAAGACCTTGATACTTAGGATTTCCAATAATCTGCACTGGTTCTAGTATACCCTATTCATGTAGGCCTAATCCTCTGCCTTGATAATTCATCTATTAAAAAAATTTATTTGCAATAGGATATGATTTAACTTATGAACAAGGTGCTAATCCTTCTCTTCTTTATCATGGATCTTCAAAGGTGATAGCTTCTTCATTGATAAGATATCTTGCCCTAAAAAAGGTAAGTGATCCAAGTTTATAAGTGATAGGATCATCCATATGTGGGATAACTTCATGATTGGTATCTTTGGCTTGATCTTGTGAAATATCAAATTTTAATGTTTCTTCAAGAGGTGTTGATGACCCACTGTCCACGTAAAAGTCTTCCTCATGATTTATTTTTTATATGTCTTCATAGGATGTTTATGATTCAAAACTTCTATAGGAGCCTTCTTCATGACCCCTTTCTAATATGTCTCTAGATTTTTCTATATCTTGATCATGTGTACAAATTTTAAGAGGAGACTAGTTCCTTAGTAATCATATCAAGAGTATGAGACTCTTATTTTGAGTGAAGATCATCTACATGTCCATTAGGAGTAAGCATCTCATGGGTAGATGGAGTATGTGCTATATGGATATGATCATCATTTGCGACATCTTGTATAGATAGGAGAGTGTCCATTAGATCATTGTAGTATTGTGGAGATACAAATTATTGATCTTGATTATGTTTGGAAAGGCTTTTGACATGCTTTGGATCAAGTTCTTGACATGGGTCAATTTCACACGATGGATTTCTTATAAAGGGTTCTTGGATATCATCATTAGGCATGGGAGGTGGCTCAATATCTTGTTGACCTTTTAGTGGATTTTGATCAAGTGTTGTGTTCAGGATTCCTTCAATATTTGCAACCATGAGGTCGAACGATGCCAATATGTCTTGGAAAGGATCACTGCTAGACTTTAGTGAAAGATGATGATCATGCTTTGGAATAAATTCTTGATATATCCTCTAACTCATTAAGTGATGTAGAGACATTTTCAACATGGTCATTGGTTCATGGATCATGGATTATGTCAATAGGATCAAATAATTCTAACACTCCTTGAAATAGATCATTGTTTGAGGGGTTTTGATCATGACTAAAAAGTGAATCTTGATGTATGTTGAGTTGATCATCAGATGAGGTATTTTATATCTTCAAGATGCTCATTGATGGATAGATCTTGATCATTGTTTTCAACAATTGTGGTGGAGAGGTTGTCAATGTTTTCAACCATAGGATCAAATGATGTTAACAATTATTGGATTGGATCATTGTTGGGTATTGTTGGTGGATTTTTATCATGATTGAAAAGTGACTCTTGATATATGTTGATTTGATTGTTGGATGAGGTAGAAACATCTTCAAGGTGCTCATTGATGGATAGTTGTGATTGATCTTGGAGATGTGATGACTGATCTTCGAGATGGGGTGATTGGGTTTGTTGTTGATGTTGTTGATCTTGATATCCAACCTATTGACATTGGAGATATTTTTCTTGATGTGGTTGTGGACATAACTCAATGCTTTGATTACATGGTTTAACAAATGGAAGAGTGTATTGATTTTGGGGTGGAGATGTCTCTTGGTGATATGAATCAATGAATTTTCTAAGTATAGAAATTTGATCTCGCAAGATTTGATCTTGATTTTGATTTTGACACTCTTGATATAATTGATTTTGTTTTTGTTCAAGTATATTTTGAATGTATAATTGTGGTGTTTGTATGGGATCATGGACAAATTGATTTTGAACAATGTTCTGATTTGGGATGATATTTAGATTTTGCATTATAGGTTGACATGGAACATTGTTGTGGTTGCGAAACACATTGCTTTGATTCGGGTAACTTTTATTTTGCATGAGGTTACCTTGAATTGGATCAATACATGGAGTTGCTAATATATTGTTTGGACTTTGAAAAAAATTTCTGTGATTCACAAACATATTTATCCCAAAGTTCACCAAGTGTGGATTTGATATGTTCTTGTTTGGTAAGCTTGTATTTGGTATAGCCACATTTGGCATGTATGGATTTTGTGGGATAATTTTGTTTGAAATAAGACTCGTGCATTGATTATTTAGTTGATAGATTTGTAGGTTTTGACTTTGATTTAAATATATCATAGGGAAAGGTGTTAAAAAATCTAGATTGGGCATACTCACATTTGTTGTATCATTGAAGTTTGTAGGAGATAATGATGCCATATATGGATTGTATAAATGTGAGTTTTGATAATCAATTGGCATTGTAAGGTATTGATAGTTTGGTTGACTTGGATTACTCATGATGTATGAATTGAGTTTATATTCCATGTTTTTCTTGTGTTTTGACCTTGTTGCAAAAGTGAACCTCTAAGGTGTTTAGGATGAATGATGAGATGAAAGAAGAAAGGGTGAGTGATATAGGTGTTTGAACTTTTGAGAACTTTGGATCAATGTTAGACTTTGGGATTTTTTTGGATTTTGATTTTGATTTGATTTGGATGATGGAATTTTAAATTCCAAGGTGTTGGATGTTACCTTGGGATAAACTTGTCCAAAAGGATGAGAATTTAACTAAATGTTTGGGGAAGGATTCATCCCTACACACTTAGCCAAACAAAGGGGATTTTAATTTTGATTGAGATATTTACCAAAAGTATAATATGAATGATTTTTCCAAAGTTCCAAAGGTTGTTTTTGAAATGGGATTCGATTTCTATTTGAGATGGATGAAGTGATTGGTTGTTTTGATCCTAAATGAACCTAAGAGGGACTTGTTTACAACATCAAGGTTTTGAAGAACAAGTTTTTTCCCTAAGAGTACTTCAAACCAAAAGATAAATGTTTTCTCAAAAGACCATAAGACAAAACATAAACAAGCACATGTGTGGGGTTCAATTGATTTCATCTTGATTAATGAATTGATTTTACCACATTCAATGTCTTTCTTAAGTTTCAAACTGAATGTCTATGCCTCAATTCCTTTTCATTCCACAAGGTCCATTATGTGAAAATCAAGGTTTCAAGAGCATAGTTTCCTAATGTTGACTTTAGAGGAAAAATTGAGATATAAATACAAATACTTAGAAGCCTTTAAGGATGAAATCCCTAAGGCCAAGCAGTAGCACTTGGATTTTTTTCAATAGTTTTTGCTCCTCCTAAAGGGTTTTGAATTTTGATGATTTTTTTGAATGTTTTTTTTCCAGTTTTAGATCCAAGCAAAGTGTTTTGATTCCAAAATGATGAACAACCCTAGGATAGAAAGTGATAATATTTGTTGAATTCCCACTTGGATAAATCCAGTTGTGCTTATTCAAAGTGGATGATTAGAAGCTTGACTGCACTGGATCCCCTCCATGACACACACTTCTTAGGTCATCCAAGATTTAGCTCTCATGAATCTCCCATGACAAACTTTACATCTCTACTTTTAACCACAAGTATGTGGGACGACTTCAAAATGATTTTTCTTGCACCAACAAATAGATAGGGATTTGGCTTACTATAACAAAAGGTTCTAGTATAGGCATTTCATTCATGGGGGATCATCCATATGGAAAGAGACCATTGTTTCCCTTCTTGTTAGAACAATCCTCGTGATACTTAAACTTTCCTCAAGTACCCACACTTATATATCGGGTGGAAGTCGCTTGGCTTTAGCATGTTCTCGGTTGGGTCGTTCCCTAGGGTGATTACTTTTTCCCACCAGGAAGGCCCTCTAGAAGTGAAAAATAGTGAGCAAGAACATCCATATTTTGATCAATATTTGTTTGCATGAACAAATAAAGAAAACACATGATATACTTAACTCACACTAGCAAGATTTGTTCAATTTTAAAAATCCCAAAATTGAAGTATGGAGGAAATCTTTTGGACAACCTAATATCACCAAAAGACTTTTGATTCTCAAGATCGTCGTGAAGCCTGAGAGAAGTGCATACGCCTTTTAAATGATATTAGTTTATAAAAAAAGATTACAAGACAAGATAATCACATGTTCATTTTAGACCTCAAAAGAAATAGTGAGTTCTTTTTAAAGCACCAAATTTGAGTGTGAAAGTTGATTGTTCAATTTTTAAAACCCAAATTCAAATCTAGTGAGTTTCTAATGTTCTTTTTAACCAACTTTGAGAAAAATAAATATTTTTTATGTTCCTTTTAAAACTCTAACAAAATGTAGTTAAGTTCTAAACTAAAAGTCAACAAGATTCCAAAGGTTGGGTTATAAGTGTCCCCAAAGTGTTAAAAAACACTTAGTACAATGGATATCAAATATTTTTCCTTTCGCTTCAATGCTCCATGTTCCTCTTAAAACCTACAATCAATACTCAAAATGTTAGATGAGATCAAGAAACAAGAAGATATGAGGGTCAGATGAATTATTAAGCATAGAAACCCTAAAACTTAGACCAAGTTACAATGTGATTTGACTTTAGGTGAAAATTTGAAATTTTTAACTCTATCAAAGTTGAGAAACACCTACACCATTAGATAGCTTATGAAATTATACCCCATTTTAAAAAAACAGCTCCGAAAAAGACAAAAATATGACCAAGATATGACCATTTTAAGATTGAGTGCAAAACCAAGAAATCAAAGGCATTGCCATTTGAACATTATCAGTGTCGCTATTTGAGACTTTAGTGTGGTTGTTTGAGGATTTGAGCATCACACTAATAAAAAAGTGTTGCTCTATGTAAAGACAGAGATGGTGATGGCATCGCTAATTGGCCCAGCGTCGCTTTGTGTCTTAGAAAGACATAAGAGAGAGAAAAATGATGAAAATAGCCAAAAAAATGTGTTGATTTTGAGATTTGTCCCCTCCCTCTAATGCCAAAATTTGAATGGTTTCCTTAGACCTGTTCAAACATAGACAAACAACATAATGTTAGTCATCAAACACATTTAAAATAATCATTCCCCATGTAATCCATTTAAACACCAAGAACAAGAAATAAACCAAAGATAATCAATAAAAAGCTACCAAATCTTGCTCTTAAACATTCAAACCACTATCCCATGGGGAAATTGAGGCTATTTTGATGTGGAAAATAGCTCTTTCCCAATTCCTTGATGCAATTTGATGAAGATTTGTTGATGATTGTGAGCTCCTTGATGAAATTTTACAATAACGTAGCTAAAATGTACGAAATGCAATGAAGACTTGGAAAACAATGGATGATATTGCATAAAAATTCACAGATAATAACTTTGCATGAATTTGTGGATCAAAATTCCTAAGATTGTGGATCCAAATACAATAGAGAAGCCCTCTATTTATAATGAAGAAGGTTGGAAGAATGAAGAATAAGATGAATGTGGGATAAAAGAAAGGACCAATAGAAAAGTGCCACTTGTCAACATGCTATTGAAGGGAGGTTGTGCACATTTTGGTCAATGTGCAAATAAATTCCATTAGGTGGAAATTTGAAATTTGAAATTTGAAAGTTTGCTTGTGTAGGAAGAGTTGAAAGATGATTTAATGCCACTTGGCTCAAGAAACAGGACATGTAAGAGCCATAAATGCCATGTTGGAGGAAAATTCCTTTTGGGAGGGAGATTTCAAATTGAGGGAATATTCCAACAAGATGCCTTTTTGAATGAAAATAGAAGAATTTATAAATCAATTAAATTGATTTACTTGCACAAGTTGCAAAATCTAGAGGATTTGATGGATTAGAGTTAGAATTAATTAAGATTTAATTAACTTAGGTGGATATTAGTTGATTTGACATTTGACTTAGATTTTTGGATTCCTTTAAATCAAATGAGAGGAATAATGGACATTTAATTAAAATAAAGTTTGATTTATTTAATTAAAATGGATGATGTTAGATTTAATCAAATAAGGGTGATTTATTTAATCAAAAGAGGAAATATGATTTAACCAAATAAAATAAATTATTTAATTAAAAGAGGAACATTATAATTAATTAAATAAGGATTATTTAATTAACTAGTTAGTAAAAAATTGATTTAGGAAAAAATAATGTTAGTGAATCAGGATCAAGTGCACGATATCAATCAAGATATTTTCGGTGTCTACACTATGGTGCCACAACATACATGTATTTTCAGCTTCAGTTCCATTGGTTGATTTATTCAAATTGGAGGTATTAAGCTTAAACAAAGTCCCAATCCGAGATCCTTTAGCAAACACGATATTCCCTTTCACCAATCTAGAACCACCTCTATCAAATGTCACATGCATTCTAGAATCATTGAACTTAGATACAAAAAGTAGATTTCTAAAAAGTCCCAAAATATGTAAAACATCATTAAGGATCTTAACCCTACCATAATTGAAACACAACTTTACTGCTCCTTTTCCCACAATATTTGTTGTGCTAATATCTCCAAAGAAGACATTCCCTCCATCATATGTAGTATACTTAGTGAACCACTCCTTGTTAGGAGTCATATGATAGGAGCAACCTGGATCAATAAGCCAAGAGTCATCACTAACAATTTTACATGAAATGATCAATGCATCATTATCGACATCTGAGGATTTCTCTGTAGAAGCATCATAACTCTTTTTATTTTTCTTACAATCCTTCTTTATATGTCTTGGTTTCCCACAGTTCCAACACTTTACCTTACACTTACAAGGGGTTTTAGACTGTCCTTTGGACTTACCCTTTCCTTTTTTGTCTCCCTTAGGTTCCTTTTCCTTAGGCCTACCTCTTACAAACAAGGCATCTTGGGATCTCATTTTAGACTTCCTCATCATCTCCTCTGATAGGAGAGTAAGAATTATATTGTCCATCTTAGGATTTGCACCACTACCACTGATAGCAACAATTAGATTTTCCCAAGACTCTAGTAAAGAACAAAGTAAAAAAATGCATTTATCTTCATCTTATAGATTGACATCTATAGATTCTAACTGAATTAGAATCAAATTGAAAGCATTTAAATGGTGTGCAACAGAATCACCATATTTCATCTTTAAAGAATACAACTATCTTTTAAGATATAACTTATTAGTAAGACTTTTAGTTTGATAGATATCACCTATCCTCTTCCATAATTTATATGTGGTAGCTTCATATAAAAAATTCAAGAGAACAACATCAACAAGACATAACCTTATGGTCCCTCTTGCCTTCTTATCAATCTTAGCCCAATCCTCATTTGACATTGTTGTAGAAGGCTTTGTCTCATTACAAACAACTAACCACTGATCTCTCTCTTCAAGGAGATCCTCCATTTTTAGTTTCCACATCTCATAACTAGATCCATTGAATCTTTCAATATCTAGATGCGAAGTATAACTCACTGTAACACACTTATTTTACAAATCTACAATAACACAATAGTAATGTTCCCACTACAGCCAAAAAACCTTCAAAATTTTAAGAGAAAGGCATCCCAAACCCTAACCAACCATTAGCTCTGATAACAAATGTTGGAAATGAAGGTAATATCGTAGCTTAAAACTTGTAAAACTATGAGAGTGTAGATCTAATTAAGTGTTCTTTGTCACAATTATTTTTATATGATTAATCTGTTTAGATAAATTTTACCAATTTTAGAAAGAGACAAAATATTGTAGAAGAATGAGGCAAAAGATAGAAGTGACACAACATATACATGGAGAAACTCTTTTAGGAAAAACTCCACCAGAATCAGTAGTGCTTGTATTATTTAACCTTAGAACAATCTTACAATAATATTGTATCAATCCTTGATTGATATGCTTCCTTGCCTTAAACAATCCTTCTTCACAACCTGCAAAAGAATCTCATAGAACTCTCATACACTTGTTGCAATTAATATAAAATAATAAGCATGTAAACTCATAAGAGTTGTAGAAATACAAGAGCATAAAGCTCCTCACAAAAAACTATGGCTAGATTGGGCAAGTAGAGTTCCACAATGTAATCTAAAGTCAAACCAAAGTCTTCCTCAATTTAGGCACCCCAAACTGAACACTTAATTAAAATTTGGTCAAGAAGATATCATGCAAACTTCACCTCAAAGTTGGTGCCCAAGAATGGGCCCCACTTGACTGATCCTTGTAAATATCTTCTCATGCAAAATGTGTTAAATGAAAGATGCCAACTTGGGAGCCCAAGGTGGACCCAAGTCAATCTTAGTTAACTGAAACATATCTCTCCACAAATTCATGCAAACATTATGCATGATTGATCATCCCCACTTAACTGAAAGTATCCACCTATTATCTATCATGTAATTGAATTCATTAGTCATGCAACTCAAGTCAACTAGCATTCAACTTAAAATAACTACATGCAAGTGAAGATAACTAAACCATAACTAAAATTAACTTAATTGAACTTAACGATACTAAACTAATATTGCCACTCCATGTTGGTATGTTGTGACTAATAATGCTATACTGTACACTCTTAATATTAGAACCCTAATTTATGGAAGCTTCTAAAAATATTGTAGTAAGTGGTTGGGATGGGAGTGGTAGTATGGTATTATTCATGAGATTGTAATATTTTTTGCACCTAGATAATAAAATCATTGGATGGTTGTGGTTTTTTGGATGTAGCTCGGATTGGGTGAACCGCGTTAAATTCTCTATGTTATCTTATTTCTGCTATAATTTTTGGTGTGTTTTATTTCTCTATTTTATTGATTAAATCTGCATTTTACTATTAGATATCTACCTTTTAACACTAACAAGTGGTATCAGATCAAGGTTGTGTTCAGTTATCCTTTGCAAGAAGGTCTCATGGCTGAGTGGGAGCAATGGCATATGAGGGTAAGTTGAAGGTTGAGAAGTTCAATGGGCAGAACTGTCAGTTATGGAAGATGCAAATGGAGGACTACTTCTATCCGAAGGATTTATGGTGGCCATTGTAAGGGAAAACCAAAAAACCCTTAACAATGTCTGATGGGGACTAGGATATTTTGGATAGAAAGGCACTTGGCAATATTCATTTATGCTTGGCACAATCGGTGGTGTTTGATATTACAACAGCAAAGACAACTCTAGAGTTGATGGAAACCTTGGAAAAGTTATATGAAAATCCTTCCACTTCGAATAAGGTATTTCTTGTAAAGTATTTATTTAATATGATAATGGTATAAGGTGGGTCATTTGTTGATTATTTAAATGAGTTTAATATAGTTACTAGTCAATTAACTTTTGTAAATATAAACTTTGATGAAGAAGTTAGAGCTCTTTTGATTATGTGTTCTTTTCCTGAATGCTAGAATAGCTTGGTAATGGTTGTTAGCAATTTTGTTTCTAGTTTGAATACATTGAAATTTGATGATGTTGTTGGTTTTATTTTGAGTGAGGAAATTCATAGGAAAATCTCAAGTGGAACATCCACATTAGGCAGTGTTTTGAATGCAAAAAGCAGGGGCAGAACAAAGGAGAGATGAAACAATTCTAGAAGTCATGAGAAGTCATGAGGAAAGTCAAAGGACAAAAGGTCCCAATCTAGAGACAAGAAGTATTGTTAGTACTTTGGTAAGCTGGGTCATTTAAAGAAAGATTGTTGGTCTTGAAAAAATAAAGGAGACAAAAAGGAAGGAAGTAAAGAGGAAAATGTGGTAAGTAATAAATCTGATGAAAATGATTTGATTTTTTCCCTTGATAATGTTGATGATTCTTGGGTGTTAGATTCAGGGGCTTCATTTCATGCCACACCCCATAGAAATTATTTTCTCGATTATGTTGAAGGGGATTTTGGGTTGGTTTATTTGGGAGATAATGAACCCTGTCATACTGTTGAAAAGGGAAGAATCAAGATTAAGTTGTAGAATGGGAATCATTGGCTACTACATGAGGTAAGAAACATTCCAAAGTTAAGAATAAATTTAGTTTCAGCAAGGCAACTAGATGATAAAGGTTGTGTTGTTACATTTAGTGATAAAAATTGGAAGGTTTTAAAAGGTGTGAAAGTGGGCACCTTATATCTTTGTATAGATCATATGGTTCCTTCTACTTTAGCTATTATAGATAAATAACAATGTTTAGGAACATTTGTTGCAATTCAACATGCATAAAATCATATAGTTGTTGTGGATTTTGAATCAACACTATGGCATAATAGACTTGGGTATATGCATGTAAAAGGTATGAAATTACTTCATTCAAAGAATGTTTTACTTGGTCTAAAATGTGTTAATATGGATTTCTATGAAATTTGTGTATATGGAAAACAAAATAGAGTTACTTTTCTCAAGGATGGGAAACAAAAGAAAGATGAGAAATTGGAGCTTGTGTATATGGATGTATGGGGACCAGCTCAGGTATCTTCTCTTGGTGGCTCTCAGTATTATGTTACATTCATTGATGATGCAATTAGGAAGGTATGGATTTATTTCCTTAGGTAGAAATCTGATGTATTGGAAAAAATTTAAAAATGGAGAAGCTTGGTTGAGAATGAGACCTGTAAAAAGTTAAAATATCTCAAATCTGATAATGGTGGTGAGTATTGAAGCAAAGAGTTTGAATATTATTATTCCTCTAATGGTATTTGTAGGAAAAAAATGGTTCCAAGGACTCCACAAGAAAATGGAGTGGTTGAGCGCATAAATATAAAAATAATGGAGCATGCACAGACTATGAGATTTCATGTTGTGTTGCCATTAAACATGTGGGCAGAGGTTGTAAACACTTTTGTTTATTTAATTAATAGAGGTCCCTCTAATCCTTTGGGTTGTGGTATTCCATAGGAAGCATGGACAAGTAAGAAGGTGAGTTATTTTTTCTCAAAACCTTCGGTTGTGAAGCATTTGCACATGTAGATTCTGAAAAATAGAACCAAGCTCGATGCAAAATCAAATAAATTTATATTTGTTGGATATGGCATTGATGAATTTGGTTATAGGCTTTGGGATTTTGAAAATAAGAAAATTGTGAGAAGCAAGGATGTCATATTCAATGAGAAAGTGTTGTACAAAGATCAATTGCAGTAGCATGAGAAGAAAAAAAATGATTATGTAGTGTTGGATGATACTCCAAACAATGATGTTCTAGTGTGGTTCCTCGTGCTCTACAGCAACAACAACAATAAATACCACAAATCTAGTGAATATTAGACAATCTTCAAGGATAAGTAGACCTCTAGAAATATTTTCTCCCTCTTTGTATTCTATTTTATTAATTGATATTGGTGAACTAGAATTTTATGATGAAGATATGCAGGTGGATACCAAGGTTCAGTGAGAGCATGGAATGAAAGAAGAAATCGACTTCTTGTTGAAAAATCAGACTTGGGAATTATGCAAGTTGCCTGTAGGTAAAAAGGATTTACTAAACAAATGGATTTATAAGTTGAAAGAGGAGGATGAAGGTCAGAAAATATTTAAAGCTAGATTAGTTGTAAAGGGATTTGCATAGAAAAAGGGTATTGATTTTGATGAAATATTTTCTCCAGTTGTTAAAATGACTTCTATTCATATTGTTTTAAGTATTGTGGTTGCTGAATATTTTCATTTAGAACATCTTGATGTTAAAACAACCTTTCTCCATGGTGATTTGGAAGAGGAAATATATATGGAACAACCACAAGGATTTGAGGTCAAAGGTAAGGAGAAAATAGTGTGCGAATTGAAGAAAAGTTTATATGGCTTGAAGCAAGCACCTCAGCAATGGTATATTAAATTTGATAGTTTTATGGTTGAGCAAGGCTACAACAGGTGTAATTCAAAACATTGTGTTTACTTTAAGAGGCTAGATGAAGATAGATACATTATTTTGTGTTTATATGTTGATGATATGCTTGTAGCAAGGTCTAACATGAATCACATAAAGGAGTTAAAACAACACTTAGCAAATTTATTTTCTATGAAAAATTTGTGGGGAACAAAACAAATCCTTGGTATGAAGATTACAAGAGATAGGAGGGTATGTGTAGGATCATCATGGAAAAAATAGGCCCTTAAGTGGCAATAAAAAGACAAAAAATCAGAGTTAAACAACTTGACGTAAAAATTTGAATAAGTTATCTATATTATTTCAAAAAAATTTAAAAATAGAATCTGTAGAAAATCGGATGTAGTTTCTAAACTACTAGACCTTTATTTTTATTTTTTAAATTATTTGGTGAAAATTTGAAATTTCAATGCAGTAGTATTTAAATTTCAGGGTAAAACTAAGAAGTAGGTGTCTGTCTGACCACCCTAACCACAATAAAATGATAATATTTTTTAATAAGATTTTAGATATAAATAGAGGACTCATGTCCAAATGTGATGCATATTTTTTTATAATTTATTTCCAAGTAAATAATTAATTATAAATTTTTTATTTTAAATTAAGCTCGTCTGTCTAACCACCTTAACTTGGTCAAAAATTCATGAAATTCATTTTTTTCTATTTTGATCTTATAGTATGGAAAGCATAGAATGTGACACATGTTTCAGATTTAAAAAATGTGATACCATTTGAAAGTTATAGATGTTTTTCAATCAGCCTATCAATTAGGACTTTATTCGTAATTCTAATAAAAAATGAATAATAATTATTTATTAAATTCAAAGTAAAGCATAATTTATATTAGTGGAAAGCTTAGAATCTCCTCTAAAAACCTTTTTCGTTTCATCAATTTTGGGTAAAAAAAATGTCGTCAGCCACATGGACCATCATATGGCTTACATATCACCACTTTTTGGCCCATCATGATCCTGCACATACCCAGGAAAAATATAAATTTATTTTTATCTCACATTGATTATGTTGAAAAGGTGTTGTAGAGATTTCATATGGAGAATGCAAAAGCTGTCAGCACACCTTTCCCTAGTCATGTCAAATTGACTAAAGATATGTGTCCAAAGACACAAGAGGAGGATGACAAAATGTACAAGGTACCATATGCTTTAGCTGTAGGTAGTTTAATGTACGTCATGGTATGCATGAGACCGGATATTACACATGTCATAGGAGTTGTTAGCAGATATATGAGTCATCCCAGAGTTGAGCATTAGAATATGATAAAATGGATTCTTAGGTACTTGAGAGGTACATCCAATAAATGTTTATCTTTTGGGGGATCTAATACGGATTTAAAAGGATATGTTGACTTGGATTTGGTAGGGGATATAGATACTAGGTGAAGTACAACAGGTTATGTATTTATAGTTGGTGGGACAACAGTGAGTTGAATTTTTCGATTGCAAAAGGTGGTTGCTTTATCCACCACAGAGGAAGAGTATGTTGTTACAACAAAGGCAGAAAAGGATATGATATGGCTACAACTTTTCATGGAAGATTTGGGAAAACAAAAGGCTGAAAATCACTTATTTACAAATAGCTAGAGTGTTATACATCTTGCAAATAATTATGCCTTGCACTCCAAAACCAAATACATACATTTGCGATATCATTTCATTTGGTCAGTGTTGGAGGATGGGAAAGTAAAGTTGGAAAAGATAAATACATATGCCAATCCAGCGGATATGTTTATGAAGGCAGTGACAAGGGAGAAGTTGAGCTCCTCTTTAGCTTCTGTTTGTCTTCATGGTTAAAATTATAATAGAGTAGGAAGGTCCAAGGTGATTATTTACAATGGGAGTTGTAAGTGCAGCAGTTTCATCCAGGATCAGTTTCCAAGTAGAATATTGTGTTGGTGTGGAGCCTAATCAGTCTCCAAGTGGGAGATTGTTGGTATGTGGTGATTGATCCTGCTATATTGTACCTTCTAAAAAGATTCTAATAAGCGGTTGGGATGGGAGTTGTAGTATGTCATTATTCACAAGATTGTAATATGTTTTGCATTGGATAATAAAATCATTGGATGGTTTTGGTTTTGTGGATGTAGCCCGGATTGGGTGAACCACGTTAAATTCTTTGTTTTGTCTTGTTTCTGCTATATTTTTTTGTGTTTTATTTCTTTGTTTTTCCACATTTAACTATTAGATATTTTCCTTCTAACCCTAAAACTCCACTCATGTAAATATCAATCCCTAATTTGTAGGAATAAAACATGCATTACTGAAGTGTTATCAATCCTCCAAATAGTTAATTGAAGCAAGGTGGGTTCCACCTTCCATGTGGGCGTCCCATGTTCTCCTATCTTGTAGGAGCTCTTCTTGGACATCCACACATGTTCCTATTATTTAGGAATAATCAAACATGTCAATTTACATGTTCATTTCATTCAAATTTAATCTCTTTCTAATCCTAGTGTTGGGGAACACTTTCCAAGGACTTAGGAGACACATGAAATATGTTTAGGATTACAATTAATGACACATGCGAATTTAGATTTAGGGATTTTGAAAGTCGATGTGAGAAGTTGTTCTACCAAGAATTAACATTGGAGGACGTTGTTTGGCATGTCTAACATGACCCGATTGTTGCCATAGTTTTTGCTTCTCATTTATTCATGTGAGGAATCTACTCAAAAGTTATATCTATGAAAATTTCTTTGAGATTCTCTACCATCTTCTTTTAAGGATTAAGCTTCTCATCCTTAGTTTGATAGTCATCATTGACTTGATTGATAAGTAGTTGTGGGTCTCCATAGACTTTCATCTCTTGTATCTACCATTGAACTGCTATCCTTAGACCCGTGATTAAGGCTTCGTACTCAGTAATGTTGTTAGTACAAGGAAATGATAACCTATATGACTTTGGAATACAATCACCTTGAGGGGTGATGAAAAGAGTACATGCTCCTGATCCATGTTGGGTGAACGATCCATCAAATTACATCTTTCACTGCTCTGTGAGATTAACAAGGAACATTGATTTGTCATGGAACTCAGATATCAAGGGGTTCTTAGCATAGATAGGTGTATCTGCTATTTGGTTTGTTATCACCTTTCCTTTTATTGCCTTTTGCTCCATGTACTCTATGTCAAATTTAGTTAAGATCATTACCCATTTGGCCATTCGCCTAGTGAGAATTTTCTTTGGATAACAAGTATTTCAATGGGTCGATCTTTGCAATGAGTTTGATTTGATGTGACAACACGTAGTGTCTAAACTTTTGTGAAGAAAAAACTACTACCAAGCATGATTTTTCAATGGGTGAATAGTTCATTTCATAACTCACTAAGGTCCTGTTGATGTAATAGATAGCCCTTTCCTTTCTGTTTCCCTCATGTTGTGCCAAAAGAGCACCTAGTGTTGTTGATGTTGCTAAGATGTATAAGATCAATGGTTTGTTCATTATTGGTGGCATGAGCACTGGTGGTTTCAATATATATTCATTGATCTATTAGAAAGCTTTATCACACTTCTCATCCCACTTGTAAGTTATTCCTTTATGGAGAAGATGCGAAAAAAGGTGGATTTGATCTGATAGTTGCGCTATGAACCTTCTGATGGACTACAATCTTCCTTGTAACCCTCCCATCTGCTTTAGTGTTTTTGGTGGTTCCATGTCTAGGATTGCTTTAACCTTTTCTGGATCAATTTATATCTCTCTTTGTGAGATGATATAGCCAAGAATTTTTCCTGATGTAACCCCAAAGACACACTTTTTTGGATTTAGCCTTACTTTATATTCTTCAAGTCTATAGAAGATGGTTCTAAAGACTTCTATGTGTTCACTTATTTTCTTTGATTTTTCCAAAATATCATCCACATAATCTTCAACTATTTTGTGTATCATGTCATGAAAGATGAGGGTCATTGCTCTTTGATAGGTGGCTCCTGCATTCTTTAACCCGAATGGCATCATGTTCCAGCAATAGGTTCCCCATGGACAAGTGAATGGAGTTTTGTGTTGATCCTCCTTGGCGATCATGATTTGATTATATCCTAAAAAGTCATCCATGAGCGACAACATTTCATGCCCAGTTGTTTATTCCACAATTAGGTCGATGTTACTAGGAAGAGGGAAATCATCCTTCGGGCATGCCTTGTTTAAGTCTCTGAAATCAATGCAAATTTTGATGCCCCAATGGGTTTTGATACTATTACAAGGTTTGAAACCCACTCAAGATAATCTATCGATCAAATGAATCCAATGTTAAGAAGCTTTTGTAACTCAAGTTTCACCAAGAGTGCTATCTGAGAATGCATCTTCTGTAATTTTTGCTTTATGGGCTTGGCTTTCAAATAGACTACTAAGTGATGCACAACCACTTCTAGATCGAGACCTATCATATCTTTGTATGATCATGCAAAGTTGGCTCTTTGCTCTTTTAATAATTTTTCTAGGTTTTTTGTTCTTCATCCAACAAGGATTCACTATAGAAAGTGATATGCGGTGCTTCATTTGTTCCCACATTAGCTAGAGTGGCCTTTTCTACTAGCATTGTTGACTTCTCTAGATGGGTCGCACTAAGGGGGGGGATTGAATCCCTCATCCTTGGGTGCCTCAAAGAGATTGTCACCCTGGGATACATCCTTTCTTTATACTATTTTAGGATCAAAAAGTGTCATAGTATGGTTTTCACTTAAATATCTGCATGTTAGTTGCATTTCATCAAGTTTTTGACTAAAGGATTCATTTGTCTCCCTGTAGTATGCCCCTGTATCTAGCTCTATGTCAAAACCTTCTTTGTGATCTACCCATGGTAAGTTATCCTGAAGTCCCATGAATTTTGAGATCACTTCATCATTTTTGAATAAATCTAGAATCAGTGGTCTTTGTTGGTCCAAGTCAATGAGTTGTGGGTATACTAGGTGTATTTCAGTCAATTGATTGCTCTGAGAAAAGGATGTCATGGATATCATGAAGAGGGAGTTGTTCTCAAATAGGTCAGCAACATCAAGGGGAAAGGTGTCTAAGGTCATATCACACAATGTACATAACTAACAGGAAGAATCAATCTATTTAGTACAAGTACCTTTTCCAATAAGGTTGACCTTGATAGTAGTACAACCTAGGCCAAGATTCTTTAGTCATTTCTCAACAACATTGGGTTCTAGCAAACCATTATCATTTTTTCATAACTTCTCATTCTTGTTATAGCCCCATCCCTTTATTAGCTACAAGCCTAAGTTATTGCCATCTTCCATGGGAAGAACAGGGATAGGTCGTTCATCCTGATAGAGGAGTTTAAAGACATCCTCATCATTGAAATCTTCTTGGTTCAAATCCCCCCACTTGGTGAAGGTAGTAGTTGTCATCTTGATTGTTTCGGCCTCTTTGTTTCTAGATGTGGGTTTCCCATGGGATTAACGACAAAGAGTTAGCTCTCCTAAGACAAAGGTATTCTTTGTTAGCTTATAGTTTCCACAACCATCATCCTGGATCACAGCTTTGATGTTAGGAATACTTTGCACAATGGTTGTTTTCATTTTTGAGGTTGATGCAAGGGATGATGGGTCAATAAATGAGGTAGAAGGTGTAGGCCCTTTATCATTCTTGGGTATTTGGGGTATCTTATATAACTTGGCCTCAATATTCTTGTTGTAGTAAAAAGGCTAATGATCTCCATGGATAGTAATTTCTATGCCCTTGAAAGGAAACTTTACACATTGATGGTAGGTCGAGGCTACACCTTTTAGGGCATGGATCCATGGTCAACCAAGTAGGATGTTATACGAAAGATCAAGGTCTAATACTTGGAATGTAGTTTTTGCAATGATGGGTAGTGCAATGATGCCTTGTGATACCCAATCTTGGTTTTCATATGCTCTAATAGTATGGTACTCTTTGTTTTTTCAATAGTATCTTATGAATAACCCAGGTTTTTTATTAACTAAAGGGTACAAATGTTTAGACCAGCACCTCCATCTACTAAGACTCTTTTGACCTCATTCTTATGGATGAAAACCTCAAGGTGTAAAGCATGGTTATGGGATGGTTGTGATGGTAGGTCTTATTCTGAGAAGGTGAGGAGATTATTTGTGATATGCCCTACCATAGCTTGAAACTAATCTGTATCAATATCCTCAAGGACGGATGATTCTAACAAAGCATTCTCTAGGATTTCTCTATACACGAGGGATATCCTCAATAGTTCTAAGATTGATATCTATGTGGGGGTATTCTTAAGCTAATCTAAGAGATTGTACTTTTTGGGATTTGATGTTGGAAAAGTAGGCTGTGCCCTATATTGAGATGGGACTCTTTGGATGGTAATTTTACCACATCGCATGGTGACTCCACACTCCACACTAGGCCCTTTAATGGTGATGACGATAATGACGCTATCATAGGAAGTGACCACATTGGAATAGGTATGTTGTATGTTTGTGTAATCCTTAGCTTTTCTGGTATTATTCACTTTGTTATGATCTGGCATAGGGTTCTTGTATATATTAAGATCTTAATTCTTGGCTGGTACCTCAACAGATATGGTGAAATTTTTTATGAGGTCTTGGATAATATTTTTGAGCCTCATGCAATTTGTCATTTTGTGTCCTTTGATTTTGTGAAAGTTACAAGGGTCATTCTCATTGTACCAGGATGGTTTCTCTTGGGGTTCTTGGTAGTTTTCAAAGTTGGGAAGTGTTATCAGGTTTTACTCTACCAATTTTTTCATGATGGTTTCGATGTGTTCAGATAATTGTGTGTACTTGTCTTTAGGATAGTTATTCTTGTTAGGGGTATGCCTTTGTTGATCTAATTATTTTGAGGAGGTGTTGTTTGTTTCATAGTTGGTTGAATTTTAGCAATCTGATTGTTGTTTGGTCTAGGAACACTTAGGACCACTTCAGCATCTACCACACCATCATTGGTTAGATTCTTGTTCTTAGCCTAGACACGAGGCTTGTCGTTTGAACTAGTTGATGGGTGATTATCTTTGTAGGCTTGGGTATTTCCCTGTGAAATTAGATCTATCTTGATGTTAAGGGCTCTAGGGACAAGTTCATCATACGATGAGATGCATTGCATTTTCAAATGGAAGGATAGATTGGGGTCTAGATTTACGATGATGATCCCCACTTGTTGCTCATCGGGAAGAGGCCACTTGCTCTTACTACCTCTTTGTCTCCACTATTGCAAGAAATTAGTGAAATATTCTACTTTGTTTTGTCTGAGAGTGTACAATTCTTCCATAATTTCGTCCATTTCAAGGTTAAAGGAGAAGTGATCTATGAACTTATCAGTGATTTCTTGGAAAGTTTTGATATTGGGAGGCAGTTGAGAAAACCAATCCAATGTAGGACCTGTTAAACTTCAAGGAAAGAGACACATCAAATATGAGTCATTGTAGGCCACCTCCATACACATGATGTTGAACTCTTTGACATGGTTTATAGGAATTCCCCCCCTTTGTATTTATCAAATTTGGGGATTTCAAAGCTGGGAGAGAATGGTACCATAGCGATGTTTCAATCAAATGGATATGGACATAGATTATGTGTATGATTCTTCTTTTTCTTTCCCATTCAAAATTCTTGTGTTTCTTGTGACAACACCATGAGTTGTGATGCTAGATCATCTTGCAAATTTGGTGGAGGAACATATGTTGGGATGACAGATGAGTTGTATGTGGGATTATGATATTATAAGGTTTTGTATGGGGTGTATGGTGGTGTGAGATTTTTTGAAGGTGATTGAGGTGTTGATGTATATTTTCCTAATACATTTTTATTGGTGATGTTTTGTTGAGGATTTTATTAGAAAATTTATTGTTGTTGTTGTTGTGTTGCTTGTTGTGTTGCTAAGGTTTCTTGTTGTTGTTGTGCTACTAGGTCTTCTTGTTGTGCTCCTAAGGTTGCTTATTGTTGTTTCTAATGTTGTGCCACTAGGGTTGCTTCTTGTTGTTGTTGTTGTTGTTATTATATAGCTTGTTGATAAGCTTGTTGTTCTTATTATAAAGCTAGGGCATGTGCTTGCAATATAGAATCAATTGATTATTGGGACATTTGTGATAGATTGTGGGTGTTGATGTTTTGAGTGGATAGTGGATTGGTGATTAGAGGTTGGGGATTCCCTTGGTTTAACATTCCTTGTAATATGGTGGATTGAGGTGGAGGAATGTAGGTTTGAGGTCCCATTTGATTTTGTATGGTGAAGGTGACTGTGGGGAAAGACGAGGATAGTGCCATTAGATTTTGAGATGGTAATGACACACTAGTACCTTGAGTCCAAAAAAAAAGCCCTTGTCCCACATCTTGATGGTTTCCTTGTGTTAGGGATGTGGTCAGGGTATTACCTGGGTTGATGGGATTCGTGATCAAGGGATTATTTTGATATGGATTGATAATGGATGGGATAGATGTGCTTTTTGAAACCAATGGTGTGGATGGACTAGTTAGAAGATTGGATATAGATGTCCCTACTTGCATTAAGGGTTGACTTTGTGTGAGGACATTTCCTTGCCCTTTTGGATCTACTTGTGAAACTTGGTCCATACTACTTTGTGTGATGGTGGGAACACTTGTGGTACTCATGGGTATGGATGAAGAGGGGTGTCCTCGATATGTGGAGGTCGTGGTGGAGTAATGAAGTTCAAGGGGTTTATTATATGTGTGTTGAGGATCTTTGGAAATGGGAGGAGCACCAAAGGTAGGTGTCCAAGTGGTGGTTCGGGATGGAGGATTGGTATCGAGATTACCTACAAATGTGTTACTTTCAAATGGAAGAGTTAGACCAAATTCCTTGGCAAGGCTAGTTGCAAGATTGGAAGTGGATGTTTGATTTAGCCCTAATGATGGAGTTGTGAATCCTTGTGTCAAATTTTGTGTAACAAATGATGGGTAAATTTGAGCTACTCTTCTCAAGGCTTGATGTTCCATGATAACTTCCCTAGTAAGTTCAAATGAATTGTTTGTGATGTATTCTATCTCATATGGTCTTGATGGAGATGATGGTTGTTGTGATGGGGTGACTTGACTTAGTGGATAAAATTTTAAAGGATTTGGATCACTTGAGGTAAATGTGACTTTGGTTTTCTCCATGATTCTCTTGTGTTGTGATCTTATTTTTATCATAAATTTCGGGTCACCTATGGGAGAGTTACGTTGAGATTTGTACTGTTTGAATTCTCTAATTGACTCAAATCTAGGTAAAAGGGACACTCTAAGTCTTTTTGGAGAAATGATGATAATGGGGGATGAAAAGGTGGATGATGTGGAAAGTGATCTTTGCAAATATTTTGGGACAATACTTTTGAGTTTGATGTTTTTGATGTTAGGGTAAAGGATGTTTATGAACTTGGAAATCTTTATGGTAGAATCATGACCTTCAAGATAATCTATCTCAAAGATAATAACTAAATCAACTAATTGCATGGAAAAAGATACATTTCACATACAAAGTAGCTAAGCTAGGGGTAGGTTTGATAGATGTTCAAGTCAAAAAGTGTTGGTGTATTCAAAATTTTTGCAAAGTTTGGTGAAGTGAAGGATGAAATTTGATGAAGGGGTGAATGAAGTGTTTGAACCAATGTTGACTTAAGTGAACCTTTATTTGATAAGACCAAGGTAGTGAGAAACATGATAGACCTCTAAATTTTTCAAATCCTAAAGACCCAATGTTTTAGATAGGTTCATTATCATGAAAAAGACCTAGGTTTTGACCAAAAAAGAACATATACAAGTCTAGATTATTCCTTGAAACACATTTATAGAAGTTGTATACAATCTTGGTTCTATTTAAGTGAACTGTTGAAAGGTATTTTTTGAGAGCTTTTGGAGTAAGATGCATAAGTTTAAAATGACAACCTATAGACCTTCTCTTAGGGATTTTGATTTTGCATAAGATCATTTAGAGAAGTCTAAGTCTATGGAATAAAAGAGGATGTTTATTGCCATGCAAGTGATGGTAATATGGGCCTTCCAACCTCAATATCAGTTTGTTCCTCTTCTTCGTCTAATAATTTTGGGGCATTTCTTCACTAAGCAGGTGTTTCTTCTGTTTCAAAAGTAAAGCTTATCAAACTACTAATTATATCAGTTTGTTCTCCTTCAACGAGTTCAAATTTTGGTTGAATAATAGCAGGTGTCAAGTTAGGCTATTCAACGGGAGCAATCGGTCTCCAAATGGTCATGTGGGGTTCAATTTTTCAAATTATCTTGCTTAAGTTCAAGTTTATTTTACCACAAACACTTGTCTTGATTATGTTTTCAAACTAAATGTCTATGTCAAAAACATCATAATTTTCACAATGTTCATTTTGTGAAAAGGATGAAATTCAAGGGATAGTCGCTTACGTTGACTTTGGGAAATATGGATTCAAATATAAGTCAAGATATTTAGAAATCTCTAAGGATAGAAATCCTTAGGAAAAGCATTAGTATCAAGTCTTTTTCAATAGGTATCCATAGACTAAAGGTTTTAAAATTTTGAGGAAGATTGTGAATGTTTGTTTGCAATGTTTTGAAACCAAGGAAAGTAGTAAACTGACTCACAAGAATTTACAATCCTAGGCTCAGAAGATTCTACTTGTTGAATCCCCACTCAAATTTCTCCAAACACTAAGACAATGCGAATAGCTAGAGATTTGGAGACATTGGCTCCCCTCCACGACACACACTTCTTGGGACCACCAAATCTCAAATCTTGAAGATCTGAAGATCTTAATGATTTTTTTGTTTCAACAATAAATAGTACAAATGTGGGGTCGCTTCGGAACAACCATTCCTATACCAGCAAGCATAAAGGTTTTTGGTAACTAAAATAGATGGTCCTTAGTAACAAACCTAGAATACCCAACCGTATATGCACCTGCTTTGCCACTTAAGGCATGGTACTAGGTGTAGTATGTTATACAGTCTAGGATAGAAGGTACTTTCTCACGATTTCCCAACCTTTAATATAGCCCACTTGTAAATTTGCTTGCAAGAACTTTCCTATGAGTTTCCCATTGCGAGGTGTGTCTCATAGTAAGTCCTTTATTAAGGGTGGCACAAAGCATAAAGGTTTACTTAAGTATTTCTCTTCACCCAAGATCACACGAAGTTTGAGGGGAGTGGATACGTACTATAAGTGCATACAAATAGTGAAGTACATTTGGAGTATTTTTCTTCACCCAAGATCGCACAAAGCACAAGGGGATTGGATATGCACTACAAGTGTGTCACAAAAAGGAAAGCACTCATTCATTTTAACCTTGTAAAGAAAGATGAGTTCATTGTATGCACTAAACAAAGTGTTAAGTTATATTGTTCAATTTTAAACCCAAAGTAAACTGATGAAGTGAGGGTTCAATATTAGTCCCATTTGAGCATTCTTTTTAAAAGCCCAAATGAAGACTAGTGTGGTCCTAAAGCATAAAATGAAAAGCATGATAAATGGGTTATAACTACCCCAAAAGCATCAAACACTTGTTACAATTATAAGATTCAAAGATGAGAATGATTTTTCACTTCAACTTTTATTGTCCAACCTACAAAATCCAGTTAGTCTAAAAACTAGAACAACATTAGAGACATGTTAGTGATCCAATGAAGTAAAAAATTAAGGCACATGCTGAAAATTGATCTTTATTTTTTCTTACCATAGAAGGGAGTCGTTGTTCATGATAGTGTTGCTATAAGTCATTTGGGCATTGCTCTGGTGAATTTGGGTGTCGCTCTAGTGAATTTGGGTGTCGCTCTGCAAAAAACCAGTGATGATGATAGCATCACGATTTGTGGAGCATCACAATTTGTAAATTTTGATACCTCTAAAAATTATTAGCGTTGTCATTTAGTTTAATCAGCGTCGTGATATTAAATAGGTGTCACTATTTTTGATGACGCCTAGCAAAGGCATCACTAAAATTATTTTGGACATCACT
This sequence comes from Sequoiadendron giganteum, assembly GCA_007115665.2. NCBI lineage: Eukaryota > Viridiplantae > Streptophyta > Pinopsida > Cupressales > Cupressaceae > Sequoiadendron > Sequoiadendron giganteum. The sequence goes on along the minus strand of CM021100.1, from coordinate 841,940,765 downwards.
ATATCCTACAAAAGTCAAAAAAAATGGAATTCGAGATAAAAATTGATTAAATTTGATTGATTTTTCCATCCCAGTGCCAGAATGTGATTAACGGATTAGTATGGGCTGATTACACTTGATCCATGAAGAATCAAAGAATAACGAAGCCACTAATGTCAATCTAAATAGGATCAATCAAATTCAAATTAAACCAAACATTTATCAAAACTTAAGAATTCCAAACTATGAAAGTGTTAAAATGTCTACTCTAATCCATCTGAAACTTATCTCATTGTGGGAGTGGTGTCACGTTGATGTGGAATGACGACCCTTTCCCAATCCTATGGATCAATGAGCTTGTTCCAGTCAGTTTTATTGAAGAAAATTGATGGAACGATTATGAGATGTGTATGAGAACCTAATTTTAATCTAAATGAGCATGATGCAAGCTAATTCAACATGATTTTATGCTAAAAATGATCTAGTTATGCAAAAGCTAAGCTAATCTAAATGGATTTTAAACTAAAATATTTAAACCCTAATTAATAAACAAGCTAAATGGATGCATTATCTGATCATGGAATCCATTAATGAAAGATTAAAGCTAATTAATGCAATTAAAATGAAATAAAAGATGTTAAATGTGAGTGTGAGTATAAGTGATTTCAACAATATAAGTTTTCTTTTTGAAAGATAGGTCTATTTGTCTCCAAATAGTGACCTATTTATAGGAGAGCAAATGAGAAATGGAGGGTTGAGATTGAAAAAGCTAATCAATGGTCAAGGATGGAGGAAATTGGAGGCATGGATCATGGATTCTCATCAACGGGTGAGAATGCAAGATGAGATTTAATCAAGGGTTCACATTTCTTCAAACAAACACACTTTTGACCTGTGCAAGAGGTCAAAAGTTAACTCAAGCATATGAAGCTTTGTAAGATTTATTTTTTAAATGAGTGAGGAGAGAGAATATTCTTTGGAATATTCTCATGGGTGAGGGAAAAAGATAATTTAGTTAATTAAAACCAAATTAAATTGTACAAAAATGGAAGGAATATTCCATTTGGAGAAATGTGCAAAGGAGGAATATTCTTTTAGAATATTTCCTTGCAAATGGAGGGGAATTAGATTAATTAGATAATTACTAATTAAACAAGGTTTTAATTATGCAATTGGGGGATTAGAAAAATTTAGATGTTATTCATTAAATAAAATGATTTAATAAATGGGGGAAAGGTGGAATAACATTTTAATTTAATAACTTAGGGTTATTTTATTAAATAAGAATATTTAGCGATTTAAATTAAATAGTTTAATTTATTTAATTTAATGAGATGAAATGTTAACATGAAAGGGGGTGAATTAACTTGATTAAGTTGATTAGGTTAATGGATGAAGATGGTGCACTTAATTAAATAGCTAAGCTAATTTAATTAATTAAGCAAAAAGAGGATGGGTTTGAGGATGAAGTGGTGTTAGTATACCTAATTCGAGTGCATAATATCATTCAGGACATTTTTTAGTGTCTACAATTATCACTAGAATATTCCTAAGATTAAGATTTCAAGTAATGATTTATGTCACATAATTTTACTTCCTCTCCAATTTTGTGTATACTATATATGAAACCAATTGGAGTGGGTATATATTATCACTAGCATTACTAAGATTAAGATTTCAAGTAGTGATGCTACATAGAGAATCACCATTGTACCTAGATAGATCTTGATCATATTACATGTCTGCAATAGCATGAAGTTCTATCACATTAATAAAATTAAGAAAATAATATTTTCCACATTGAGTAGAGTATTATTGTATCATTTTTAGTATAGGTGAAAATATCTAACTCTTACTCTTCTGTCTACTTTTCATTTTAGTAGACATATGAAACTACTATTATTTGTGCATATTTCACTTGTGCAACATAAGCTAATCATCACATATATTTTCTTTTCTTTTCTTTTTTGTGTTCCCATGGAGTACTCTTAACAAGTAGAGGAATATAAGAATAATCTAACAATGGTTCATTACTTTATATTATTTAATATAAATTCTTTTGAAAGATCTACATATTTATTTTTCATGTCAAGTGAGAATGTACGTATACTTTCAAATAAATTCTATTTTATATTTTTATGTACCTCAATATGTGGGAAAAATTTAATGGTGAGATAAGCAATACCCATGTCAATTCCTATTTAATTTAGAGTCTATTCAATGGAACGTCTTAATATAATTACCTAGAAACATGTGACACACTCTTGTGCTAATTTATTGCATCATGAATAGATACATTTCAATATCATTTAATACCTTTACCTATCTCCATGTAAATTTGACCTTATTTTTTATAAAATTGAATACATTCCAAGTTTTATCCATCCATACAAAAAAAATCTCCATGCATTCAATTTTTACCTTAAACTTGGTAATTTATCCCTTACATTCAAAGTTTTTCCACTTAGGGTCAATCTAGTTTAATCCTAAGGCATATCTAGGATTTAGCCTAAAATCCAAATGTTCAAATTTAAATTCAAAAAATCACACCTCTTTTCACAAGCCATTGTGAGCTAACATAACGCACGTTTGTTTGACTTGTGGTTATGTTTTGATATTTAAAGACATTCAATGTGTAATCAATTACACATGATGTATGGTGAAGATAATAAGAAATTAGGAGAAATCACTAGAAAACAATTCATTTTTCTAGGGACAAAATGTTATAATCCTAGCATCATAATCATATAGGTCATCTACATGTTATCTTTGAAAATTCACTTAGAACCATAAAGTCAATCTACTTAGGAGGGTAACTTATTCATAATGATTTGACAATCTCCCATAAGGTGGTTGTAAGCATCAACTTGATATATTTGCACATAGAGAAGACAAAAAACAAACTTCTACACACATGTTCTAATTCATACTTGTGGGACCATATTTATTCTTGTGCATCAAATCAAAGTCATGGCACTTATGTTTAAACCCAAAGGACTTGGACCTAATCTAGAGTAAATTTCAAAATCGCATAGATCCTAAAACATCTCCAAAGTTAAGAACATTAATTTCTACACTTGAAATGAATGATCAATAAATTTCTTCACTATTATTCTCAAAACTAAACATTGTCTTATTCAATTTTAAATATTTATTATTATTATCAACTCAAGTCTTAGTTTAAAAATAAATATGTGATTATTAAATTGCACTTATTTAATTCAATCTAAAAATAACTATGTGATTATTAAATTGCACTTATTTAATTCAATATTTAAGACATTTTGTTTCGTGTTCAAACAATAAAATTAATTTGAGGCTGTGATAAATAAGACACTTGGGCACGTCACGCATAGGGAAAACACGCTTTTAGAAAAGGGACGAGTAGAGAATAGTTTTGGATAGTGAATGAAACAAATTCATGATGGGAGAATTCCTCAATTTGACATGGAAGGAATCGAAACCACTTCATATTTATTAACTTTACCTTCAATTTTACAACTCACACATACATATTCCTTAGCAATGGCACCCTCCGAACAGATGATCTTCGTTTGCATCAAACCTCGTTATCATTTTGAACCTGACGAGGCTTGTCAACCATTATAAATCATGCAGACCTCATAATCCCACATCAACAATAACAATTATAACTTCATAGCTCAAGAAATCGTTATCAATGGCGGCACTCAATGCACAGTTCGTTCCTCTGCTATTGTTGATCTTGCTTGTGTCTCCATGCTGCTACGCCTTCCCATGGGTACTCCCTCCTTTCTCATCCATTTATTAGATTCTCGGAAAAAAAGTATTTTTGACTGTTTTGATATACCTGACTCAAATTACTTTGTTTGGTTTATGTGGTTGTAGGAACATTGCAGTACTACATGCGAATCCAAGTTCTGCACAGGTGATGGTTCATATATTTGCTGTTGGTATGCCACTTTACATAATTGCTTGAAACTGTCACTGATTTACTGGTATTGTTTTTAATGGCAGTTGCACCGTTGTTGAGGTATGGGAAATACTGCGGGATATTTTACAGTGGATGCCCCGGGGAAGCTCCTTGTGATGGGCTTGACAGCTGCTGTATGACTCACGACCACTGTATCGGTGACTCAAACTACCTCAACGTCACATGCAATCAGGCTCTTCTTGACTGTGTTCAAGATTACCAAAATTCAGGAGAAGGGCAGTTCCCAGGCAATACCTGTGACATAGGTGATGTGGAGAGCACCATTAATTTCGCCATTCAAGCAGGTGTTTGGATTGGAGATGGTATTGGAGATGGACCTGCTCCTCCTCTCTCTGATCAGTATTCTCTCAACAACACTTCCACCCCAAATTATAATAATCCCTGATATCAAAGCTTGCCAAGACCAGTGGAATAACTTGTTTTCGTCTCTATTCAATCTTTTCCATTCGCATCCTCGTTGTGCTTGTTTGTTTGTATCTAGCTGGTGTGCTAATTGTGTTTCTGTAAAATAACAGTCAAAGTTACTGTGTTTTCTTTTTTCAACTTGTCTGAAGCAATAATGAAAGCCCTTTGAGTTAGAGTCAGAAAGAGCATTTAAAGTACAGAAATATGTGGTATAGTCCATAATCAAACATAACAGAAACATATTTGTCATGAAATCTTCAAGATGAGGATATTTACACAACAATATCACTCACCCATGATTCTAGAGATCAATATTGGTATCGACACCCAGGAGACGCCCACAGGAGTCAATATGCAAGCATAGGGAATTAAGATGAACGGAGTCCACTCCTTGAGAAATTTAGACAGCAGTCTATTATGCTATCACATAAATAGTTTGAAGTGTAATAATGTTTCTTAGGGTGATAATGTTAGAGAATATTATTAACAAACAAGAGAATTACATATAGCTCACGACCTTTTATGGATTTGTCAAAGGTTTTCTTCGAGGACATATGAATTAAATTATGTTTATTATTTGTTGGAAAAATGCATTCCCTAGATGTGTTAAAATCAAAACTATAAAGAGATGTATGAGTACAAATTTATTGAGGAGAAAGATAAAAATGTTCAAATAGTTATCTATTGGATATGGTTTTTGGAATGTGTAAATTTTTTTGACACATCTTTAAATGCTTCAAAGAAGATATTAGAAAGTTTATGTCATTGCATGAAACCTATTTGAAACTATCTAATGAAGTGGAATGTTTGTTAGCTTGGATAGTTTCAGATACCAATAGAGGTCTCCAAATGAGCTCTTTGTCTATTTAAACAAGTCTTGGGTAAGTTTTTTATTCATTTAAAAAGTATTGTTTTTTAGGGGCCAAAAGGTAAAATTGTATTGACAAAAGAGAATCTACATCCATGCGCAAAATAGAGATTTCTAGATAGCCATAGCTATCAATAAATCAAAAAGGAAAATCCAAGGGGGTTTCACAAAGAGCTAGCAACCCCTTCAAACATTAAAATCATTACACTAAGTAGGGCTCAGAGAACTCACAACATGATTTGAAAAAGAGAAATTATCCCTACTCATGTTGAATCAATTGAAGAAGGGTCTTGGATTTATCTAAGGGTAGGGAACCCCAATTATACACATTCTATTTACCAATATTTTTAGAAGCCAATTTTTACAAACAATTAGCCACCATATTCTATTCCCTAGTAATATGGATAAAAGAAATAGAATCAAAATTAGAAACCAAATAAAGGATGTGCTCAACTAGAGAAATCAATTGTTGGGAAACTATATTAGACAAACCTTTGTTCAAAAGAGATGAAAATAATGAAGTCCATATCAAAATAACATTTTTCCATCCAAATTCATGTAAGCTTTAGTCAAAGCTACAGGAAGAGCACATACCTCCATTTGATTGTTAGTAAATATTCCCATGTAATGATAGTCAAAAAGAAATGAGCCAAACCAAGTGATTGTCATGGCCTATTGCCACAATCTTACATTCACCTAGGTTACCCCTTGATGAAACATCAATATTAACTTTAAAGAAACCTAGAGTGGGCAAAGACCACTTACCAATCATGTCCACCTTCTTAGAAACCTTTACATTAGTCCAACATTCTGAATATGGCCAACTGAGAAGGGGAATAGGCCCGAGAAATGAGAAGTTTGAGAATCAAGAGGGAAGAGAGATCCTTCAAGGAAACATTTTACCTCAATAGTCTCATTGACTAAAATTTGTATCTTCTTGCAAACCTAAATGAGAAGACTCACACATTATGAGAAATATTTTTATAAGTTTGGAATGGGGGAGAAGTTTTATTTTTTAAAAGAAAGGTGCAAGATGCAATGTGTGCAGGGGTAGACCGTACTAGTGTTTAGAATTAGATCCATGTGATTCTTGAGGAGGATATTTTCAGTGATGATCTTTTGATGGTAGATGATAAATGAATAGATTAATGATACAAGGGGAGCATAGAAACACACACAATAACAATATCCTATGAAGAGATGATGGAATGAATAATAGAGTGTAAGGGGAGTGCATATCCTAGGGGATTAGGAGGTTAGGTTAATGGGTTAAAACCCGTGCAAGTAAAAAAGGGTATAAATTTTAGGGAAGGATAAATAAGCAAAAACCTAGATGTATATATGATTTGAGGTTGATTAGGAGACACAAAACCTAATGGAAAAGGATGGTGTATGTAAAGGATTCATGACACAAAGGATGAGGATGCATATAGGGTATAAATTTGGTCACATGCTATAAGAATGAATGATAAAACAAGAAGAAAGTAAGTGGGGCACATGAATGTGAAAAAAAATCACATTGGGATGAGAACACGTGTAATTTTCTAATGAATGACACAAACATATAGAATTTTACCATGAAGGGGAATGGTAAACAAGCCTAAGAACAAACTAGTCTCAGTTATTAATAAAGATAACTAGAGCACTATAAAGAGCTAGAACTAGGTCAATACAAGATCGGTTTTCAATATTTAATTCCATTAAAACTCAATGAAAGATATGTGATTATAATCTTGAAAAAAAATCCATATAATTTGAAGCATAGAAAAAGTAATACCCTAGAGATTTGACCCAAGGGTTTGGGCACTTTTCCTAAATATTTCATTAGATATTTGAAGATGGTGGAAGTGTGATGGAATGTGATGGGGGTTTGATGGATTTGGACAAGGTATATGATTGACTTACAACCTAAAAGGTTAGTCAACCAGCCCTTAACCAAATCTGGAAATTTTCTAAGGATGCAATTTGATGATTCAATTGATCTAGTGATGTAAATTACTATTTTGATGTAAATACAATAGATTTGAGAAATTTCAAATAGAAATATATTACAAAAATGGACTGAGCAGGACACTATGCACCTATTATATAAATTTGAGCCTAAAAATGGAGGACATAGGCACCCTAGGTGCCATTGTCTTTTTAGGGAAAATTTAGATCTATTTTTGCAATCCTTTGGTGTTAGATAAGAGCTTATGTGTTTTCTTGTCGCACTATCGGATCATTGTCAGATAATTCTATAACTGAGTTTCCATGAGTTTTCAAGGTGTAGGGTTTAGATTGCAACAATGAATAATTGATCTTCAAAATTCCTTTAATCTTATCTAGACTTGAAACCTGTACATTCAAAGAGAGAAGAAAGGTTGTGTCATTTAGGGGCTTGCCTTAGTCAAACCCCTTGTTAGTTTTTCAACTTCCACAAAGGCAATGTTAATGATAAAAGGATAAATGATATGTAAAGGAATGATGAATCCAAAAAAAAATTAACTCATCACCCTTCAATGGATCCCTTGAAGGACTCAAGTCATACACATCTCCTCAAGACTTGGATCTTGCTTGCTTGATTTGCTTGAATTGGTTGGATTGCTTGGAGACCTACAAGGATTATTCTTCACAAACAATATGAGAACATAAACATGAACACACTCCCATACAATTTTACATGATGTTTGGATATGGAATTGCTACAACAAATCCTCTAATGGTAACTCTTGATTTGCTTGATAATTCTCTTGATTCTCAATACTTTCACTTCATTTTCAAATGATGGAATAACTAAGTATTTATAAACAATAATTCTAATTTCCCAAAAATTAAATCTTGATAGCCGACTTAAGATATTTGAATTTCAAATAATAAAATACTGACACTGACATATTTAAATTTGGAACCAAAATAGGGGGACATATGCACCCTAGGCACCAGTGTGCCAGACCTATTTTTTGGAATTTAAGGAGTCAAGGGAAAAGTATTAAATGAGATAAAAATTTATGTGCTTGCAAATTATCAATAATTGTTTAAAATGAGCTATGTAATGCATAATTTAGGAAATTAAGTGCTCAATCAGGTCCATGCACTTAAAGGGGAGAAAAACATAGTGTGAAATTATCAAGGGTGACAATTTACGATGCTGCATAACTCAATGAAATATAGGTCATTGGACCTTCCTTAAAAAATCATCCAATAATTATGAGAGTTAATACCACTCAACTATGTTGTGTGATGCATCCTTCAAATAAAACTAGTACAACTTGATGAGATAATCATTACACCCTTCATACAAAATCTACACAATAATCATTCATAATTATTTATGTCATTCAGCTATAATACATCAACAAGAACACTAGGGACACCATAAGAGTTTGAATAAACCTTTAAACAAAACCCATTCAACAAAATGGTATATATTTCATTTAAAAAATTTAAAACCTATATAATGTAATGACATATATTTAAATATTCCCTTCATTTAAAATTCATGATCATACAAATATGGAATGTCACTAATCATGATATATTAATAAGAATACTATGGACATGGTGATAGGGTTCTGATGCACACTAGCCATGATTCATGCTTCACACAAAATCCATGACACTTCTATGAAATATTATGTTGTATATTTCATTCAATTTGTATGCACACCATATTATACATATGAGAGAGATAGTGATAGAGAGATAGAGAGGTATAGGGAAAGTTAATTTCATGGTAATTCGATCATTACAAAGAATAATCCTATCATTACAAAGGTTAATATCATGGTATTGTCATATAGTGTATATATAATATCATGAATACAATGAATGTATAAATAAATCTATATAGGCATACAAAGCTATACATCAATAAAATAAAAATGTATGTACAACAAAGTCATTTATGCATACAATGCTATATATAAATATATAAAAATTAAGTACAATAATGTCATATATTTATTAAAAATATATCCTAAATCACACTTCTCCTAATGTAGGACATTAAACATTAGAAATCATATCAAATCCACCTGACTACAAACCTCTATGGAAGAGTCAAAATGGTAGATCAAGGTTCTAATCCTTGTTATAGGTGGTTTCTAAATGATGTAAGTTGATTATTAATCAAGACTAAAATTAAAGATGAAATTTTTTTCTTGGGTTAATCATGAAAATACAATAAACTATTATGATTTCTAAGAAATGAAATGCATGAAGACGAAATTAGACTTTAGAAAGGCAGATTACAGACACAGAGGAACATGGTATGTAAATTTAGTGTTGAATTGGTTGGTATAGGGTGTGATGCACCCTAGACTAGATTCATATTTTTTGGATCTGAAATCACAAGCCTGAAGCCTCTAGTATATGGATCTTGTTCTCTCAAATTCACTATTGGAGCTTCGTCTGTTGATGAGAAAATCTATTTTTTGTGTCTTGTCAACTTGTATGGATTGAATGCATGAATGAGCAATAGTTATTTAATATTTCTCCACTTTGTTTCAAATCTAAAAAGTTGTACACATGAAAGAGTGGAAAGGTTTGTATCATATAGGGGCTTTTCTAAGTCAAATTCTGTTTTTGTATTTCTACCTTCGCAATGGATATGATGATGTATAAAGAGAGCTTACCCTTAGTCGAGAAAAGGATAAATGAAAAAAAAAGTAATGAATTGACTAATCTTCTAACTTGTCACTTATGTCTCCATCCCTTGATGGACTGAATTCATGTACTCATCACCTTCAAGGATAATTTTATTTCTTGATTGAAGTCCTACAAGTGTTAGTACTCACAAAATAAAAGATCATAAGACATAAATACCTACATAAAAATATGATGAATTTAATTGACATGATGCTTGATTAGAATAAATTTGGCAATAATCTTGATAACTCTACTCTTTACTTCTCTTGATTTCTTAATAATAATCTCAACTAATTCCTTACTTATGATAAGATTCATTAGGATTAAAATGGTGAAAATGACTAGTATTTATATGCAATCCTTCTAACTTCCCAAAAATTAAATATCGATAATGGACAAATGACTTTGTAAATTCAAATAATAAAATACCAACATTGACATATCCAAAAATGAGTGGTTTTAGGGTGTAGGGTGCCCTATACAAGACCCATCCTTTTCAGGGCCTAAAGTGTCGGGGGAAAATATTAAATTCTCATTTTTATTTTTCATTGTTTGATTTTTGAATATGTTTATAAAATAGTTAATTAAATGCATAATTAGGTCCAAGCACATAGGGGGAGATAAACCTAATGTGAAGTTGTCAAGGGTCACAATTTTCAATGCTACATGGATGTTTCAAGGTTTTTTCCTTGAATTCCTAGCTTGGATAGGGGTCTTGGAAACTCTCCCTCATAATGGAAGAGATCTACTATGTTATATTTCTATCTTGGATAGGGTTCTTGGTTCCTAGTTTTAGGTATGGTATGCCACCTCTCTAGTATTCACCACCTTTATAAAACTATATCCATTATTCTTTGATGTCAAAACCAATTAACAGGTAATCTCTTGCAACTTTTTTGCATGGGTGCATTGGTTCTTGGATCAATAAATAATACACACAAATCACATATAAGATTTTTCTTCTCCTTCACTTGTTTGCACAATAATTTTTTTGAATAAAATTTTCATGCATTTCTCTCTATAATTAGACCATATTTGTATTTTTCTATTGAAAAATATATATGAGAAATAATAGATTCCAAAACTGTGGAAAGGGCTTTATAATGTAAACTAGTTGCATTTGGATTTTAGTGTATCAACCAATGTTTGGAGTTATTTTTTCTTGGTTTTGATTTGACCTAATAAGTTTTCTTTTGTTTCAAAAGGATGGAAAGGAGTAGGAGTTTGAAGAGGGTGAATTGGGGTTTGAGGGTGTTGAAGTATTTTCAATTCTTGAGAATTAAAATATATTTTTTTAATTTAAGTTTCTAAAAGCCTAGAAAACCTTACCTCCTTGACCTCATAGGTGTTTTGGTAGAAAAATTTAGATTCAATCCACTCAAATTATTTTCAAACATTATCACACTTCTCCTCACTCACATTTGGGTGTTGAAAGAAATGGTGTCGGGCTCAAATGAGCTCACCCTCTATTTTTATCTTTTTTATCAAAGGAAAAATGTGAGTATATTATAACATGTTGTGATCAACGGATTAGTATGGGCTGAATACAGTTGATCCATGAGGATACGAATTATATTCATGCCACTAAACATCAAACCCAATAAGATCAATCAAATAAACACTAAACTAGAAATTCATTAAAACTTAACCATTTAAACTATGAAAGCTTCAAAACACCTATTCCAATCCATTGAAACTTATCCTTTTGGAGGGTGGTGACGCATTGATGTGGAATGGAAACCCTTTCCCAATCTCATGGATAAATGAGTCTGTTCTGATCAATTCTATTGAAGAGAATCGATGAAACCATTCATAGATGTGTGATGAAAAAAAAAATCAATGATAAATGAACATGATGCAAACTATCTTAACATGATTTATGATAAAATGATCGATATGGATATATGCAAGACTAATCTAAATGGATTTTATTCTAAAAGATTCAAACCCTAATTAACAAATAAGCTAAATGTATGCATCTATGTTATCATGGAAGCTAATAGAAGATAAGCTAATATGCAAGTAAATTTAAGCTAAGATAGTACTAAATAAGTGCTAAATATGAGTGTGAAAAAATATGGATCCATTTGTCTCAAAATAGTGACCTATTTAATGCAGGACAAATAAGAAATGGAGGGTTGAGATCAAAAAGGTTAATTAATGGTCAAGGATGGAGGAAAGAATGAAACATGGATCATGGATTCTCGTCAATGGATGAGAATTAATTGTCACATGGATCAAGGAAATAACCAAGGGCTCATATTCTTCCAAACAAACACACTTTTAACTTGCACAAGAAGTCTTGTAAGTTTTTTATGAGAGAGAATATTCCTTTTTTCAAATGAGTGAAGAAAGAGAATATTGTCATTGGTGAGGAAAATTAGATATTTAGCAGATTAAAAAAAAATTAATATACAAAAGGGGAAGGAATATTCCATGGGAATATTTCCTTTTTGCAGGAAAGTAAAAAGGAGGAATATTTCTTTAAAATATTCCCTTGCAAGTGGGGGGATTAGATTAATTAATAGTTTGATAATTAAATAAAGTTTTAATTATGTAAATTAGGGGAATTAGGATGATATTCATTAAATAAATGATTCAATGAAAAAGGGGAAAGTAATAGATGATATTTAATTAAATAACTTAGGGTTGTTTAATTAAATAAGAGGACTTTAGGGGATTAAATTAAATTGTTTGATTTATTCAATTTAATAGGATGAAATAATAGCATGAAAGGGGGTGAATTAACCTAATTAGGTCAATTAGATTAATATATGAAAAATTATATGATTAATTAAATAGATAGGATAATTTAATCAATTAAGTAAAAACAGGATGGGTTTTAGGATGAAATGGTGTTAGTATATCAGATTCGAGTGCACGATATCATTTAAGAAATTTTTAAGTGTCTGTATTTTTCCCCTCTTTGAAGCGAGGTACTTGTTAGGTTGGTTCAAAGACTGACACTTTTTTGATTAAAAACTATTGCTTAGATCAAAAAAATAAAAACATTGATTATTAGATGTGCCACTATTGCCCCAATGGAAGGAATAAATTGGTTCCTTGCCCCCTCAAGAAATCGGGTGGAAAGTTTGAATTTTGGGTTGATTTCTGAACAAAGGTAAAATGTTTCCTGAGGGGTTTGAAAAGGCTTTGGGATGCAAACAATATGCCAAAAATGCAAAAAACGGTGCAAACTAAGGCTTCAATTTGGCAAGATTGGTGAAATTGGTGAAAATCCCTAGTTGTCCACGGTTAAATTAGGGGAAAAATTGCTAATTTTGATGCTTAAATAGGTGGTGAAGGGTCACTTTCAATTAATTTTTTCATTCACACCTTAGAGAATTATTGAATTTTGAGCATTGATAAATCAGCAAAATGGCCCACTGTGCACTCCCTCTTCACCTTTTGGAGTGAATTCAAGTGTACCAATGGCATGCAGACGTAGGACCCTGGGTATGTGATTTGAAACCTCTCTCTATTTCCACTTTTAGGTGCATTTAATAGGATGTCAAATTTAGGTCGATAGGTGTGTCATTGTATAGTGACGCTTTTGAAGCGCCAAAAGCATCACGATTGAATTTTTAGCGACACATGCTCTATTTAGCAATGCACCCTGTTTGTTTAATTTAGTGACACAATTGATTGAGGGGTAATGGGGGTCATATAGTGACACATGATGTTTGTTAGTTTAGCGACACTAGAAAAGGGTGGGTGACACATGTAGCAAATAGCGACACACCATGATATTTTTGTAGACCAATGCACCCCAATGTCGACTCGCTATTGAGCATAGCGACATGTGTCACCAAATTGGTGATGCACCCCTAAAATTAATATAACAATGCACCCAAAAATCAATGACGCTATTTATTTCAACGATGCTATTGATGTTTTGGATGCAAAGTCTTTAATTTTGATTAGTTTTTTGACTTTTTTAGCAAATTGATGATGTGTGTGTGATGTGTGTCGAAGGATTCTCTGCCATTGATGTTGTGGGAGCACCAATCTGACCTTTTAGTAGCTGTGAGATATTTCGATGACCTAGAGGTGGAACAGTTGGGGAGACTAGGATTAGGCTTTGTTGCTTTCTTACCCGAGGTCAGGACTCATCTTTCTAGGACTCATCGGTAGTTTGGGCAGGTACAAAATTTTCCTATAGATGATTATACTGCCATTTTTTTCCAGATCATAGAGAGAGGTATAGTGGGGAGACCAGATTGATCCCATTGTGGTAATCAATGATTTCAAATAGCTCATCCCACAACCATGGGAATTTGATCAGGGCCTTCCAAATGCAGGCACCACTCTAGCCTATGATGTGTGGTTCAGGCCACCTACACACCTAATGGATCCAACAAGGGGATACCCCAAAGGAAGAGGTAGAGGTAGAGGCAGGGGAAAAGGCAGGGTTAGAGGCAGGGTCAAAGCCTAAGATGGTGGCTGAGATAGAGGTAGGGATGGAAGAAAAGGCCAAGGATAGGATCAAGATAGGGGCTAGGTGCCAAGGGATGGGCACTAGAAGCATCCAAATTAGGCACTAGTTCTAGGGCACCAGGGTGGTCATGATCGACAGGTTTTGGGGGCAGCACCGCCTCCTCCACCTGTACAGCTAGATATATAGGCTCAGGCATATATTCAAGCTCTTATTAATGAGCGAGAGTGATTATAGGAAGAGTAGGATCAGTTGCAAAACCAACTATAGGCTATGACTACGTAGAGAGATCAGGAGGTTTAGTTGCGACAATAGCTAGATATGTAGCTAGCCTAGAAGATTGGGTGGGGATAGCAGTTAGAGGCAATGACTGTAGCATCACAAGGTGAGATTGTAATGTGCAGTTGTACAAAGAGGCAGTCACTTAGGTAGCCTACTATTGCATTTACTATCATCATGATGTTCCTTAGGGGATGCGACAACCTGATTTCTCATAGTGAAGTGGAGCACCACCTAGGGCTAAGGATCTACCATTAGTTAGGGGTGAGACAAGTAACCATCAAGGCTAGCCTGCTTATGTAGACACTTTTTTAATTATTTCCCTATTCTTTATATAGATATAAATTCATGGGCTCATTTTTTATTGATATACCGACACTAATTCAGATATTGTATTATGGCAATCACCATTTTTTGATATATATGAGATGATTTGGATTCACTATGATGTGATGTTCTATTTATTTCATACTCAAGAATGTATGGATGCATATGATGTGATTCATTATGATTATGTATGGATGCAATGTGATGGATGTACTTCTTTTATTTATGTGTTATGTGATATGTGATGATGATCTATAATGTGATGTATGTGAGATGGATGGATGCACTTCTTTTTCAATATATTTTTATGACATGTTATGGGATGGATTATATGATATGAAGATGTTATGCTTATGCAAATTATATGGATGTATTTCTTTTTGTGTATTTTTGTATGCAATTTATGAGATGATGATGTATGCATGTGGATGTTATGAATGTTTAGCATATGTATGCTTATGCAAATGTTCCTACTTATGCTATGATAATGCAAGATGTATGTATGTTAATTCCTTGTGGATGTAGGATGGATGTATGGATGATGTTTTTTTGTTGACTGTCATAATGTTGGGTTAGCATGGAAAGAAGATAGAAGAAATAAGAATGAATGATTTGACCATTTATTTTGATGATTGATTCAAAAGGTCCAACAAGTCTATGATCCACTGATACTTTATTAGATATGGTGATGAGAGATGATGATAATGATTTTCTCCTATCTTGGGATTGGGACTTTCTGTCATTCCTTATTTTTGATATAACACATAGATACGATGCATCAAGGTATTGATAATCAAGATGGAATTGTATCTAGTGTAATGGACTTTGACTCTGCAAATAGATAGAATATTTCACACCTTGACATATGGAAACCTCGTCGGATTGTAGTTTAGTATTTTAGAATACATTGGACCAAAGCATATGCAATAGTCAACAATCTACTCCAAACAACCTTTGTACACACAACCAAGCAAGTATGCGCCAGTATTTTTTTACAAGAATAACCACAAGCACAACAAACGAAAGATAATGATCGATGCCCCATTCCTTTCTCTCTAAATAATTTCGATAGACATCATCGAGAGGTCCTCGAAATGGGTCAATAAGATAAATAATAAGAAAATATCAAAGACAAACAATCAGTGTTATCTATATCTCTTGCCCATTTGAATATAGCTAAGGTGATTTATGATACTGATGTCCATTGTAGGAAGGATTCATCCAAGGACATGTTGATCAGATGTTTTGATTGGGATGAGGTGTGTGATAAGTCATTGATACGAACTCCACTAACTCATTTACCTATGATCTAGACCTTAGATTTTGACACTTAGGTTCCCACTTTACCACTTGCGACACTTGTTTTCTACTTGTTTTGCCAAAGGTTGAAGATGATGATCGATTTATTATGGATAAAGTTTTATTACGAGTGAAAGCGAAATGGGATGGATGGTTTTGGGTTTTTCTGAAATATGTCAATGCTTTTGATATTTTGAAAATGTTTTGAGGTTGTTTTTTGCCTTTTTAAACTTTTATGTGAATGTATTGCCTTTTCAATTATTTGAGGTTGTTTAGGGTTTTCTAAGGTTTCCTAATGTTTTGGGGGTTTTTTGAGATTTGAATGTTTTGGGGTTTTTTCTAATTTTTCAAACATTTTTGGATTTTTCAATTTTCTGACCAAGAACCTAACCTAAAAGACTATCCTAGGGGCCTCAGGGGCTGATCAAAGATTAGCCTTTCCTACATTATATACACAGAGACCATGTAGTTCGACTAACTTGACTTATTGATAATGAGAAATGAATAGTTGATGGAATGTCGGATGTATTACAGTGGAATCCTAAAGGACTAACCTAGGGTGTCCCAGGGGCACATCAATGATGGCCTTGCCTACGTTCAAGCTTAGAGACCCGTAGTTTGACAAGGCTTTATTTTTGGATTTTTGATATTTTTCCTTTTTAGTGTTTTTGATATGATTTAGATGTTTTGGATTTTGACTTTACAATTTTTCAAATGTTTTTGGTTTTTAACTGTAGAGGATATCAGATGTTTTTGGATTTTTCTATTTTGCAAGTGTTTTTGGATTTTTGATGAGATCTCCAATAACCTTAAGATATACAAGAACCTGATCTAATCAATAACAAATCACCCCTAGTGTGACACAATAGAATACCTCAATATAGGTAGGACAAATTGACCTTAGGAATATGACAAGTAGTACTAAAGGGGATACAATACTTTACAATATCAAGCTATGATATGGATGCGGATGGGTGATGGAATAAATAGGATGAATGATGTGATGGATGGATGGTGATGCAAAGAATGATAGGATAAAGAGCCAAAGAATAGATGGAGATGCTTTATTTATTCAAGGTGCTTGTTTTCCAGGTTTTCATCAAGGTACTTTTCCAAAGTGCCACCGAAGTGGTTTTCACTAGAAGACGATTGTTTTTGTTTACTTTTCTCAATCGTTTTTTCTCTTTTTTTTGGACTTTTCATCATTTTTTTTTTTTTGTATTTTCTAGATTTACACCCTTCAAGCCTAGGCATAAAACTTTTTAAGATGCAAGTTGTTGGTTGGTTCCCGTAAGGGTTCATCTTCAGGTATTAACAATTGATATGCTCCTAATCTATAGCTTGTTGTGATGACAAAGGGACCCAACCAGCTAGGCTCAAACTTTCCTTTACTGTCCTGATCTAGAATATTTTTATGAATCTACTTTAGAACACGATATCCTACTCTTGATATTATTGTTATAGCTTTGTTTCATTAGGATTTTTTATACTTGCAAGTGATTAAGGGTGTCAAGATGATGCTCATCCAAGAATTATAGCTCATTTAGATGAGATACTTTGTATTCTTCATCTATGATCAGATTTTGCAGTGACACTCGTAGTGATAGGAGCTCAACCTCAATAGGTAAGATGGATTCTAGTTCGTAGACCAAGGAGAATGGGTTTGCACCTATAGCCATGCAGATGCTGGTTCGATAGGCCCAAAGGACATGATTTAACTATAGATGTCAGTCACGACTAGCTTCATTAAGCATTTTCTTTAGGATTTTAGAATGGTATTGTTTGTAGCCTTAGCTTGACCATTTCCCTGAGGGTAATATAGGGTAGAGAATTGGTGTTGGTTGTTGAATCTTTGACATTTCTCTTTCATATCTTGATTCTTAAAGGGTGTTTTGTTGTTTGAGATAAGGTTCTGGATAACACAATAACGACAGATAAGGTACTTAGGTTAAACTTGGTAGTTTGCTTCCTCATTATGTAGGTCATGGGAATGGCTTCAACCCACTTGGTAAAGTACTTAGTGGTTGTAATGACAAACTTATGGCCATTAGATGAGGTGGGAGTAATCTTTCATATGAGGTCAATCCCTCACTATGAGAAAGGATAAGGTGTGATCATTGGTTACAACTCCTAAGCTAGAGCATGAATAAGATCTCATTTTTATTAGCAATGGACACACTTCTCCACATATTGATGGGCTTCTCTTTCCATGGTTGGCCAATAGAACCGAATCCACAATAATTTCTTAGCTAAATTCATACCACTAGAATGGGAACCACATATGCCATCGTGTACTTTTGTTAAAGTGGTCAAGGCTTCCTCTTTGCTAAGACATTGTAGTAATGTCCCTTCAATGCTTTGACAATATAAGGTATCACCTAGGATCATGAATTGGGATGTCTTCTTTACAAAGGTATTTTTAAGGTTGGAAGTGATATCGGATGGGATGATTCCTCTTCTAAGGTAGATGAATATGCCATGATACCATAGGGATCTAGGAGCAATGATGACACACTAAAATTCAAATTCAGGGATTTCAAAATTTGGTACAAGAAGTTTTTCTACCAAGAATTCACATTGAAGGACGTTGTGTGGCATGTCTAACAATGATCCAATTGTTTCCATAGCATTTTTTTCTTGGTTGTTCATGCAAGGAATCTACTCAAAATTTATATCAATGAAAATTTCCTTGAGACTCTCTATCATCTTCTTATAAGGAGTAAGCATGCATTCTTAGTTTGGTAGTCACCATTGACTTGGTTGATAATCAGTTGTAAGTCTCCATAGACTTTCATCTCTTATATCTACCAATGAACTGCTATCCTTAGACTTGTGATTAGGGCTTTGTACTCAGCAATGTTGTTAGTACATGGAAATGATAGCCTATATGAATTTGGGATGCAATCACCTTAAGGGGTGATAAAGAGGATACCCGACCTGATCCATGTTGGGTGAGTGATCCATTAAAATACATCTTCCATTTATTTGTTGTATTGACAAGGAATATTGATTCATCAAGGAATTCGGATATCAATGAATTATCTACATAGATAGGTTCTTTTTATAGTTGGTCATAGATCACTTGTCCTTTGATTACCTTGTGCTCCATGTACTCTATGTCAAATTCAATGAAGACCATTATCCATTTGTCCATTCACCTCGTGATAGTTTCTTTGGATAACAGGTATTTAAATGGGTCAACCTTTGTAATGAGCTTGACTTGATGTGATAGTATGTAATGTTTGAACTTTTTTGAAGCAAAAACCACTACTAAGCATGATTTCTCAATGGATTAATAGTTCATTACATAGCCCACCAAGTTCTTGCTGGTGTAATAGATGGCTCACACTCTTTTTTTTCATCATGTTGTGCTAGAAGAGCACCTAGTGTTGATGATGTTGCTGAGAAATACATGATTACTGGTTTGTTTGGTATGGGTGGCATGAGCAGTGGAGATTTCAATAGGTAGTCATTGATCTACTGGAAAGATCTATCACACTTCTCACCCCACTTTTAAGTTATTCCTTTATGGAGAAGATGTGAAAAAGGGTGAATTTTATCTTAAAATTGTGCTATGAAACTTTTGATGGACAGTAATCTTCCTTGTAACCCTCTCAATTGTTTCAATGTTTTTGGTGGTTCCATGTCTAGGATGGATTTCCCTTTTTTTGGATCAATTTGTATTCCTCTTTGTGAGATGATATAGCCAAGAATCTTCCCTGATGTAACCCCAAAGACACTTTTTTGAATTCAGTCATACTTTGTACTCTTCCATTCTGTCGAAGATGGATCCTAAGAATTCTATGTTCTCACTCCTTTTTCTTGACTTGGACAAAATATCACCCACATATGATTGGTTTATGGTTCTGTTGACACTGCATTTTGCATGTAGTAGCAGTCTCATGGGAAACTTAGCTATTGTGGGACATTATGTGCTAGCTAAGTGACCTTCGGGGTTTATCGAAGTCGTCTCTTCGTTTAGTGGGAAGGTAAAAGGTTAGAAAGATATCAAAATATAAAATCTACACTACAGGCGATGTGCCAAAATCATAGACAAAATCACCAGAGCATAGTGCAGAATGCAAAGGCTCGAACCACCAAAATGTTGTTCATCAAGTAAATTTTCTCAAAAGAACTTTAAACGTAACAAATACCCTCTTAATTCGCATAGCATAATCTCACATAACTTTAGCTAACACAGAAGAGTCGAGAAAACATGATCTACATTTATTTAGCTCTAAAAGATTACAAAAGTTGAAGAACAGGCATTCATACAAAATAAGAAGATAATCGCATAGACTAACAGTCTTACTAAATGCATGAAAAGCAGAAAGGCAGAATTAATTTGGCATAGTCTGGAGTCTTCAAATTTAATAAAATTATTACAAAGGCTTCTTCCTAGTGCTCGGGAGTTTTTGCATCTTAATCAACAACCTAATAAAGAGAAACATGGTCGTATTTATAGGTCAGTCCACCGCCTAAAACACAAGAGAAGGAAATCCACGAGAAAAGATCGACGCCCTAGATCACCTCGAGTCACCACAACAAACATCAATCGCCCAGGAGCATGCCAACGAAAACACTATAGGGAACGGAAAACCATGCAACAACATAAATGAACATGTGGCACCACAGAAGAAAATGCGGCAACAGGTGAGTACAAAAGGCGTAACAGCAACTACCACATGTCGCACAGACGAGGCCCGGTAAAAAGATGAAGGGATGCCTAGAAAAAAGCTTCGAAAGGGAGCCACGTGGAACACGCCGAGTGAAAGAAAGTACAAGGTGGGCCTAGTTCAGAAAGCAGCCAGAGAAAGCCACGTGGCACATAGATGGAGATTGGCGAAAGGCGAAGCGATATGAAAAGAAGAAAGTTTCGCGAGAAGCCACATGGAGCACGTCGAGAGTAGTGAGCAATTGAAAGGTAAGGCGTAGCTGCAAAGATAAAAATAAAAACCACAAAGGCTTGGTAGTGTTTTGTGAAATAGTTTGGTGACCCATAGGGGCATTTTGCTCATGGAATGAAGAATCCCAGAAACTTTGGTTCAGCATCCCAAAATTGATTACAACCTCTAGAGGGCAGCCTGTAGACTGGTCTAGACTTCGTTCGATTGTGCGGAGAGAGCTCACAAATTCTCATGAGCTAGCCAGAGATCGATAATTGCCTTGAAAGGCAATCTTCCTGATACTTTCATTTCCAATTCCAAATGGAAGAAGAGTTGCACCAACTGATGCACGATCCCCTCAATTTCCTCAGCGGTCAGAGATTGATCAAAAGATTGGAAGACAAAAAGGTCCTGCTTCTTCTCCTTAATCATAGCAAAAATGTGTTCCATACCCACTACCGCCTGATCTACAATGAAGGGCAAAGGGAGGCCTCTCTAAGTTAAGTGGGAAAGTTTCGCTCGCATGTCACTGGTAACCTGGTTCAACCTGGCCTTACATTCTATCACCTGTTGAACAGCGTTGTGCATAAAGATGAAGATTCTTATGCCCATGGCCTCCATTGTTCATCCGTTGATGCCCACGTCACTCAAAGCTTCATCGAAAGTTGGATATAAGTTTCCCAACAGAATCCTAGCCTTTGGAACCTTGTCGGAAGTTACCTCCTAAATTTGTTGTATTATTTCACTTAGTGTTGCGTAAAGGCTAGCCGCTTGTGCCATAAATTTTAGGGTGGGTTGAAGAGTAAGGCACAATCCCTTCACCTTGTCCCAGTATGATGCATACAACTCCTTGGCGATCTCTAATGAGCTCATCTGGGGTGCAAGAGGTTGGGTCTTCAAGATAGCCAACTCTACTTCTCTGCTGCTCAAAATCACCTTCAGCTCTGACAAGTTTTTGTCCAATGTGGACACCTATTCCTTTAGAGTGGAAACCTTTTTTTTATTTTCCTTCTAGGGCCAATTCGGCCTGCTTTCCTTTTTGAATTTACAACTCCAAAGTGGCATTCATTTCATTAATTTCAGAATATGTGCTCTGTTGGAGTTCCTTCATACCTTCACTTAGCTGCACGGATGCAGCGCGGAGTTTTTCCTTGCTTGCTCAGCTCTGCTCGACCTCATGAGAGAGAGTCAAAATGATCTCTATGCTCATAACTTGTAGCACCTTGATTTGGCTTTCAAAAGAGCTCCTCTCCTTCTCTAGGAAACTTATTTAATTTTCCTGGGCTTTAAACTTATTCATCCAGATGTCAACCTTACCCTTGAGCTTCGATATCTGATCATCCTTTTTCCTCGCCTAGCGATTAAGCTTGAGGTAATCAGTGGTCACAATTTTCTAGGTCTCTTCCAACAACTCGACCTTATCTCGCGGGCAGGCTTGCTACATGTCTAGCCCGATAGCATTTAGAAAATAATCACTTGGTAGAATTTCTCCTACCAGTTTAATCACATTGGGAGTGATTTTTGCAAACATTAATGAATTTTGGCTCTCATTAAATATAGTTTACAAGAGAGGCTCTCCCTACCTGGTCGCGTCCCTTTATCTTCTTTTATTAATACAGTTAGCTCAGGCACTCTTGTTTGCATCAACTTGGGAAAAATATTCCTGGGCAGGGATACCCAAGCCACCAGCAAAAGGGAACTCCTAAGGAACGGCCAGTGGGAAAGACAGTGTACTCAACGCATCAAAAATTTTGTTGGGCCTTGTTATAATGGTTGGGGAGAATGGTGGAATGAAATGACCACTCGAAGAGGATGATAATGCAGTGTAGGTAAAGGCTGGAGATGTGCCAACTGAAGGGTTGGACCTTGGGGATAAGAATTGTTGGCTCATGAGCCCAACATTGACACCAAATTGTGTTTCAGGTAAGGGATGAAATGCAGAGGATGAAAGTGGGAAACCAGGAGGGGTGAGACTCGACTACCTGAGATATCTAGTGGCAGAGAAAACTTGTGTAGATGAAAAAGTAGGGGTAGACAAAGAAGAGACCAGAGACATGGTAGAGAGAGAAGAGGGAAGAAATGCCACCTGAGACTCGAGAGGAGCTACAGATGATTCAACCGCTTCCTCCGTCGGCCGCTCTTCTTCTCCACCAGATTCTCTGGTTTGACGCCGCTTTTCTTCTGGAGAATCATCAAGGTCAACAATGACCTGCCTTCTACCACTGGTAGTCCTTACCCACTTGTTGATTTAGAGGAGCTGGATGGCTCTGACGTTTGTGTGTGTGAATCCTCCTACTGCGCATGTTTTTTACCAGTATCTCTCTCATGCATTGTATTCTCTACAACGGTAGGGGGATTTTGAGTTACTTCCTTCCCAAGCTCTATGGCAATCTCTTCCCTTCTTTAATGTTGCACAAATGTTGAAGGGTTCGGAGACCTTTCAACATCCAGATGCGCACTCTCCCAGATGTCGTCAAATTTTTCATCAAGGGCCACCTCTTCGTAAAGCTTGGTGCTAACCTTAATCTCTTATCAGAAGATCTAGAAGTTTTGAATATTTTTAGGACACCATTCTAGATTTTGCAATTGGGTGCACAGGGCCTGATTGATCTTTTGATTTGGATTGGCCCTCCCAACTATGTAGTAGAAGTTTAACCATGGCAGTCACATATCATATGTAGGCAAATGTTCAAGGCCTACATATAACCTTAAATTCCTCTCCTCAACATTTCTTTGTGGGTCCCAGAATGGTCAAGGTTCATGTGGGATTCTGATGCCAACCTCCGATAAATTATTTATGGGGTTGTATTTTCAGGTGTCATTTATCAACACCAACACGAGATGACCCAACTTTAAAAGCAAAATCTCTAAAGTGTCAATCTTCGAAGTCCTTTTCTTGATCAGCAACACAGAACCAAACATAACCGGCAATAGCAAATAGGAGGTTAAATGTTTCCCCCCAATAGTCATTATCAATAGTACATAGTTGCCTCATTGCTTCCAGGGCCAACACTCTATCGGAAAGAAAACGGGGGAGTTGGAAGGGCTCTCGGGAAAAACCTCGCATGTGGAGTATGGTGAAAACAGTACCAAAGAACTAATCACAGGGTGCTACAAGATTTCCCAACCAGGACTTTTGTCGGGGTGATAGGCATGCAGTCATGTTGATCCCAACTCTATCCAAAGCCCTCAGAGTTGGGGCTAAGAAAAAATCTGAAAACGCATAGTAATCAAAGGTTTTCAACATGACAGAAGTCCATGTCAAAACTGGCTTCCTTAGGCCACCTTCGTCAAAAATAGCCAGAGACATAAATGTCAAAAAGTAATCCAGATTCTGGTGTAATATCAAGTAGGCTAGGAAAGAGGAATACCTGAACCTAGAACCAACTTGGAAGTCCTGCAGCTATCACCAAATCCCATCACTAATAACTTTTGCAAAATCTAGAAGTAGAGGCACGTTGTTCTTCCTCAACATAATGTTGAGACACATTTGGAACTCGAAAATGTGTTTGTTTGTATCCTGACTACACACCAGTGCCAGCATTGAAGTGATAGAAGAAGACCCACCTTTTAGAGCCTTCAAACCAAAAATAAATTTGGGCGGTGCTAAAGTATTTGTTGGCTGAGCATTTTCGAAGCGGTAAAACTATGGCGCCATTCGGAGGCCTCCCCACTTCTCATGCATCTTGTTTACTTCAAAAATCTCAACATCCTGGGTCAAAGGGAGGGGGATGCACAGCATATCTTGAATAGCTTCAAGGCTGATGATTACTCTGAAATTACTATCACTTATCACTCTAGTGTTCAGGTCAAAGCTTGTTACGCATGCTGCCATGATTTCTAGGCAAGGATTTACCAAGGGAACCATGTACTAGGGAAACCCACAGTACCATAGATGCTTGTTGAGAGGGTCTGTTAAATTCTTCATTTTCTCGCATGCGGCTTCCCTAAGGCTCTTAGGATAGTGGGATAGCTCAGGATCAAAAGACATTATCCCAATCCTCTGCAACCAAAGCCTGATCTCTCTGAGGAATTACGTTCAGTATTCTCTAGTCCACCTGACTGGTGAAAGGCTAGAAAGGCTTTGTGGGGATTCCTGGAGTAGCATAAGACTCTTGGTCATAGATTTGTATATAGGGTGCCCTCTTCATTTTATTGACTATACTCACTAGGGCCAGGACCTGTGTTGGGTTCTCTGCAATCTCAGCCATTTTCTGTATTCGCAAAAACTTTTTCACAAACTTTCCCAAATGGCTTAGCTTTCTGAAAAAAAAATTCTCTCTTGCAAATGCCTTCGTTGTTTTATCTTTAGATAACTCTTTGCAATAAATTTGTCGTGAATGCTTAAACTACTTTTTGATCTTCGTGAAAAATGGCCAAGAAGGGTATGTGCCAGTCGTTCATACCTAGTTTCCATATGTGTCACCAGCTTTTCATGCATGTGAAAAGATCGCCAACTTCCCAAATTACTCTCTACATTTAAGAGATAGATTTTCGCATGAGGTGGCACCTGATTTTCTTGAACGACGCACCAAGACAACCTTACAAAAACCTTTTCGCAAGCTTTGTGCATTTACTGATTTTCTTGAACGTACTTGGGCATGCCGCCCAACAACCTGATTTCTATGATTTTCCATGATCTGGATGGGATGACGACTCCTTGTGCTGGCACCTAGCCAATTTCTAATGAATTCAAAAACTTGAACAGAGCAAGTTGCAACTGTACTTGCATATTCCCATCACCTCACATGCCGCAACACTGAAAACCAAGGCTTGGTGACACACTTCGGCTTAGTCGTAATTATGGCCTACCTCGTCTGGTGAGCCTCGGCTAGTCTATAAATAGGACCATTAGCAACATTGCAAATCATAATATTTCCTAGCATTCCTAGCTTAGCAAACATTTCATATCTTAGCAATTTCATTTTCTAGCTAGGATAGTACGCATCATGGAAATGCCAATAAGGTTAGTCTGCAAGAAGAGTCAAGCTACCTTCTTAGGCAAAATTAGGTGCATGTGCTTAAAGCGCATGACAAGCATGAAAAAATTGCTATATGTGAAGGCAATTAAGTGGGTTCTTGACAAATATTGTGTAGAGTATGAGGAACAGTACCAGGTAAACACCAACATGTACTCCTATTTTGTCATCTTGTTGCTAGATATCAACATCTCCAAACGCAAGATTTTGAAGCTGATGAAGCCGGTGTTCCCTCGATGCTACCTCAGAGGACTAGAGTAGATCGTGTGTGCTGTTTAATTTGATTGTGGGATCCCCTCGATTCGTAACCTTCGTCTGTTGCAACTGCATGGAGGACCTGTTCCAACTTGGCCCTTCCTCTTCGGCTTCGAATTGGAGA
This sequence comes from Sequoiadendron giganteum, assembly GCA_007115665.2. NCBI lineage: Eukaryota > Viridiplantae > Streptophyta > Pinopsida > Cupressales > Cupressaceae > Sequoiadendron > Sequoiadendron giganteum. The sequence continues at coordinate 841,914,327 of CM021100.1, read as the reverse complement.
CTCATGAGAAGCATCATGCCAAGGTCCGCGCCTGCTACTACTTCCTCATGCAGGTGCATTATATTGAAGCATTCCAAAACCTCCAATGGTACGAGGATTTTGAAAGAATGGTGTTGCTTGATCTTATGTCGCTGGTTGCTGCAATTGTTGGTCCCTCCCATGCTTGATAATCTGAGAGTGAAAGTGGTCTCTAATTTATTTTTTCCCTTTTCAAGCTCCGCTTCATAGTGGACATATGTATATATCGATACAAGGCCACTGGCCTCTACCTTATATAATGTAAATTTCTGGTCAATATATATAATACTTATGTTTTTTTAGAAATCTTAGCCTTTTTATAGTGTTCTTTCAATTTCTTGCACTATTGTTGTTATTCATAAAGCACTGAGAAGACCCAAAACTTTAAAGAAGGAAAAATAATTACATATTTACAATTTACACAGTCATCACATAGGCAAAATTAATGAATTTTTTTAAAGATGTATTCCATTAACTAGAATAATTAGGGCGTTACCTTCCATGTCTTCCAACTCAAAAGAGTTGAACCGTTTACACTGGATAATTTTGAAAGGCCCTTCCCAGAGGCTGTCAAATTTTTTGTGCTAGTCAGGCCTTGCTCCACGCTCATTGAACTTGAGCACCAAGTCTTCACGTTGTAACTCTTGATCCGATGCCTTTTTATCAAACCATTTCATTACCACCTGCTAGCGGTTGTTCATCACCTCAAGGGCATGCTCTCTTTTTTCTTATACCTTGAGTAGCTCGGAAAACCTTACCTCCATTGCTATGTTTTGTTCAATCTCCATAGATTTAAGCAACTGCAGGGCAGGGATATCTATGGCGATAGGCACCAATGCCTCCTTCTCGTACACCATCTCATAAGGAGATGTCTTTAGTATCTGTTTAGGCATGATTCGATCTACCCACAGCGCTGTTCGGAGGTTACTATGCCATTCTCTCTGGTGTTTCAAGCCTATCTTTTTAATTAACCTGATGAGATTTTTATTTGTAGACTCTGTGAGGCCATTCCCCTAGGGATAATAGTTAGAAGAGGTTTTTAGGAAAACCCCACACTTTAATGCGAACTATCTCATCTTCAAGCCGAGGAAAGCTTTAGCATTATCGGAGATGATTGTTTTGGGCGGGCCAAATCTGGCCACCAATTCCTCTAGGAAATTAACAATCTCCACTTTTGTTGCATTTTTCAATGGCACTACTTCTGCCCACCTAGTGAAGTAGTCCATTGCTGTCAATATCCATTTGTGTCTGGCTGAGGAGAAAAGGTTAATCATCCCAATGAAATCTAAACCCGATTGAGCAAAAGGTTCCTCTACTACTATAGGCCTTAATGGCATAGTAGCATTCTTTCTCTTTTCGACATGAAACTGACATTCATTGCAAGACTTAATTAGTAAAAATGCATCATTGAAAAGTGTTGGCCAAAAATAACAAGCACATCTAATTTTAATTGTCATGGTCCTTGCAGAAAAATATCCTCTAGCTGGGCTATTGTGGTATTGATCCAATATTCTCTTGACCTGCTCCTCATTTACACACCTTAGCATGATGGCGTTAAAACTTCTTTTAAAAAGGACACCCTCCTAATTGTTATTTTGTAAATCATAGAAACACCTTTTAAAAGAAGGTAGATTGATCAGATACCTTCCTGTCTGCATCAAGTTTATTTTATCCTCAAGCTAGTCACCCTGAGAACTTTCTTTGTTCAATAACACAGGTTCTGGAGCTTCAAGCTCTGTCGTTGGTTCACTGTTTTTAGTGAGATACTTGCACGGTCCCTTTCCTTTGATAGTCTTGATAAGTCTGACTTCAATATCATATTATGGGATATTGGTGATCCAATTAGCTCTCTTCTCTGTGATTTCTCCCTCCATGATATACTTTTGCACACTAGGATGTGGTACACAAATAATCACCTTATTATATGATATCAAATGTCAAAACTTTTTAAGTCCTTTGACAATAGCAAAGGCCTTCTTTCCTATAAAGTTGTACTTCACCTCATATTATTTTAAGGTTTGTGAGTAGAAGGAAACAGGGGACTCCCTTTTATCTTCATCATCTTTTTGCATAAGTAGAGTGGTGATGATGTTGCCACCACCAAAAATGTACATAATAAAATTCTTTGATAGATCAAGGTTAACTAACACGGGGGAAGAAGAAATAGCCTCCTTTATAAGCTCAAAATATTTTACGGCTTCCGCCATCCATTTGAAAATATTTTCTTTCTTAAGCATTAAGGTAATAGGTCGAACGGTCCCTACAAAATCTGCAATGAATCAACTAATGAAGTTGACCTTACCCAGAAATGACTACACACCGTTCTTGTTGATAGGTAACGAGAGCTCCCGGATCGCATCAACTCTTTCAAGATCAATGGCAATTCTTTCCTTAGAGACAACATACCCCAATAGCTTCCCTTGAGGAACTCTGAACATACATTTCTTTGGGTTTAAATAATTCCTGAATTCCTGGTACTTTTGGAAAACAAGCTCCAAATGATCAAAGTGATCATCAGTAGATTTTGAAAATAATGTCAAATCATCTAGATAGATGAGTATAATTTTGTGGATCAAATCCTTAAAGGCAATATCCATGGCTCTCTGAAAAGTGGCTCTGGCATTTGAGAGTCCAAAAGGCACCTTGGCATATGCATAAGTTCCCCACTTTGTGGTGGACGTTGTTTTGTGTTGGTCTTCTTCCTTTACCCAAATTTGGTTGTAGCTTGAAAATCCATCCAACATTGAAAACATTTTGGAGCCATCTACGATTTGTAGAATTACCTCCATTGAAGGCAAGGGGTAATGATCCTTTAAGGATCCTCTATTCAAGTCTTAGAAGTCTACACATAGTCATATATCTCCATTTTTCTTTCGGACCGGTACCAGGTTTGACACCCAAGTGTTGTGTTTGATCAGAAACACTATTCGGGATGTGATCAATTTATTCAACTCTTGTGACATGATAGATTCTATCTTTGGGTTCACAGGTCTCTATCTTTGATGAACTAGCTTCACCCCTTTCGACAACTCAATTGTATGCTCGATGATCCCAGGATCGTATCCTTTAAGATCATCATATGACCAGGCTACTATACTCAGATATTCTTCACAGAAGTACCTTAGTCTGTCCTTATTCTTCTGAGATACTCCTTTCCAAACTTTTAGATTTCTATCTTCCCCGATATGTAAATCGGTGTAATCACCCTTGTCAGCCACGAGCTTCCTTTTGTCTCTTGTTGCATCATCAGAATCAAACAGGCTCTCTAGAGTGACTAGCCCTCTCGAAAGCTTATTGGATTTCAACTGATAATTTGATCTCCATAAGCTTTGATGATCTTTGGTTGCAATTGATCGGAAAATTCCCCAAACGATTGGAGAAATGATGCAATATGAGCATCACTATCGAACATTTGCCAATATTGATTATTATCTAGAACAGCGGGTCTTACAATTACCCTCACCACATGCTTATTTCTTAATAATTCGAAGGCCGACTCAAACTGAGCTCCAATTGTCGCCATCCGATCGGTTTCAAAGTTCTTCTCTCTTTGTATAGCCTGAATATTAAAGGCCTCAAAGTTGTTAGTAAGATCCCAAACTCTATGTCGGTAGGATTGCATACAAACATTTTTTGAAGCATAAATTCCTCGAATCTAGTTGACCACCAACTCTGAATCTCCTAACGCACTTATCTGCTTTGCACCCATTTGTTTTGTAAGACTCAAACCATGGACAAGACCTTCACATTCTTCTTCGTTGTTTGAGCATGAGAACTGGAAACCTTAAGACCTCAGGTTTTTTCCTCAAACGAGGATGTCAAACATATTCCTACTCCAGCTCCAGCTTTGCATCTTGCTCCATCAAAATGTAAATTCCATAACCCCGAGGGTGCTTCACCTCCGGACTCCTTAGTAACTCGGGGCATAGATTGGCCTTCCTCATGGATGACATAAGTGTTGAGTCTAGTTGCATGATAATTTCCAAAAGGGTCAATATCAATAAACTCATTCAACAAATTTTCTTCATCCTCTGTTCGGGAACTAGTAGCTTCTTCTTCTTCCAGAAATTTCACATTGAACCTCTCCTCTTGAGTAATTGAATTGTGTGTTGCTTCAAATTTGAGCAGAGCCTCATCAGTAACATGTTCGGAATGCAAAGTTTCGGAGAATAGTTTCATCTTAGCTCCATGCTTGGTCCTTAGAATCAAGTGTGACCAGTCCAGTGCTAGATATCCTCTGACATTTGTTGTGAACTCTCGGGACAAACAAATCCCAAATAGAGGAGGAATATCAATGAGTATCCTATCCTGATTTACAGTGATACTAGGGCTGGGAAACAAATTCATAGGCAACCCCTTGATTACCTTGATAGTATCAAATTTATTTCCATCTAGTTGCATGACTCCTTTGTTTAGAGGCTCATATTTTAAACCCACAGCATCAACTACTTGCTTTGGCATGATGTTGATGCTAGCACCAGAGTCGATCATACAATTATGTAACAACGTGTTGCGAATAATAATTGTTAGAAAGAAAGGCTTAGGTTTAGGCTTACTTTCTTTTTTGGACTCGATCTTCTCCTCCGATTTATTTTTTAACACTTTATCCAGGTCCGACGTGGATACTATCTCTTCATTAGACTGAGTAGGTACGTTCACATCCTCCTCTCCTGACAATGCCTTTTGTAAAAGTACCTTCTGCTCCAGAATAGCTAGGACATCCCACAAAGAAGCATTGGAAAATGACTTCTTCAGTTGTTCCACCACATTGAACTGCGCTCGCGACTAGTGAGTCACGGTTTCTTGCTCTTTAGGTTTTGCAGTCAGCATTGGCTTCGCAACTGGTGTGTCTGGTTGTTTGGCAACACTCGGGATGATTGTAGGAGCCTTTCCCTTCGAAGGAAGTGGATTCAGAGAGCTAGGAATAGCTGCCTTAGACTGTGGTGGGATTGGCAATAGGCATGTCGATGGGCTAGGCTTCAGTTGAGATGAAGCATTGGTAGGCAAGGTTGTGAACTTTCTGTTGAATCTACGCTTTGAGCACGTGTTGTAGTCATATTGCACTCAGGGAGCTTTATCTATAGGGATGTAGTTCATAAATGTCGACTCTTCTCCTTCCATCCAAGAAAAGAGCGCTTGGTCTGGAACAATGTCTGACTCTTGTTTGATGGACATCCCTTGCATTTGAGCAGCGAGGACAACATTGCCCATCTGCTAAGAGATGTATGATTGGTTGCTCGGATCAGGTGCACCACCCTGGCTACGTTGTTCTGCGATCTTTTGTTGCAAATTTCCTCGTGAACAATTCCTCAGCATGTGCACATCATTACAAGGAAAACATCATGAATTGGTGTCTTCGACTAAGTTATTTTGTCCAGCCACCAGCTCTTTATTCGAACTAGCATGAATGGTTTGCATCAGCAGGGTTACTAGAACCATCTGGTTACTCGGCTGAGACGAAACATTTCTGAGCGACCTATCTTGCCACTGATTTGATTGATATGGAGCTTTTATGCCTTAGTAATTCTGGTATGCCAACTTTTGATAGCTATATTATTGTCACTTCAAAGTAGTCAATTCATTAGTCATGGCCCGCATCTATTCTCTCATCTCATTCATCTTGGCATCCAAGGGATTAGGCATAGGAGCTACTTTCGGATTTGTGCTTGGAGCATTTTCGGGATACACGTACATAGATTGGGGAGGAGCCATAGGCGCACTAGTCGAGGGAACTTTGGCTTCCATGGCATTGCACTCGAGAAACAATGGCATGATGGGTCTCGCTGCCAACTTTCTTGCAACGATTAGATTATTTTCTGCAGTGACAGCCAAGGCATAAGCATTAGGAAGAGTCTCTCCACCAAAAGCTTGTAACATCATGGAAATATCGAGGTTGATTGACTTTAAGTAGAACATAAATGCCAAATCCGGGGGTGGATGAGTACCAATAGGCACTCTCTGCCAAGTCGAATGGAACCTCACATTGAAATTAGGCAGAGCTTCATGAGGAGCTTGCTTTATATTTTCCAATTGATGGTAAAATGAATATTTGTCACTAGCATTCAAAAAGTGCTCATAAAATGGGGTTCTAAGCTGGTCCCAAGTTGTGATAGTACTAGCTTCAAGATTCTTGTACCAATTTAGCATCTTTCCTCAGAAGGAGGCAGCCAAAAATCTAAGAGCTACATTTTCATTTGATATGCCATGTACTAGACATACATCTGTCACATCTTGCAGATGTTTTGTTGGTGTCTTCGAATCATCCCTGGAATACTTAGGGATAGATTTTAGAGCGGAAGCAAGGATGGGGGCCCATACTACAGGAGGCACAGGTGCAACTAAAGGACTTTCGGAGTCCCAGGCTACATAATTTCTAACAGCCATAGGTACAGGCGGAGTAGGCGATGGCGGAGTACATGATGGTGGAGAAGGAGGAGACAGAGGAGGTGAAGGGCTACCTTGCCAACCTCTTGGGTGCACAGAAACTAAGGGTGGTATGAGCTGGCCAGGGACTTTTGCAGTTTGCGACCTAGTTACAGCCTGATGGCTCATACACACTTGGGTAAAAGCACAAAGTTGTGTCACACTTTCAGCCATCATATCAGCACAGCTGAATTTAAGTATTTCTAACTAAAAATCAATTTTGATCAAACATATGACCTAGTAAGATTCATTCTAGCTAAGTTAGATACTTCCACAATTTATTCAATTAAAATTGTTGGCTAAAAATATATGGAGCACCACTTTGAGTCCAGTTTACCAAAAAAAAATTATTTGAAAAACTTGAAGTTTTAATAACTCCTCCTCATGTAAGTAACATTTTTTTTTTAAATGTAAAAATACCCTTTTGTAGATCCATAAGTGTAGTTTTTTAAAATATATTTATTTTAATAGTTTAATTATTATTTATATTCATATTTTTATTTATACTAAAAGTAGGTTATCAGCAAAAAATATTAGGTTGATTACCATGCCAAGGAAAAAATACTAAAACTTATTCAAAAAAATTGAAAAAAATATGATGCACTAGATAAAAAAATCTATTTCAAGATGGTATAAGTTTTTTTTCCATTTTAGATAAATATTTAATATGAATGTTGACGTCCGATGGAAACAATTGTTTTTTATTCATGCACATTTTAATATTTATGTACAAATATATATTTATCAAAATTGGAAAAAAATATATCCATGCACTAAAGTTTCAAGTTATAAATACACACAAAAACTTTGAAAGAAAAAAAATAAAATTTACTATAAAAAGTTTGACGTCTCGTGCAACTTCATTTTTCAGCATTTTATCAGCAACTAAATTATAGTGTTAATTTATGAAAAATAGTTTAAAATAATTTTTTAATTTCTTATAAAAATTACAAACATAAAATATACTAAAAAATACATATTTTACTAGTTTACATCATTTAAAAATTCAAAACATATATGCTACTTTTTAGTGATTCAAGTTTAAAAGTTGGATCAGCATTTGGCCATTTCCTTTATAAAGTGTGACACAACATTGTGATTTTACCCACTTATAAAACTAGATGAATGTGCTAGTTCACAATCCCACCGGGCGTGCTAGAAAAAGAACTATTGACGCAGTATTTTGCATGTCACAGCAGTCTCATGGGAAACTTAGCTATTGGGAGACATTATGCGCTAGCTAAGTGACCTTTGGGGTTTTATCGAAGCTGGCTCTTCGTTTAGTGGGGAGCTAAAAGGTTAGAAAGATAGTAAAATATAAAATCCACACTATAGGCGATGTGCCAAAATCATGGACAAATTCACCAGAGCATAATGCAGAATGCAAAGGCTCGAACCACCAAAATGTTGTTCATCAAGTAAATTTTCTCAAAAGCACTTTAAACATAACAAATACCCTATTAATTAATATAGCATAATCTCACATAACTTTAGCTAACACAGAAGAGTCAAGAAAACATGATCTGCATTTATTTAGCTCTGAAAGATTACAAAAGCTGAAGAACAGGCATTCATACAAAATAAGAAGATAATCGCACAGACTAACAGTCTTACTAAATGCATGAAAAACAGAAAGGCTGAATTAATTTGGCATAGTTTGGAGTCTTCAAATTTAAAAAAATTATTACAAAGGCTTTTTCCTAGTGCTTGGGAGTTTTTGCAACTTAATCAACAACCTAATAAAGAGAAACATGGTCGTATTTATAGGCCAGTCCACCACTTGAAACACACCAAGAGAAGGAAAGTCGCGAGAAAAGATCGATGCCCCAGATCACCTCGAGCCACCACACAAAACATTAATCACCTAGGAGCATGCCATTGAAGCCACTATAGGGAATGGAAAACCACGCAACAGCAAAAATGAACATGCGGTGCCACAGAAGAAAACACGGCAGTAGGCAAGTATAAAAGGTGTAACAGCAATTCCAAGGTAACCGGTGCAGAAGCAACTACCACGTGTCACCCAGATGGGGCCTAGAAAAAAGATGAAGGGATGCCCAACAAAAATCTCTGAGAGGGAGCCATGTTGAACATGTCGAGCGAAAGAAAGTACAAGGTGGGCCCAGTTCGAAAAGTAGCCAGAGAAAGCCACACAACACGTAGATGAAGATTGGCAAAAGACAAAGCGATATAAAAAGCAGAAAGCTTCATGAGGAAGCCACATGGAGCATGCCGAGGGTAGTGAGAAATTGAAAGGTAAGGCGTAGCCACAAAGATAAAAATAAAAACCGCAAAGGCTTGGCAGTTTTTTGTGAAACAGGTTCATGTCATGAAAGATGAGGGTCATTGCTCTTTGATAGGTTGCTCCTATGTTCTTTATCCAAAATGGCATAACATTCCAACAGTATGTTCCCCATGGACAAGTGAATGCAGTTTTGTGTTGGTCCTCCTTGGTGATCATGGTTTGATTGTAGCCTAGAAAACCATCCATGAGTGATAACATTTCATGCCCTATTGTTAAATCCACTATGAGGTTGATGTTAGGAAGAGGAAAATTATCTTTCGAGAATGCCTTGTTTAAGTATTTGAAATATGTGCATATTTTGATGCCCCCAATGGGTTTGGAGACTGGTACCAAGTTTGAAACCCACTCAAAATAATCTATGGGCCAAATAAATCTAGCGCCAAGAATATTTTGTAGCTCAAGTTTCACCAAGAGTGTTATCTAAGGCTACATCTTCCTTAATTTGTGCTTCACTAGCTTGGCTCCAAGATAGACTGCTAAGTGATGCACAACCACTTCTAGATCAAGCCCTGGCATATGTCTATATGACCATGCAAAGTTATATCTTTTCTCTTTCAGTAATGCTAGTAGGTTTTTATGTTCTTCATCCAACAAGGATTCAACATAGAAAGTAATCTTAGGTGATTCTTTTGTTCCCACATTTACTGGAGTGGCCTTTGTTGCTAGCACTGTTGAATTCTCTAGATGCATCACACTAAGGGGGGGATTGAATCCCTCATCCTTGGGCACCTCAAAGATATTTTCACCCTTGGATGCGTCCTTTCTTTTTTTTTTTTTAGTATTAGAAAGTGCCACAATGTGGTTTTCACTCAAAGATTTGCATGTTAGTTGATTTCATCAATTTTGCAATTGAAGGATTAAATTTTCTCTACATAGTATTCCCATGTGTCTTGCTCTATATCAAAACCTACTTTGTGATCTGCTCATTTTAAATCATCATGGAGTCCCATGAATTTTGAGATCGCTTCATTATTTTTGAATAAATCTAGAATCGGTGGTCCTCATTGGTCTAAGTTAATGAGTTGTGGGTATATACTAGGCCTAGTTCAGTTGGTTGATTGCTCAAAGCGAAGGATGTTGTGGATATCATGAAAGGGGATTTATTCTCAAATAGGTCAACAATATTGAGGGGGAATTCATCTAGGGTCATATCACACGATGTAGGTAACCAAGAGGAAGTCTCATCCCATTTAGTGGAAGTATCTTTGCCAATAAGGGTTACCTTGCTAGTAGTATAGTCTGGGCCAAGATTATTTAGGCGTTTATCAGGAACAGCGAGTTCTAGAAAACCATTGTCATTCTATCCTAGCTTTTTATTCTTGTTATAGCCCCATCCCTTCATTAGCTGCAAGCCTTTATTGTCATCTTCCATGGGAAGAACCACGATGGATCATTCATCTTGATATAGCAGCTTACAAAAATCCTCCTCATTGACATATTCTTGGTTCAAATCCCCCCGCTTGTTGAAGGTAGTAGTTTCTATCTTGATCCATGAGGATACAAAGTATATTCATGCCACTAAATGTCAATCCCAATAAGATCAATCAAATAAAAACTAAACTAGAAATCCATTAAAACTTAACATGTTAAACTATGAAAGCTTCCAAACACTTATTTTAATCCATTGAAACTTATCCTATTGGGGGATTGGTGCCGCATTGATGTGGAGTGGCGACCCTTTCCCAATCTCGTGGATAAATGAGCCTTTTTTATTGATTCTATTGAAGAGAATCGATGAAACCATTGATTGATGTGTGATGAAACATGATTTAAATGCTAAATGAACATAATTCAAGCTATCTTAACATGATTTATGATGAAATGATTGTTATGAATATATGCAAGGCTAATCTAAATGGATTTTATGCTAAAAATTCAAACCCTAATTAACAAATAAGCTAAATGTATGCATCTATGTTATCATGGAAGCAACTAATGGAAGCTAATCTAATATGAAAGTAAATTTAAGCTAAGATAATACTAAATAAGTGCTAAATATGAGTGTGAGTGTGAGTTATTTCAATAGCATGAGTTTGCTCTGAAAAATATGGATCCATTTGTCTCCAAATAGTGACTTATTTATAGGAGGACAAATGAGAAATGGAGGGTTGAGATCAAAAAGGTTAATCAATGGTCAAGGATGGAGTAAAGGATGAAACATGGATCATGGATTCTCATCAATGGATGAAACTCAATGATCACATGGATCAAGTAAATAATCAAGGGCTCATATTCTTCAAAAAAAACACACTTCTAACTTGCACAAGAAATCTTGTAAGTTTGTTATGAGGGAGATTCTTCCTTTTTTCAAATGAGTGAAGAGAGAATATTAAGAATATTCTCAAGGGTGAGGAAAACTAGATATTTAGCAAATTAAAACAAATTCTTTAATGTGTAAAAGGGGCAGGAATATTCCATGGGAATATTCCCTTTTTGGAGGAAAGTACAAAGGAGGAATACTCCTTTAGAATATTCCCTTAGAAGTGGGGTGATTATATTAATTAGTAATTTTATAATTAAATAAAGTTTCAATTATGCAAATTAGGCAAATTAGGATTCCATGATATTCATTAAATAAATGATTCAATGAAAGAGGGGAAAGAAGTATGATATTTAATTAAATAAGAGGAATTTAGGGGAGTAAATTAAATAGTTTGATTTATTCAATTTAATAGGATGAAATTTTTGCATGAAAGGGGATGAATTAACCTAATTAGGTCAATTAGATTAACAGATGAAAAATGATGTAATTAATTAAACAACTAGGCTAATTTAATCGATTAAGTGAAAAGAGGATGGGTTTTAGGATGAAATGGCGTTAGTATATCAGATTTGAGTACACAATATCATTCAAGACATTTTTAAATGTCTACACATGCTTAAATTTGTCCTTTGATGGACTAGAAGTTGTGGTGGCCACCTATTGGTCCCATAGCTTTATGCATACATCCACTTACAAAATGGTTATTATTCTAACTATTTTCCACCCTCTCCATCATGTTCTATACTCTATTGTCACCTTGAACATCCATAATCCCCTCCTATGCAATCCAAGTGTTCTACAATAAGTTGCTCCTAATAATTCATGCTAGTTGTGAGTCCACTCACAACCCCTACTATTCACCCTCTCATGTCACCTATTCAAATTTTAAGAGTTACAAATATCAAATCAAAACAACTACCAAATAGATTTTATTTTAATCTAAATTTATAAAAAAAACTAAAAAAATTACTTCCTCGACCTCATGGATTTTTTGGTAACATCATGTTGACTTCAATCCACTCAAAGGCTTCCCAAACATTCTCACACTTTTTCTAACTTTCATTTGGGTGTTGAAATAAATGAGGTCAAGCTCAAATGATCTCACCATTTTTTTATCAAATTCAAAATGCTCAAGTGTATTATAATGCACTTGCACTTTTACTTTAATGGAATAAAAGTGGTGATGGCCACTTTTTGGTCCCCCCATGTTTGTGCAAATGTCCACTTGGAAAAGGGTTGTTAATCTAACTAGACTCTACTTTTTCCATCATGCCCTATACTCTATATCAACCCAACATCCATAATCCCCTCTGGTGCATTCCAAGGCACCTACAATAAGTTCCTCCAAGTAACTCATGCTAGCTATGATTCTACTCACAACCCCTATTATCCCTCCTCTCATGCCACATACAAATGCATGCCCCTCCTTTGTCAAAATACCCTAACACAACCCAAAATACCTCTACTCTCTATTAGGCCTATAGGATTCTATCAAGTAGTTATGTTTTCTAATGATATTATATGCACTATATAAAAGAACCAATAAAAATATATTCCTCACCCACTTTTCACAACCTAGCCAATATTTCCACACCATTATATCCACCCCATATAGGGCTCATTTATAGTAGGCTACGTTAACTAAAATAATTGTATTATAAACACCATTCATATGCATTCAAAAAGGTATCACCCTCATCCCTCTTTGACTTGTCTCCTATGGGCTTAAACACTACTATATGCTCCCACATGTAGATTTGAAGTAGAGTTACTAAGTCTATATCCTACCATCCCTATAAGTCACCAAGTGAAGATATTTATATAGAAATTCTAGAGCAAATAACCTCCACACAAACTAACCACCCTTTTCTCACATGTCTACAACACATCATGTTATCCCAATCAAGAAGAACCAAATATTCTTGTATGGTAATTATATGCCACTGACAAGTATTGTTAACACTAGTTAGAGATCCTCCATCGGTTCCATGCACACATCCATATCCAATGATAGCCTCATGCAATGCAAGTCACTCTCATAAAACCTCTCTAGTGTCTCATCTAGATCTCAAGCTATATAATATACTAAGTCTCTAACCATCAATAATTTTAGAATATTTCACATGCATCCTATAGTGTGATTGTGGTCTCTTATGTGGGTATGCGAAATGTACTCATCTCACTATGGCACCTATCCACCAAAAAAAATAACTTACTTATGTACCCTAATTTTCAACATACATGAAATGTAGCATAGTTTTTCATGCTCCATACACCCCCAATCCTTCTCATCAAACTATGTCATTAGCTACATACTTTTATAGCACGCCTCCCACATTGTTAGCAAAAGTAATTTCTCCTAAATCCAACTAGAAACCATGTCAAATATTTTAAAATATATCATAATCCATATTCCTATGTATGCTTCAAATCTCATAAACACATATGTCTCACTATGAACACATGCACACTCCATTTTTAATGCATGTAGAAATCCTAAAATACTCCATTATTTTCACATATGTCGTTTCCCCTTTGCACACAGTACTTTGTTTACATGTCTTGAAACACTCTACATAGATCACACACTACCATGCATGCACTATATTATTCCACATGCATGTCAAACTTTTTTTTTTTTTGGTTTATAATGCACACTATTTTCTAGTTTTATTCCCCATTAATTTCTCCTATATATGTGCTAATCCTATTTTTTGTGTGCATAATATTTTTCTATATGTTCTCCATGTTTCATAAACTCATTTCTCTACTTTTCTTTATGGAATCTAAGGGCTAATCTAGTAAAAATATATATTTTTACCCCCTAGCTCCATGTATTCACCCCAACCCCTAATTTTTCCCCTAATCAAAATTTTCACCTTATTTAATATCATCCTTCTATTTTTTTATCATTTTTCATCTATTGTTATTTCATTGCACCTCATTTTTTCTCCTCTATCCTATTATTATCTCCATTTTTTTCAAGAGTTAACTTATTGTGATGTGGGAAAAAATGGATCTAGGGTTTAAATCACACTTTCTCTTGCATTACATTAGAGAGAACCAAAATTGATCACATACACCCAATTGGCTACTAGCCTCAATGGAGGAGTCTGAATGGTGGATCGAGGTTTTGGTTCTTTTACGTGGATTGTGGGGTTGATTATGAATTAACTTGATTTGATAATGAAAATGCTAACTCAACTATAACAAACTATTATGATTTTAGAAAAGGAACAAAAAATAGCAAAGTGTAGAGATAGAGGAACCTGGCATATAAATTTGAGCTCAAACTAGGTGGATAGGGTTGCTAGCACCATAGACTTGGAAATGTAGATCTTAAGAATCAAAAATCAGATCTCAGATGGTCACTATCTGTAGGTTCTTACTTTCTAGACTCATCTTCGAAACTTCATTTGTTGATGATTAATCCCACTTTCTCTAATTTGTTGTCATAGAAGGCTTGAATGCTTGATCTTGCAATTAGGTCTTCTATCCTTTCCTAAATCTGCTTTAGATATACCACCTACACACAAGAGAGGGGAGAAATGGTTTTTCCATATAGGGGATTTCTTAATTCAAAGCCCATTATTGTGTTCCCACCTCCACAACGATTATGATTATGTAAAGAGTGCTTACCTTCAGTTGGTTAGAGGAAATATATATATATAAATAATGATAAATTGACAAATACTACAACTTGCCACTCAGATCATCTTTCCTTGATGGGCTAAAGTCATTGTAATCATCACCTTCAAGGATAATTGGTTTCTTGATTTTGAATTCCTACAAGTGTTAGTACTCATAAAATAAATATACATGTCATGTCAAAAAATGTACTCCAAGTTACATTTTCACACTATGTTTGCATCCCCTTAATTAATTGGACTTAATTAAGCCTTTAATGGGCCCAATTATGTATTCACGAGCCTAATTAACTTTTTTTCCAAAATGGAAACCCACATTTAATTAATTCCTACATTGAACTTGACACCTTGGAAATTATGTTTCCTAGGTTTAGGGTCTAGGACCCATTCGCCCAAGGGAAAATGGGCCCCCCTTAAGTCTGGGGACCCAATTTTTAATATACTTTTGGCAAAATTTTAATGATCTAAATTTAAATTGCAAAGGTTGGCTTGTGTTGTTTAATTGTCGGGTAATTAAGGAAATACTTATAAATACAAGGTATTTTTATCAATTCAAATCTAAAAATTTATGATCTAGCATTTAGGCAACTTCCACAAGAGGAAACATTAGTGTCAAGAGCATTGGAGAGCAGATTTATCAGTCAAGTTTTGCAGCATTTAGGATCCTACCATGATGTCAATATTTATGTGTGTTCATGTATGTCTTTGAGCTAATATTGTGACGTACGTTCAAGTTTTCAAGTGTCAAGTCAAGCATCCAAACGAGCCATTTCATGTACGATCCAACCTTAGAGAGATGTGTTAGACTTCAACCCTCTAAGGGTAGCTACTAAAGGGTTGGTGAGGTGTAACAAGATTTTTTCACTAATCATTCCTTTTATTTATTATTTTATGTCAATATCAAGGCTTAGTTACCAAAATAGGGTTTGACCAAGGCAAACCCTTATACACCAAAAAAAAAACATTTTTCTCCTCTTTGTGTGTTTGCAGATTTGTAGGTGAAGAAGGTTTGAAATTGGATCAAAAGTACAATTTTGCAGGTTGTCAAAGTTGTCAAGACACAAAAACTCACCTACAAGTTTTATTTTTCTCTTTCCGATAGTCAAACCTAGGAGAATCTGAGCCTTAGATCTGACATCAAATGACTACAAAAAGAATTTTTAGAGCCCTATACAGAGACCCATTCACCCCTGGGCAAATATGTCCTTCAACAGAGCTCGAAACTCACTTTTGGAGCTATGTACATACCACCTAAACCTTCTCAGATTTTCTAGCTAATGGTTGTTTCTATTAATATTATCATAATACTTCATGTTTCAATTTTTATAACTCATATTTTTTATTGTTAATGCACTTTTATTCTTCTCCCAAAACTATTGTTCAATCATTTTTGTCATAAGGAATTTAGGGCAGCATAGCATCTGAACCTAGGGTTGACTCACCTTGAGGGTTGCAAGTCAATTCTAATCATTTGTGGCACTATCCCTCTTCCTAATGAACATGGAAAGGTGTATTTTTTATTAGGTGGACATCCCCTTTTTATTTTTGGCATAGGTCCCTGATTTTTAGGTCTACCTTTTTCACCCCAGTCCCCCCACCCTTCATATGTTTCAATGCATAAAACATGAACCAAACTCACATATAAACTTGATGCATTGAAATTATGAATCTTGATTGATAATAAGTGTTTTAAACTTTGCTAATTTTTCTCTTGAGTAATTTTTAGTGTTGGTGTGAATAAATGTCTTGTACCTAGTTAATTTACATACTAGGAACTTACAGGACATATTCACATGTTAAGTTTACTTAAGTTCTAAGATTATTTCTAGAATTCTTATTTGTCATATCTAAAACTTATTTTTCTTAGGTAGTTATAAATTAGTTTTCTTATATTATAGGATTAAGACACATGTCATGATCTTGTCTAATCCTATGTCTCATCTTGTCTTTATAAGCAAGGCATCTCATGTACATTTTCATATTCAACCATATTCAATCTTTCATTTTTGAAGCAAGTATTCTTACCATTTTCTCTCTTGTGGAAAATATTTTGGTCTAGAAATTATTTCTAGGGGTGTTGAGGAGCCACCATTAACTCCTACATGGTATCAGAGCTAGGTTGTAGATTCCTTCCTAGATCTAAGGGTTTTGTGTTGTCTTAGGATTTCAAATGGTGAAAAAGACTTGTATTTATATGCATTATTTTTTCCCACAATATTAATTATCAAAATATGATAGATGAATTTAAATTTATAAAATTTAAAATACCAACAATAACAAATTTAAATTGTGGCCAAAATATGTTGGGGCAGGTGTGCTAGCACCTCAGTCTAGACCTATTTTGGTTCTTTGAGTGTTATTAAATAAATATTAATTTCCAATTTAATTCTAGTATTTTGAATCTGTGATCATAAAATGAAAAATTTAAGAGCACAATTGGGTCTAGACACATAGGGGGGAGCTAAATCTAGTGTAAAATTGTCAAGGGTGACAATTTACAATGCTACATTTAGCCCCCACTTTAGTGAGATTATGAACATATGCTCATCCTCACACTAAAGGATAAGACAAGAAGGGTTATTTTATATAACCATTAAAGAGATAGGATGACATCAAATCTAGGGGATGTGCTAGCCCCCAGGTTAAAGATCCTATGGAATTAAAATGTAAAGAAAAATGAACACACACACACACACATGAGATGCAATGTAGAATGAAAAACATGAAGCATACACAATGAAGACACAAAAGAAAACAAAATGTAAATACGAAGTAAAAAAACAAAGATATAGGGTAGAAAAACAACAAACACAACACAAATAATAAAAATAATACATAAACACAAGGTTAGTATGGGTATGTGCATCATGGAAAAAATAGGCCCTTGAATGGCAATAAAATTCAGAAAATCAGAGTTAGGCAACTTGACATAAAAATTTGAATAAGTTATCTATATTATTTCAAAAATATGTAAGAATAGAACTTGTATAAAATTGAATGTATTTTCTAAACTACTAGGTTTATTTTTATTTTTTTTAAATCTATTTGGTGAAAATTTGAAATCTCAATGCAATAGTACTTAAATTTCAGGGAAAAAAAGAAGAAGTAGGTATCTGTCTGACCACCCTAGCCACAATAAAATAATAATATTTTTTATAATATTTTACATATAAGTAGGGGACTCATGTCCGAATGCGATGCATATTTTTTTGTATTTTTTTTCCAAGTAAATAATTAATTATAATTTTTTTAGTACAAATATTAAAAAATATAAAAACTCGTATGTCTAACAACCTTAACTTGGTCAAAACTTCATGAATTTTTATTTTTATTTTTAATCCTATAGTATGTGAAGCATAGAATGTGATGCATATTTTGAATTCAAAAAATGTGATACTGTTTGAAATTTATAGATGTTTTTCAATCAGCCTAGCAATCAGGAATTTAGTCGTAATTCAAATAGAAAATGAATAATAATTATTTATTATATTCAAAGTAAAGCATAATTTATATTGGTGGAAAGGTGGGAATATCCTTTAAAAACCCTTTTCATTTCATCAATTTTGGGTTAAAAAAAAGTTGTCAGCCACATGGGTCATCATATCAGTCAGATATCGCCATTTTTTGGCCCATCATGATCCCGCACATACCTATATGTACTAAAAGGATTTGAGTCGGTAAGGTAAAGAAACCCAATCTTACTTTTTTCTCAAATACCAAATGTTATCCAATGAATATAATTTTATATAAAATGGTGTTCTCATAAGGACCAGCAAGTTGTGCTATTCTAGATCACTCATGAGCAACATAGGTCCTCTAGTTAGCAAGTTACATTATGCTAGGTGTCCATGCAATATGATGGGTTTTACAAGGCTAAAAAGTTGTATTATTCTATTTTTTTCATGAAACAAATGGTTCCATTGGAAACAAAGTTGTTTTATGCTATGTCCATGTAAAAGTGCTCAATTTCATGAATCAACAGGCCCTTTATGCTAGATTCATGGATTGTTTTGTAAATCATGGCTCAGGGAGTGATAAACATTTAACATAATTGGGGATTGTTTAACATCACAAGGGATAATTCACCTCAGGAGGTGTACAAAATTTTAACATCATAGGGGATGAATCACCTCAGTGGATGTACAAAACTTTAATGTCATAGGGGATGAATCACATCAAGGGGTGTAAAAAAGTTCAATGTCACGAGGGATGAATCACCAATCACACCTCAAGGTATATTATAAATAACACCACCACAAAGGGTGTACATGAATAAAATAATGACCATACCCTAGGGAGTATTATGCATAAGACCACCACTAAAAGGGCTACATGAAAAATTTAAAAAGCCTCACCTTAGGAGATATCATGCCTAATACCACCGCTAAAGGCGCACATAAATGAATTACAAGGCTACAACTTAGGGGACATCATACATAATACCACCACCAAAGGGGAACATGAATGAATTGCAAGTCCACACCTTAGGGGAATATATCATGCATAATACCACCACTAAAGGGGAACACAAATGAATTTCAAACTTGCACCTTAGGGTATATCATGCATAATACCACCACTAAAGGGGCACGTGAATGAATTGCAAGGCCATACCTTAGGGGATATCATAGATAATAACACCACTAAAGGGGCGCATGATTTAAATTCTTAGAAGATGCCACAATAGATGGGGGGAATATGACCCCTTAAAAATTTAGTGTACTTTCTACAATAATATTTTAAAGAGATAATGGACCATGATGATGGATTAAATAGGTGGTTTACCTATCTAGGTATTATTTACATGTTAAGTCCACTTAGGTCCTAGGAGGGAATCTTTCTAGACAGTGTTAGTTGTCACTAGATCTTATCTTATCTTTTATCATTTAATGCTTGTGTCCTAGGTCATTTAATATTTGGTGGGGTAGTTATCTCATTATAAAGGATTAAGACACGTGTCAAGATCATGTTTAATCTTTTCCCATATTTCTCCTTTATCAAGAAAGCATCATTTGTAAATCCTAGACAATTCAATTCAATTGAGTTAATCTAATATATCACTTCAATATTGATTATTTCATATTGGTCATATCTTGCATCCATTATTGCAAATATGTGTTCCTTTTTTCCCCTCTTGTAGAAGGTTATTTTGGGTTTTTGCAAGTTATCTTGGAGGCTTGAGTCCTTGAGTGACTCTAACATGGTATAAGAGCTTCAGAATTGTAAAACCCTTTCTCATATCTAATGGTGATCTACACTTGATCAAGCTATGAGGGTGTGTATTGGGGTGAAACAAACCTCACAGTTGCATCCAAAAGGCCCAAAAACTCCTATTTTCATATAAAATACTTCATATTTGGGCAAAAAAAATCAGACCATTTTTTACGATTTGGCAAAAATCTGCAAAATATAATTATGTGCAATTGTATAGAATCCATATAGGTCATACCAATCTACACAATCAACAAGAATCAGTTGAAATGTTCTATGGTCACATTAGTCTATGTCATCCTCTGCATACACGGGTATGAATTTGTGGCAGTTTGTTGCCATCGAAAGGTAAAAAATACAATAGGTTTTTTAATATTAAAAAAATATATATATTGTTAGAGCTTTTTTGTTTAGTGTTTGGTCATGCTTTGCACAAGCCCTAGGTCCTATGTGTAGTGGGGAGCCTAAGCCCCTGGCCATGACCTAAGTGGTGTATGAGAGTCGTCGTGAAGGCTCGACTCACTCGCCACCGATTTCAATGGTGGAACTTTACTTTTTCAAAATTTCTAGTGCAACCATCCTATTGCAGACCAAGAGCTCATAATTTTAAGCCCCTAGGTGTTTATTTTGGTTCCTTGGAAGCCCTAATAGGGATTTTTTATATGGAGCATAACTTTTTTCCCAAGTGTCAAAATTTTGCAAATGAGGTATCGATGGGAAGTTGGCTCTGAGTATGTCATGGTGGTGAAATTTATTTATTTTTTACCTAAGGTGAAGTTTAATGCTTTTTGAAGTCAAATTTTATTTTTTGGACCTTGGATCTCACAACTTTTAGCCATGATATTTTATTTTCATAATTCTTGCAGCATTGGAAAGGTATTGAGAAGCTCTGCATTTCTATTCATACATGTTTTCTAGATTCAGCCCTAGGTATCTCTTATTCAAATTTGTAAAAAATTGCATTTTGGTTGATTACTTGGACATACTATAACTTGGAGAATTTTTTTCCACTTGGGAAGGCTTAATTTTCAATGTAGATTATATTGGGAAAGGTTACTTTCAGTTTGAGGATCTCATTGTGAGATATTGTTGTAATTTTTCCATCTTAGCTTGTATATGTAGGACATAATTATGACATTGTAATCACGCTACATATAAATTACATCATATTATTGGGAGGATTATTGATTAATTGATTTGGGGGGTCTCTTGGTGCATTTTTTTGATATGTTTTCTTGTGCTATTTTTTTCATGGATCATTCTAAGGTTCATTTTCTAACATCATATAACTATTCAACATGGCATGTAAAAATGCATGGAATTTTCAAATGAATTTAGGTCACTCTCTATATGTTGAAAACAAGGTACATGAACCTATAGATTTAGATAAAATAATTAAATGGATGATTGAACTTACCAAAGATCTTGGATGTCTTTGTAAACTAGTTTATCAAGATTTATTGTTCTAAATTGAATCATGTAAGAATTCTCATGAGGCTTGGGATAAATTGAAAACATTATATATATGGAACTATAGATGAAGTAAGAGGATATCAAATTCATAATAAAATTCATTAGCCTTGATCCTAAGAACTTTGACAGCATCCAAGACTACATCACTAAGGTTAATGATCTAAGAGATCAATATAAAGCATGTGGAATTAATAAGAAGTATATTCAGTCGATCTACAATACATTTAAAAAATTGGTCTTAATTAAGTTTATTTTGTTTCTATCTTTCATACTCATAGGTTGACTATGGGGTTTGCATATACTACACCTTTAATTGAATCATTTTCTAAGATGTTAATACATGATAATAAAAAATCTTATCTTGATGGGTCTCATCAAGTCATCTAAATCTCAACCAATGTTGGCTATTTAGGTGAAATAATTATAACATACTAATAAGAAACAGAATAAATCAAAGAAGAATCCACATTTAGATCAACCAACTTAGAATAAATCATCTTCGATAGATAAATCATCTATAAATGAGAAGTCTACTTGTTCATATTGTAAGAAGCATTCGCATGATGAACATTCTTTTTATAAGAAGAATATTGATGAGTTGAAACATCTTCTCAAGAATAATCAAAATGATTTTCCTTCTAGAATGTCTGACTCACCTTCTTCTTCTTCAAAACATTCTAATAAGGAAAAAGGTCAGCTATTTTGGTTACTACATCAAGAAGAAAGGGAACCACTTTTTGTGCTTTTAGATCATGGATCAAGGATATGGCTTCTAAATTTGAGAGCATCTCATCATATGGCATCATCACAATCTATATTATCTTTTTTTGAACCTTGTACTATGTCTCCTATTTTGATGGGAAATAATACATACATGAGTGTACTTAGGAAGGGGTCTATTACTTTTGGGGATGACACTTTCAATGATGTTTTGTGTGTGCCTTATTTAATGAATAATTTTCTTTCCATACATAAAATTACACATGGTGGAGATGGCAGGACTGTGGAGTTCACTACTAATTCAGTTATCATTAGAGACTTGGAGAGTAGAGAGATTCTTGCTACTAGGATGGGTGATCATTCATCTCGATTGTATACCTTTATAGATTTTTCTTCTAATGGTGGAATTGTTCCTTCAGTTGTTGATCACACTTTTAGTGTGAACCATGAGTCAAAGGAGACATTTGGCTTGTTGAACTTAGGATTTCTCACATCGGATCTCATTCTTAAGCCTTATATTTCATCTCCTCCATCTTCTATTGCAGCTTATGACACTCATATTGGCACAAGTGTGTACTCTTTTGATTCATTGTAGAAAGATCTTCATCATCTTCTAGTGACATCTACTTTGGATGCATACTTGACATAAATTGGCGGTTTATTTGTTGAGTCCCATATTTAAGATTTTGGAGACACCATTGATTGCATACATCTCTTTGATGGAGATGATCCTTCTTTAGTTTTTGTGATGGAATACTTTGACCCTCTTGTTCATTCTCTACATGATCACTCTTTTAAATTTGACATGAGTGTGGATACTTTTAGAAAACATTTGGAGGAAGCATCTTTGTCTTCAGAGGAGATATATTTTTCTTTGGAGTGTGCTCTACATCCGTCTCTAGGAGATTCTAGATTGACATCTTTAGTTTTGTGTCATATAATTCCTATTTGGAGTGTGTTAGCTTTCAACATCGACGTGGAGACACTTGAGAATAGTTTAGAGACATCACATATCATTTTTCTTCCCACACCTTCCTTTTATGAATGGGAAGACATCTTGTATATCATCCTAGTTTTCTTTCCTCCTAAGAGGAGGAATGTTGTTTGGCAAGATTTTATCATCTTCAACATTCAATGTTGAGCTTCTACCATTGCAAGAGACTCATCTTTGAGGGGGCATACATGGTCTCTCTTCTTCTCTCTTATGGGGGGTCATTTTCCTCATATGGGGTTTTATCCCTCTCATACATCATTGAGATTATTTTATATTTTATCTCTCTTTCGAGGAGGATTTTTATCCCGCTTTATTTTCTCCTTTACTCCATTTGTAAGAGATTGTATTGCATATGTACATGGGTACCTAACATGGCCTCATACTCAAGACCCATCCTTGCATCTTTACATAATAATCAAATCCATAAGTTGTACTTAAAGGGGGTGTTGGTGTAAATAAGTGTTTTACTTAAATCTAGGTCATATTTACATGTTAATTCAACTTAGGTCCTAGGAGGGAATCTTTCTAGATAACTTGTTATTTTTCACTAGATCATATCTTATCTTTTAATATTTAATTTGTGTTTCCTAGGTCATTTAATATTTGTTGGGGTAGTTATCTCATTGTATAGGATTAAGATGCATGGCAAGATCTTGTCTAATCCTATCCCACATTTTTCCTTTATAAGAAAGGAATCATTTTTACATCCTAGACAATTCAATTTAGTTGAGTTAGTTCAATATATAACTGCAATCTTTAGTATTACATATTGGCCATATCTTGCGTCCATTATTTCAAATATGTGTTCTTTATTTTCCCTCTAGTAGAAAGTTGTTTTCAATTTTTGTAGGTGATCTTGGAGGCTTAATTAATTGAGTGCCTATGTTGTTTTTCCATAAAATATGTCAACTCTACACTAGGTTCAACACTCATGAACAAAGTGAAGCAAAAATACTAAATTCACCTCAGTAGGTGTAAACAAAACTCACCTCAAGGGTGCAAAAAAAAATCACCTTAGGGGGTGCAAATAAAATTTACCTGAAGGGGTGAAAACAAAATTCACCTTAGGCGGTGCAAATAAAAGGTAACAAAAATCAAAGGGGCATTACTTAACTCATGAAAGGTCACACCTTAAGGGACATCACACTTTACATTACCACCAAGAGAGGACTAGTCGAGGAAAAAAAGATTCATGCCTTAGGATATGCAAGTCATAGAATTACCACCAAGAGGAATGACATATGCTAAGAAAGGTCACACTCTTATGGGACACCAAGCCTAATATCACCACAAAGAAGATGCATCACATCAACTAAAGAGACCACATTTTGATTGATAAGGTCGCACTTCTTAGGATATGTATAGTATCATCACTAAGAAGGGAACATGTAAACAATAAATAGGGCACTATATATGCCCCCCCTTAAAATATCATTGTACTTGCTACACTAACGATTTAAGGAGATAGATAGGGATCTCAATAAGAAATACACCTATGATAAGGCTATCTAACCCTTTCCCCCTAAGTGTAGAAAAAAGATGGGCCAAGATAAATTATGATATGGTTAGATCCTTGCAACATAAAAGATAATTATGCATAAAATTCAATACATGTGGTAGTGAGAATTTTATAATTCTATAACTATCACATGGAAAGGAGTAAATTAAACAAATTTTATTCTATTATATAATAATATTGACTTGTAGGGGGATAAAATCCTTGCAATTCCTTCATTAAAGCCTAAAATTCATCGGTAAGATGCCCCAGTGTTCTATGATATATGCACAATAAGACATGTTTGTACTTTTTCTTTCTTTTTATCTCAAACAGGTGGTAATGTAATCATTCCTAAGCTAAGTATTTTATCTAAAGTTCGTTCAATCTCAGTTATAGTACATGTAAGAATGGTAGATTCCTATGTTTATAGGGCTTGGGTTTCTTACTTGATTAAGCAACTGTTTGATGTGGTACTTTAATAGCCTAATCCCTTAGTTTCTTCATATGGTATTTTTTCTAAGAAAGAATGGATTTCATGCTCATTGTGAATTTCATATCCTTTCTTTTTTTAAATTCTAATGTCTTGGCCATAACATTTCTCTAGGTTAACTGGTGTCTTGGTGTTTTTATTCACGTAGGATGGAGAGGTAGCAATAGATATGTCTTCATTATTAATAGGTTCCTCCATGGTTGGTGGTTGAGACTTGTTTTGTGATTCAATTTCAAGATGTAGAAGCTTGAGAACATTTCAAGTGGTGGAATTATGGGAGGTGTTGGTTGTTGACATGGGTTATTAGGCCATTGCATTGAGGGGTAAAAGGTTGCATTTTTCTCAAGGTTATGCAAGGAGTTGTGTATGAATTCATCCATGCTATCTTCATGTTCACCCAAGATATCTATTTCACGAGGACATTCATTTGGATGTGAAGGATCATGAATGGTTTTAGTTTCATTAGGATCATCATCAAACACACAAATTGAGACATCAACCAAAGATTTCAAGGGCATCCACACTTTACCAAAACACATATCCATGATAAAATTTTGCTAATTTTATGAAATTATATAAGAATATTAAACAAATTGAAATGAAACTTTTAGATCTAAAATATGATAAGTGGCAGATTTAAAATGTAGAGACCTAAAAAATGATAACTTTTGAATGCATATTTTGATTCTAACAATGCAATTTCATTTTACCAAATGAACTAGATGCAAGATGCTTCAAAATATACACTTTTTGAAATAGAAACAAATATTTGCAAGTACAATAAATATGAACAGACGGAGACATAAACATGTGTGGAATTTTACTTTAAAAGCACTTGTACAAGGACAGGGTTGTCCTAGGGTGAATGAGTCTTTGTACAAGGTTTTGAAAAAATAAAATTCGAGTGTCTAAGTTATTATTTATGATTTATGATTGTGGTTGTAAAATGATTCTACTATGACTATTTTTCTAGAAAATTTTGATGAAATGCAAGTTCAAATGTATGACAATGTGGAAGTAAAAGTGGAAATTTTGAGTACAATTTTGAATGAAATATTATCTAAATAACTGAAACACACACAAATGCAAACTATAATGAAAGATTTATGCAACATTTTTGGATTTTTATGAGTTTTTAATTATGTAAACATGTAATATATTATAACCCTAAATAAAGAATGCAAACACAATGATGCAAAACCTAGATCTAGAGTTTAAAATAGTTCCAAATTAGAAAAGGTGTGATGTCAAATGTCGGGTTCAAAAAAATGAAATGTTGGAAAAAAGAAAAAACCATAATCCCTTAATGTAAAGATATTTATGTTTTAAGATACCTCTTCCCATATTTTCATTAGAAACCACCAACCACAAAGCTAAGAGATTGAATTTTAACCTCAATGGCAATTCAATTAGACCTGGGTTGGTGGGTTCTTTAAGGGTAGGAAATGATTAGGAATGATTTGAAGTAATGAAACTAAATGGAATATGAAACCTAATATGAAACCTAATATGAAAATCGCAGATTCCTTAACGTACAAAAATTGAAACAACACTTTGTAGGTAGATCTGAGAAGGGTCTGATAGCATGTATATGTCGCCAAAAGTTGATTCTGGAATGTGTAGGAGGCCAGGGTCACCCTTGGGCGAATGGATCCTTGAAAGGGCTTCTGAAATGAGTTTTTATAGACCTCTAATGCCAAATATGAGATGTTGATTTCCACTTGCATACTTGTCAGAGTGATAGAAATAAATTTTGCAACTTAGTTTTCGTGTCTTGGCAAGAATGATGATAAAATGAAATAATGTAAAATTTATCTTCAAGATCTCTTTAATCCTTCTTCAACCTATAATCTACACATAGACAAAGAGGGTAAAATTATTTGTTTTGTTTGTATGGGGTTGTGCCTTAGTCAAACCCTATTTTGGTAATTAAATCTTGATAAAAAAGATAATGAAAAAGGGAAGAAAATGATGAATGAATATTTGTTGCAACTCACCACCCTTCAATGGCTTCCTTGAAGGATTGAATTCATACTCATCTCTTCAAAGAAATTGGATCTTGCTTGCTTTATTGTTTTGAATTCTTGAATGATTGGATGCTTGAGGATCTATAATGCATGTCAACCTTCACAAGACAATATAAACACACATAAACTTGGACATAATGTTAGGATCTTGATGGCTACTACAAGTGATTGATAATGTTGCTCTTGAATGCTCTTGAAAATAGTATTTTCTATTTAAATTTTCCTTAATGCTAGATCTTGTTGCTTCAAATGCGTGATAGATTTTAAATAATAAAATAACTATGTATTTATAGGTGTTAAGTATCCAATTTCCTAAAAATTAGTTTCCAAAAGCTGACACTTATAATTTGAATTTGGATCATTAAAAGACTGTCAAAAATATATTTTAAAATGGGTCTTAGCACATAAAGAGGACCCATTCCCCCATGGATGAATGGGTGTTGGCCTAAATTTCCAGGACTCTCATATTCCATGGTAATTAAAATATTAAATTTGTTTATTTAATATTGGTTCCCCTTTCATAAAATGGTAAAAATAAGGCTTTGGAATGCATAATTTGGAAAATTAGAAGCTTGATTAAGTCCAATAAATTAAGGGACCCAAACATAGTGTGAAATTGTAAAGGTATACAATTTCCTACACTATGCAGGGTAATATGAGAATAGTTAATTACTTTACATGTACACAAGACATCCATTTGAAACATCTAGATATACTTTTCATGCTAGTTGAGAATGTATATATACTTTTAAATACATGTTCATATAGATGTGTATGTATCTAATTGTATGGATAAAATTTAATAGTCAAATAATCAATACCCATGTCAATTACCATTTATTTTTTTAGCTTGATTTAATAAAACATCTTAATACAATTACATATCGGCATGCGACACACTCTTGTGTTAATATTGCATCATGACTTGATTCCTTTCAATATACTAATACCTTTACTTATCTCCATGTATATTTGACCTTATTTTGTCCCTATTTCTATTAAGACCAAATACATTTCATATTTTATCCATTAATGCTTAAACTTATCACCATGCATTCAATTTTTACTTTGAACTTGGTAATTTGACCCTTATATTCAAAATTATGTCATTTAGGATCAATTTGGTTTAATCCTAAGGCATATAGGATTGAGGCTAAATTTGAAATTAAAAAATTTCCACCTCTTTTCACTAGCCACTGTGAGCTAATATAACACATTTTTGTGTGATTTGTGGCTATGTTTGATATCTAAAGATATTTAGTATGTAATTAGTTACACATAATGCATGGTGAGGATAATGGAGAATAAGGAGAAATCAATAGAATACACTTCATTTTTTGAGGTACAAAGAGTCATAATCCTAGCATCATAAGCATATAGGTCATCTACATGTTATCTTTCATAAGTCACTTAGAACCATAAATTCAATCTATTTAAGAGGTTAACTTATTCATAATGATTTGAAAATCTCCCATAAGGTTTTTGTAAATATCAAATTGATATATTCGGACATAGAGAAGGCAAAGTCAAATAAACTTCTATACACATGTTGTGTCAATTCAAACTTGTGGGATCACATTTATTCTTGTGCATCAAATCAAGGTCATGACACTCATTTTTGAACCAAAAGGACTTGGATCTAAGTGAATTCTAAAATCACATATAACTTGAGACATCTCCAAAATCAAGAACATTAATTTCTATACTTAGAATGAATGATCAACAACATTTCTTCATTATTATTCCTAAAACTAAATGCATCTATCCTTTTATTTATTTTTAAAATATTTATTATTATTATCAACCCAATTTTTAATTTAAAATTATTCAATTGAACATTTAAGACATTTTATTTCTTGTACGAAAAGTAAAATTAATTTGAGATTGTAATAAATAAGACACTTAAGCACGTCACGAATAGGAAAGATAGGGTTTCAAAACAGGGACAAGTAGAGAATTGTTTGAATAGTAAATGAAACTAGACAAAGCCATGATCGCATAATACCCTTAAAAGGACAGAAAACAGTTCCCATAAGTCTTAAATGCCCATGACTTGTTTCATTGCCAATCAATATCACACTTTCCACATAAATATTCCTTACCAATGGCAGCATTCCAACGGACAATCTTCCTTTGGCATCAAACATCTTCTAAGAAGAGCTCATCTTTGAGAATATATTGTAATTCTTTTATTGTTGTTAATACATCAAGACTTTTTTTAATCTTTTGTGGGTTTTAATGGGTATTTCTTGTGTTTTATTATTTTTCTTTTCTTTATTTCATTCTAAGTATTGTTATTTTCTTTAAATTATTTTAAGTGTAGATTTGTTGTATTTTAATTTCCTCATCAGATTGAGTAGGGAATTATTGCATTAGTGCATTATTTCATTTTATTTAACACCAAAAGAGAATTTAAATCAATTGGCTAGAACTTATAATGTGCTTACTTTTAAACAAAGTGCACAAAGAATGTTTACAAAGTTTCTAGAATATTGGACACCATTCTTAAAATATTATTGATCTCTAATTTGAATTCTCTCCCTCTTATTTGTCCATTTAAAATATTATTGATCTCTAATTTGATTTCCCTCCCTCCTATTTGTCCATTTGATACTAGGAAGGTACTTCCAAGGAATTATAATGACCAAAAAAATGTGTCACTAGTATTAAGCCAAAGGGTATCATACTCAATCTTGCATGGGTCTTATTCATAAGACACACTACCTAATAGATGATAATGTATGATTCATTTATTGAAGATGTTAATGAAAATGTAGATCATGTGGTTTTACATCTCAATCAAAATTTGTAAATATAATAAATTATGTTAGTTTCTAATGATCAGATAATTCAAACTAAAAATAATCATAAAAATGCAGCACATAAGACAATAGACACAACAAGATACACTAGGAAAACCCTCCAACCCGAGGGAGAAAAAACCCAGCCAATATATCTCTTATATATTGATAAAATAAGAGCAGAAATCTGCTTACAACTCAGGCACAACACAATGCCAATTTGATACAAAGAATAATAGCGCCTCTCTTAGATGCAAGATACAAATGAATATGTTTCTCCTTGAAATCGACTTGCTACTATAGGATGATGATCTGTTGCTTGTGCCTGAATTTCTTCTACAGAATGTGAATGGTTATGAACTTGATATCCACAATGAAATGTCCATCGATTATATGTACAAGTGAAAGGGAGAGACGCATCCCTTCAATTCTTCATGTC
This sequence comes from Sequoiadendron giganteum, assembly GCA_007115665.2. NCBI lineage: Eukaryota > Viridiplantae > Streptophyta > Pinopsida > Cupressales > Cupressaceae > Sequoiadendron > Sequoiadendron giganteum. The sequence goes on along the minus strand of CM021100.1, from coordinate 841,884,018 downwards.
GGCCTCCATTCAAAAGATGTGTCTCTAACAAGCAATGGTGTCTCTTCATAAATGAAGTTGGCTTCTCTTAATAAATATTAAATGACTCTTAATGAAATTGCATCCACAAAATATATGATGTCAGCCACATCAAGATTGAACCTCTTCATGAATTTGTGCCTCCACAATAATTAAATATTATTTCATATAAATTGTGCCTCTTCATTAAATGTAATATTACAATTGAAATAGCCATTTTAGGCTACCATTTGAATTGACTTCAAGGAGACTTGATACGGTGGAAGTAGTAGCTCGACGTTGCTCTCTAACATCAACACTCCCTCTCAACTAGGGAGGATACTTCCAGTTGTATAAGAAATATCATCTCATCATGATGTCAACCACAATGACAATTCCCATATGTGGAAAAGGAAAGATATCACCTCATCGTGATATCAACCACCATGGCTACACCCATGAAGTGGTATGTACAAGTTCTCATCACTCAACGTGATGTTGTCACCACATCGTGACGTTCACCATGGCTCTCCCAGAGGGTGAAAACATAAGTACAAGAAAATCATCATGGATTCTCTCACGTGATGTTGTCATGGAGTCACACACATGACATCCACCATGGCTCTCCCAAAGGGTGGAAACAAGGGCTTTCACCTTAAATATCAAAGAGAAATGCATTAAGAAGGGCTTGCTCCTCAAATATCTCTCAAAGAGAAATGCATTAAAGAGGATCACTAATACTGAGACTCCTTCTCAGCTAGGGCTTGATTCTCCACCATACCAAGCTTGTCTCAAAAGTACACAAACTTTATCCTGGAGAGAGGCTTGGTGAGAATGTTTTCCATCTGTTCATCAGTGTTGATATACCTCAACTCAATTGCTTTCCTCATTACCATATCTCTGATATAGTGGTATTTTATCTCAACATGCTTAGTTTTGTCATGAAACATAGGCTTGATAGAAAGCTTCACATAGCTCTAGTTATCACAATGAATGATAGTACGCTCCATTGATTGTCCAAACAATCTTACAAGGAGCTTCTGAAGCCACATTTCTTCTCAAGATGCCACATAAGCTACAATATACTCGGCCTTTTTTGTACTCAATACCATAGAAGATTGCTTCCTGCTACACCAGGATATCATCGCAAACCCCAAACTGAAGCAACATCTAGAGGTGCTCTTCTGATTAGTAAGAAATAAATCAATATACGGAACCAAAATCAATTAGATTACCATCTTCTTTTGGTTTAGAAGGCTCCCTCTAAATCTTCAAGTACTTGCATCAACCTTCTGACCTCATTGTCCAAGATTTCCTGCAATGCTTGCCTCAGAGAAATGGTTTCTAGCGCACACCTCTATAGAGATTCAGGGTTGTCCTCTTTTACCTCATCCTAGAAAACTCTATACTGAATAGTTTTGTGGAGCTACAAATGTTAAATCCAGGTTGACTGACTTGAGAAATTCTTATCTCAATTGCTGAAGAGGATCTTCAAGGATTGAGCATCAGGCCTTGCAACTTCTTCTTTGTGAGTCACATAAATCCCTCTTAAAGTTAATTTCTCCTCTTGAAAGGACTGGTTACAATGACAACCTTAATAGGTTCTTCCTTTTTGATAGATGTCTTCAGCCACCAACTTAGTCCCATGGCTACAAGTTGTATCTCCATGCTTTAGCCTGCAAGATACGTCAAGCTCTTCTTCTCTTGAAAGAAATCTCTTACGCTTCTTGGTCCATCCTGAAGACATTAAGGAGAGATTACTACTAGTTTATAGAACTCGGCTATTCTGAAGAGAAATACCAATGCTGGAACTATCTCAATGTTATAGCTTGAATTAATAACTACGTGAGGAATTCATGAACATGAAATACTTATCTCATCAGAATCTCCTTAAATAATCCCAGATAAATAATTCATCATTCATTTGCTTCTCGATCCAATCTGAATTTTAAGGATTAATAATAATAATTTATATATTATGCAACCAGCATATACAACATAGAATCAGGCCTCTCAAGGCACCAACATAGTTCATGCACAAAGAGAATGTTATCGATGTGTTCATCTAATCACAACAAATTTGTAGTTCTCTTTTCATCTCAGAGTCACACTCAAAGATCTGCTCAATTCACAAGGAGTAGTGGTATCTCCAAAGGATCTTGTCCCAATGATCACTATTCAAGAGAAACCATGTGATTTTTACTAAACACACATGATTCAAATAACCAAGGTCAGATTTTCACAACTTAGCAAACTTAATTTTGGCCTAGAAGGGTGATTTCAAACAAAGCAATGAATACTTATCTCTTTAAATATTGATGGGTGCAAATAATGGACATAGTAAGATATGTTGCTCTTGTGCTCAGATCAGTACACAACCTTCATGACTTGAACACATGCCCATGACTTAGAATAGAAATTCCCTAGAATCATTTTGAGGAGAGATATCATCCACATCCGCAAATGAAGCATGTTGATTAGGCTTGGTTGGGAAATCCTTTGCATAGTGACCAAAATTGTCACATCTAAAACATTGAACACGAGAGAGGTCCCTCTTCTTCTTGAATATGGGAGCATCATCAAAACCTTTATCCCTATTCTGCTTGAAATATCCTTTCTTTCCTTCTTTCCCTTTCTTCTTCGAGGAATGTGCGGCAAGAACATGAATGTCTTCATTTGTGGAGCTTCGACCAATACCTCTCGCAACCAACCTAGACTCTTCTTGAATACAACTTTCCCTCAAATGATCAAACTTGAGAAGTTTCGATCTCGCACCGATTCCTTGAATATAAGACTCCCAAGATGAAGGAAGACCATTAAGAGCCAACATGGTCAAATCCTTGTCATCAAAAATATGACCAATACTAGAGAGTTGATCTCTCAATTCAAAAATCTTCGTGAAGGAAGCGATGAAAAATTCTCCTTCTGCCATCTTAACATGATGAAGTTGTTTCTTTAATGCAAGTGCACAACTTGTGTTTTTGATCTCATACATCTCCTCCAAAGTTTTAAGCATCTCTCTTGTTGTCTTAAACTTAGAGATGATTGGAACAATATGGTCCTTCATAGAATCAACTAACATCTTCTTTGTCTTAGTATCTTTCTTCTTTCATTGAATCTTCTCTTCCTCATCAGTAGGCTCGGGGACTTTTCTCTCCATGAACTCATCCAATTCATTTTCCTCCAAGGTGAGCATAATTCTAAATCTCCAAGATGTGAAATTTTTTTCTCCCTCAAGTTTGTCCTCAATCTTGAGTCCGTTCACCATCTTGATGAAGAGATAGATGTGATCAAAGATGAGAAAGAGAATAAAGAGTATCATTGCTAGACTAAATCTGATCAAGATCTTTTTCAAACCCACTTTGATACCATGTTAGTTTCTAATGATCAGATAATTCAAACTGAAACTAATCAGAAAAATGTAGCACATAAGACAATAGACACAACAAGATATCTTGGGAAAACCCTCCAACCTGAGGGAGAAAAAATCCAGGCAATATATCTCTTATACATTGATAAAATAAGAGCAAAAATCTGCATACAACTCAGACACAACACAATGTTGATTTGATATAAAGAATAATAGCACCTCTCTTAGATGCAAGATACAAATTAATATGTTTCTCCTTGAAATCGACTTGTTGCCACAAAATGATGATCTGATGCTTGTGCCTGAATTTCTTCTATAGAATGCAAATGAATATGAACTTGATATCCACAATGAAATGTCCATCGATTATATATACAAGTGAAAGGGAGAGGCGCATCCCTTCAATTCTTCATGTCGGTCTCCATTCAAAATATGTGTCTCTAACAAGCAATGGTGTCTCTTCATAAATGAAGTCAGCTTCTCTTAATAAATATTAAATTACTCTTAATGAAATCGCATCCACAAAATATATGATGTCGGCCACATCAAGATCGAACCTCTTCATGAATTTGCGCCTCCATAATAATTAAATATTATTTCATATAAATCGTGCATCTTCATTAAATGTAATATTACAATTCAAATCATCATTTTAGGCTACCATTTGAATTGACTTCAAGGAGACTAGATGTGTTGGAATTAACAGCCTGGCGCTGCTCTATAACATCAACAAATTACACATAGAAATTTTATAAATTTTCTTAAATATTTGGAAACTATGCTTCAAATTTTATTGATATATCTAATTTGATTTCTCTTAAGTTCCGATTTTTTTATTTAATGCTAGTAAGGTAAATCCAATGAATTATAATGGTCAAACATTTAATCAAGCTATCATTGAGCCAAAGGGAATTAAAATTAATCTTGCATGGGTAGATAAAAAACCTAATATATAGTAACATGATTCATGTATGGAAGGTTTTAATTATTATTAAAATTGTGTGGTTGCAACTCCTAATAAATATTTATAATTCTAACAAGGTACACATAGAAAGTTTATAAAGCTTCTAAAGCATTTTGGTACAATTTTCAAATCTTATTGATTTGTAATTTGATCATTCTCCCTCCTATTTTCTATTTTATTTTTGTAAGGTACTTGCAAGGAATTTTGATGACCAAATTTTTTTCACTATCATTAAGCCAAAGGGCATCACATACAATCTTACATGGGTCTTTGCATGAGATACAAGACCCAATAAATAAATAAATAATTCATGTATGGAAGGTGTTAATCATAATGAAAATAATGTGATTGCACCTCCCAGTCAATTTTTTTAAATATATAAAAAATAATTTCATAGAAAAATGTTCAAAAATACAGAAACACAACATTCTATGAATATGAAACATGGTGCTATAGATTAGCATTACATTTTGATTACAATGAAATAAAAATAATATTGTTTTGTGGGAACTATGCATTCTCAACATATATACCTTCTTCATCACATGATTCTCCTTTTATTATATTTTCTAATGAAAAATCCTACAAAATAGTCAATATGGTCCATTTTATGTTATGGTGAGATAAGATGCTATATCAGTTAGAACATTATTATTGATACTACTAATAAATACAAAATTTATTTAGAAGATAGATTAATCTATAATAATTTGAAACCACACTCATATGCTCATCCAAGAGTGTTTATAAGAAGAAATAAAAAAATGTTAATTCTGATGGAACTTCAAATTTCACTCTTTGTGTTCCATTCTATCTTGCCTTATGTTTCTGGTCATTTGTAGTATTTGGGAAATGCCTAAGGTTGGGGTTTTACTTTTTTCTTTATGAAAAACCCTAGTGTTTTATCGTATGCCTTGGGTGGGATCTATTTGGCTGTTACTTTTTGAGGAGGGTTTTAAAAAAACTTATGCCCCATTGCTTCATGTAAGCTAGGCCCCTTTTTGATTTATTGTTTTATTTCCTTCGCCTGACTTGATTAGTTCCTAAGTCTAGGTTGGCCCCGTGCTCTTATGTTTAAACAAATTAAGCCATTGTTTTTCGTCGGCCTAGTGATGCCCCCTAGAACCTTTTAATAATTTTTTTATATTTTACAAGGGACAAAATTGCATGACCGTGGATCAACCATCGTTTGATCTCAGTCGTTCCCTACCATCCCGTGATGACCCCACCATAGGGTCTCGACTAACTGCGATATCACGGGCAAGCGCCACGTGTCTTATTTGGTGAAGCCGAAGAGATAATAAAAATGTTTTAATACATTTATCGAGTTTTAATACATTATGTAGCAGGTTACTAAAGTGGTTATGAGATGCACGTGCTTCAAATCAATGGAGATGTTATAATATAGATGGTAAAGATGCTCGATGGTTAATTATAACGCTGGTGACTATGTTAAATGAACAAGATTGTTGATGGTTGAAATCTCATATGGTTTCTCGCCATCATGTGATCAAAAGTTGTGAGGTATTTATTGATCACAATATCACGGGCGGGTGCCATGTGGATTTCCTTAGCGACGCATAATATGGTGGGCCCTTAGTGTCGTGATGGAAATTGTGTCAGCTTGTTTTGAAGGCAGACATTCGATGATCTAACAAAAGTGAAGGATCGACGACTAGTATTTGAATTTGTATCAAATGTGATTGGAGTTGTTGGCACAGCATGCAAGTAAGCTTTAATGGCCGAAGATACATCTATTGGCACGATTTGATCGACATAAAGTGACAGTTTTCCTACCCTAGTGTCTCACAAAGAATTCAAACATCTTTGCGAAGAAATTTTAGAGCCAAGGATGAAGTTACAAGTTGTCATAGCCAGTATTTGGATTTTTGCAAAGCGCAAATCCATGAGTTATTTTCTATACCTCTTGGTTATTTTGATTGGGAACTTAGGGAAAATTGTGGTGTGTTTGTCAATGGGATTATTGATAATTGTTTTTTAGGGCTATAGGTTAGTTGAATTGTGGGAAATTGTAGGGTTCTATTCTTTAATTTTGTATTCCTGTTTAGCCTTAGTTGTGTGAAGTTTGAAATATCAAGGAAGCCCCAGTTTACCTAAAATGGCACTGTCAAAGCAGCATTCTGGCCGGATTGATTATTTACACATAAATTTATATGATGACTTCCTGGATCAATTTCCATCGTCAACTAATGATAGGAAGAAGGGATTGGTCTTGATGCGTGGAAGAACCCTAGGGGAGGGATTAGTTTATAACTGTTCCAATATTGTCGATGCTAGGGTTCCCATCACAGGTCTGGAGATGTTCAAGTTGTGGTATGGACAAAGGAATTTTCCCTATCCTTTCTCGAACGATTGGAGGTATGATATGGGGAAGTTGGTGGTCCCAAATGTATTCCCTAACATAGATTTTCTTAGGGTATTAGCTATACAATATGACCTTGTTACGCAAGTAATAAGAGATAATGATGGAGGGATTTTGTTAAACAAAGAAGAATTTCAACTGGTTTTTGATCTGAGTGAGTCTAGTACTTTCCTAGTTCCTATTGATCTTGAGGAGACGAAACAGGAGTATGGGAAGTTAAAGTCACTTTTCAAAGTTAAGTTACTTCCACCTCATTTGGCTAGGGCAGGAGGTTCGAAGTTTTATATCAGCCCTAGTGACCAAGAGCCTTTCAGATTAAACTGTTTTACAAATCATTTCTTGGCCAAGTTTTACTCATTGTGCCAGATTTTGGGTTTTAGCCCCAACACAGTGATGCCAATTGCTTACATGTTCATGGGGGTGCAAATATAGTACCCTAATTTCTCAGTGATTTATGATTTTGCCTCCTTTTTGGCCGAAAAGATACATGAGGGGCTATTAAAGTTGCAGAAAAAGGATGCAAGCACTCCATTCTTCTAGTATTCCATGTTGATGCACATTTTCTTGTACAAGAATGTTGATTTATTCTCTAAGAAGATGGAGTTAAGGAAAATGGTTGATGGAGAAATATTGCTAATGTGGGCATGGATTGCAGATTTATCATATAACAAGGAAAGTGCTAGTTATGCGCAGTTTGACAACTATTTTGCTTCTAGATTGAGGGCCCGCTGATGGTTAATATACCTAGAATCCCTGAGGAGTTGCATGATTTTCTCATACCAAAGGGGAGGAAACCTGAGTTGAGGGTTTGCCACAACTGGGGTGACATTATCCCATACCCAGTCAGTATTGTTTTGAGGGTGTATGGTTTCCAAGGAACCCCACATATCCTGCCATATAATGTCCCACCAAGAGTAGGATTTTTAGAAGTTATGTGGTAGATTGGTTGTATCCATGGGGACAACCTTATCGGGTAAGGTAAAGGAACCTTTTTCCTTGATTACACTGTGGTTTCAGATTTTGTCTTTTCTAAAGGAGGTTGGGTCCATTATGGAAAATTATTTGAAGAATACCACTTGAGGTGTGGTCCCAAGCAAAAACATGATCCTGAGGGCTTCTTTTCCCTTTTCAGATAATGAATAAAGGGTGGTAATTTTGTGCATGAGTTCAACTTTCCTAAAGACTTGATTAGAAATGAGTTTGATCTAAATAAGAAGAAGTTGAGCAAGGAGAAATGGATAGCTTATGACAAGCTATTGGCCATTGTGCACAAAATGGATCCTAAATATGATCCATTGATGGAGTTTAGTCTATTTCACAAGAAAATTGATTTTTTGATGAACAACTTCAAGGAGATCGTGGGCATCTTAATGACCAAGAAGATAAACTTGGACTTAGATAAAGGTATACATGAGCAAGATGCTAGGCCAATTGAAACAAGGCCAACCTATCAACCTAAAAAGAAGTGGCCTATCTATAGAAGGAAAAGAAGTGCTAGCAGTGATGAGGAAGAAGAGTATAAAAAGGGAAAACAAATCATGAAAGCACCAGCACAGTCAGGTCCAAGGTTCAAGACACCTGGGGCAGCCAAAATCATTGATTTGGAATCATCACCTAAAGATAGCCCTTCACCACCACCATCAAAGGCAAGCCCTAAGAGGCAAAGGATTAAGAAAGTACAAGAGGATATGATGGATGAAATTATTGTCATAGACCAGGATATGCAGGTTGGTATGCCTTCTCCCCCCAGGCCAGCTGAATTGGTCTTGTCTGATTTAGATATGAAAGGGAAGTGTGTACAAGATGCAAGGATGGAGGCATGTAAGGCATTTTTGGATGATGATGCATTTGTCAAGACTCCAATTTTCTTGCAATTAATATGGAGAATGAAACTAGAGGAGTATCAGGACAAGTGCAAGAAGAGAAGAGAAATGAAACTGGATAGGTCAAATCATGAGAATGACGATGAGGTGAAAGCTGAGTTAATGGAATAATTTAAGAGTTTCACCCCTAAGGAGGGGAGAACATTAGTAACTTAGGCTGGTGTATTGATTTTTCCTAAGTGGGACATACCTGATGCAGTAGCTTTTAACGCTATTCTAAAGTCCAAGCACCCCCTGCAAGATTTTGAAGAAGAGGTCAAGGCAGCATTGCAAGATTCTGCCTTCAGTGAAGAATATGAGACCTTAGCAATTTGGGCTTCGGCTCCTCAAGGTAGAAAGGAAAATGTCACTGACATTAACCCAAACCTAAGGGGAGGGTTAATAATAAAAAGAGCCTCAGAGACCTCAACCACAGAGGCTACTAACTTGACTGTGAATGTGGCCAAATTGGCCTAAAAGACTGCTCAAAGGGAGGAGGCTGAAAAGAAAATCCTAATGGAGAAGTATAATTTCATAATTGGAGAATACAACAAGGTGTAGCAAAGGAATTTTGAGCTGCAGACTGAGGTGGATAGGTTAAAATATAGGAAGATTGGGGAGAAATCAAGTGCTCTAGGGATTATGACATTTCCTTCCACATTAGGATCAGTGCCTCCTACTTATCCTATTGTTTCTACACCAAGGTCTCCCAGCCAAGCTCCTTCCCTCAGTCCTACATTAGAGTATATTAAGGAAGAAGTATAATGCTCTGTTGATCCCACAAACAAGCATCTAATGCATAAGATTACAGAGTAGCAGGCAGCCTTGAAGGCAAGTGAGAAGGGAGCACTTGTAAAGCAGGGGAAGATTGTAAATACAGTTTTGAGAGATTTGAATGAGAAGGTTGATAAGAGATTGCCATTAGTGTATTCTTTATATTATTTATTATTGGATGCAATAAAGAACATTAATAGGGATCAGGAGGTAGTATTACCATTGATTGAAAAGTGGATCCCTAGGGCCAATTATTTAGATATAATGTACAAAGCCTCAAGGTTTGATACAAATAATAGGCCCCAATCATTAAACCCTACTCAAGTGTTAGTTAAGTCATTGCAAGATTTTCAGGCCTTACCAGATGACTTGAGTAGGAAGATCAAAGAATTGGTAAAGAATTTTGATGATTGGAGTGACACGTTGTTACCTAACATAATTGATGAGCAGGGGAGTATCAGTTCATTCCAACAATGGCAGGATAGAGCAAATGAGGTCATCAATGCAAAAATTAAATTGATTTGTGATGACTCAGATTATGACTTGTTGGTGAGCTATATGGACAAGATTATTAGTACCAACTCATTTTTGGAATCTTTTGAGAGAGAAGAAAACCAGGTGGCGGTTAAGTACATAGCTTATAATTCTAAGGTGAATGAGCTAATTAGTTTTGATTGGCCAATTGATGAAGAATACTAGAGATGGGTAAATGTATATTTAACCGAGGAAGAGTAAAACAGAATTGGCTACTAACGGTTGACAAATCAGCTATTGTAGTTACAACAGATTCTGGTTTTGTTTTGGTGATAGTCTAGGTGCGGGATTCTTGAAGTTTTGTTGCTGCATCAAAATTTCTCAGCGGATATAATGATTAAGAACATTCTCAGGGGTGACTGTGGTTGTAACAAATTTTTGAATTGTCACAAAGCGGTCCAATTGGCTGGTGACACGTGTACTCTTTGGCTCGATGCTTGTTTTCTCCTTCATTTTCTATAAGAAGGATTTCAAGGCCATAAGTACGAGTTAGCAAGTTAGATAATTTTGGTCGATTCTAGGTGAAGTTGCAGAACAACTATAAAGCTTGATGGTTTTAGTGAAAATGCAATTTAGGTTTTGAGTCATTTTGTAGTAGGTTTTGAACTCATGGGAATTTAATGTTTTATGACAGTACTGGCAGTTGAATTGAAATGATTTATTTTGCACTCATGTCTATCCATTGTATAAGCATATAAAAAATTTGAATAAAATGATCAAGGGTTGTTTCATTCATCTCACTGTTGTGGTGTGTATGATTCTTATTTTAGCTTTAATTTAAAGAATTAATTAAAATGCTTGAATGGGATTATAGGTGGATATATTTTGTATAAGGATTTGATAAGTAGTATTGGGTTAGAATACATATTGGTGATATTGTAAGGCAATATTATCAGAGATCTTACATGTTTTGTGTTAAATCTATCATAAACCCTTAGATGCTTATGAATTTGACTCCTCCAATGGTATATGGCACTGATCTAATTTGTACTTGTTCATGAGGTTCAGTGTTTTTTGTCTTTACTTAGAGCTTGCCACAAATTTCAAACCAATGACTATCTTATACTATGAAATGTGGTTGTAGTTATCTCATGCTCCAAAGAGTTGATATTATTGATGAACAGTCAATTCTATTCGGTATTATCTTGTTTTGTTGAGCTATTAAATGAGATTATTTGTTGTTGTTAATGTTGTTTATAATATTGGTGCAGAGGTTGTAAACACATTAAAGGATCACCCTCTTGGGTCTTGCAGAGCCCAAAGTGTAGGAGGTTTGTTAAAATCCTTGTAAGTTGGTCCAGGTCCTTCGAGCTACCCTTGACTGGAATTGGCAAGTCCATAGGTAGATTAGAAGACCAACCTGGTTACAGTAAAAACAACCAACATAAAAATTGTCACTTCATATTAGGCCTACATAAGTAACTAGATTATGACATGTCATGTTCTTGATTTCAATAGGTTGAACATGTTTTCCTGCAGAAATTGGGGGAAATATTTTTCTAGATATAATCACCAACATCTTATGTACTTACATGTACTTATTTATATTCTTATGTACATTATATGCTCGCATGACTATTAATCAATAACCATTATCCTCTTGTAACATAATTTGTCAATTATTATATATTTTAACATGGTTTATCATGTCTTATTTATGCCTCTCCTCCAATTCCTTGCATAACATATATGCAACCAATTGATTGCCCATATATATTATTACTAGTGTTCCTATGATATAAATTTCTAGTGACTTATACTAGACATAGAGACTCTTCACTATACCTAGATAGATCTTGATCACATTCATGCCTTCGATAGAAAATTTTAAACTCTATCACATTACTAGAAACAAACAAATCACATTTTCCACATTTTAAAATGAAAATACACACATACACAAGAATATAACAACCTTTACATGCAACATCATTCAAACATCATTCAATTGTGAGGTAAAGAATTTACACAAAAAAAAATCACTAGAAAACCAACCTAAATAATAATAAAAATTGGCACATTAAATAGGAAGTTATAGAATGAACTGTTCTTCATTTTATTATTAAAATTAGATCTACATTTACTTACATTTTCTTTAATTACAAACTCAAATAAAAATTCAGTCTCCTTTTTTACCCCTATGTTGTCATGTTCTACCCTAAGTTGAGAATTTGTACAAGAAGATAATTATCTTTCTCTTGCATGGGTTCATTCCCTTTCCTCTTATACTAGCTAGGAAACTTATACCCTTAAATAACGGTAGCCTTGTTCTTTTAAATGCACAATCTTGATTGCTTTTTGCCTTTTTAATCTACTTCTTTCTCTTTCAAGAAACTCCTTTTCTCCAAAATAAATTCTAAAATCTAAGGATTTGTATTCCCACCTTCTTGATTAGGCACCAAATCTTTTCAAAAAATGGTAAGCATCCTCAAATTTAACTCCATTCCCATCTAAAACTCCCCTTCCATTTGTATAGGTTAATGTTACATAATGGTGGTTGGGAGTAAATGAAAAATTTCCAAAATTAAATAACAATGAATGTTTAGCTTTAAATTTCTAGAATAATGATTAAATATATTAAAATATATCAAGAATTAAGAGTCATCACAAGGAAAAAATGAACTCTATAGAAGGATGACTACAATGCCCCTTCATAAAAAAAATATAATTTATTTTTTCCACGAATTATTCATTGTCAAGACATACCTTCTTCCTAACATATTACTCCACTTATTACATTTTTTAAGGAGGAAATCCCAAATTATCAAATTATGGGCTATTCTATTTTATTGGTGAGATAGGAGACAAAGTCATTGTTAAATTTCTTATTGATCCTACTAATAAATACACCATTTATAGGGAAGATGATTTATTTAATAATTATTTGAAGCCACATTCATATGCTCATTCAATTTTGAATATTCTTTAACAAGAACAAACAAAATATCAATTCATTCTATGTGATTTTTTGAAGATTTCCACTTAATGTTGGATCTAAAGAAGTAACTAGATTATGCCATATCATGTTCCTATTTTCAATAGCTTCAATAAGTTATTAGGTAGACCTCAAGGTTGAAAAATATGAAACCCATAGGCCAAGTCTGTGATTTATCAATGTATAAAATTTATGCATGAAGGTATAATTGTTAAAGTTAAAAGAGATCCATTCCAACCTATTGTGGAGCTAATTCATTTCACATTGAATCTAATAATATTCTAACTCCAAAGGAAGCTACCTATTCTAGTGCATTTTTATTGCATGATCTATATAAGAGTAATTACAAGAAAAAAGTAAGGAAAATGAAAAGAATTGCATTCACCAAAGAAAAATGATTTATACTACAAAAAAGATATTTCATGCAAATAAAAATTAATGAATTCTAAATCTAAATGTTATATTACAATAAATTTTAAATATCTACATAGAATTAGCTCAAAAAAATATAATAAAAATAGGTAAAAAAGTTATACCTAATATCCCATCCATCAATGATGAATTTACAAAATGTATAATTTTTTATCAAGATGAAACACATGTTGTTGAAAAGAAAGAAATAAAGAATCATATTTCATAACCAAAGAGGGAGAATATAAGATACCTTATTTTTTGTGATCTTATTGAACACCTTCTATATTGAGACTCATGCTTTGCTTTTCCCACCTACGGGCATCTTTAGTGTGTTATATTAATCCTTAACACATATGCTTTGTTTCTAGATGTAATGAATTCTATTCACATATTCTAGTTCCTTAGCTTTTATGTAGACTCAATATTTTATCCTTTATTTTTCTTAATGTTTCATCTTTCCCAACTTCGGTTTTCTCTGTTTCCCTATTTACATATATACAAGTGCATGATCTATGTTCCTCATGCTACTCACTTTTGGTATCTTTTATATTTCATGCTTGATCTTTTATAATTATAAAACTTTTCTCACTTTTATACTTTATCATTTTATGTTATTTTATATTTACACCCTACTTATGTGTGCTTGTATGTGTATAATTTCATTTGGTTAGATATTGATACAAACGACAAATTTTATCTATTTCTTAAGACCAAAAATTGTTTGTGATTTGTAAATACTAAGGGAAACCTTTCCTTGATAATAATCACCATCTTATGTTCTTACATTCTTATTTATAAAATTGTGTATACTTTTTTGTTCTTGCATGACCATTATTCAATATCCATTATTTTCTTGTCACATGATGAGTCATTATATATTTTAACATGTTTTATCATGTACCATTTACCTTTCCTCCAATTCGGTGCATACTATATATGCAAACAATTGGAGTGGTTATATATTATCACTAACACTCCTAAGATTAAGTTTTCAAGTAGTGACTTATAATTCTACATAATTTTCCTTCTCCTCCAATTTTGTGCATACTATATATGTAACCAATTGGAGTGGGTATATATTATCACCAACATTCCTAAGATTAATATTTCAAGTAGTGATCTATGCTGCATAATTTTTCTTCTCCTCTAATTTAGAGCATACTATATATGCAATTATTAGAGTGGGTGTACATTATCACTAACATTCCTATGATTAATATTTCAAGTTGTGACTTATACTACATAATTTTCCTTCTCTGATTCCATTCATACTATATATATGAAACCAATTGGAATGAGTATATATTATCACTAACATGATTCCCAAGATTAAGATTCTAAGTTAGTGACTTATTCTACATAAATTTCCTCCCTCTCCAATTCCATGTATACTATATATGAAACCAATTGGAGTGGTTATATATTCTCACTAGAAAATTCCTTAGATTAAGATTTCAAGTAGTGACTTATAATACATAATTTTCCTTCTCCTTCAATTCCTCGTTTACTACATATGTAACCAATTGGAGTGGCTATACATTATCACTAACATTCCTAAGATTAAGATTTCAAGTAGTGACTTATGCTACATAATTTTCCTCCATCTCCAATTCTATTTATTCTATATATATTATTACTAGCATTCCTCAGATTAAGATTTCAAGTAGTGACTTATATTACAAATTTTCTTCTCCACCAATTCCATTCATATTATATGCAATCAGTTGGAATGAGTATATATTATCACTAACATTCCTAAGATTAAAATTTCAAGCAGTGACTTATCCTACATAATTATCCTTCCTCTCCAATCTTATGTATACTATATATGAAACCAATTTGAGTGGGTATATATTATTGTGCTAGCATTCCTAAGATTAAGATTTCAAGTAGTGACTTATGCTACATAGAGACTCGCCATTGTACCTAGATAAATATTGATCATATTACATGTTTGCAATAGCATGAAGTTCTATCACATTACTATAATTAAGAAAATAATATTTTCCATATTGAGTAGAGCATTATTATATAATTTTTAGTATAGGTCAAAATATTTAACTCTTAGATCCTTCTCTCTACTTTTCATTTTTGTAGACATATGAAACTAATTTTATTTGTGCATATTTTACTTGTGCAACATAAGCTACTCATCACATATATTTTCTCTATTTTTTTCATGTTCCCATGTATTACTCTTGACAAGTAGAGGAATATATGAATAATCTAATAATGGTTAATTACTTTATATGTACTATGCTTTCTTTTAAATATCTAGATATTTACTTTTCATGTTTGGTGATATTTTTTTATACTTTCAAATACATGCTTGTTTATATTTATATGTACCTCAATATGTGGGAAAAAATTAATGGTTAGATAAGAAATACCCATGTCAATTCTCATTTAGTTTTAAGCCTAATTCAATGGAATATCTTAATACAATATATATATATGTGCAACACATGGCACACTCTTGTGCTAATATTGCATCATGAATAGATACATTTCAATATCCTAATACCTTACCTATCTTCATGTAAAATTGACCTTATTTTATACCTATTTCTATAAAATCGAATACATTCCAATTTATATTCATCCATACAAAGAAAAAAATCCATGCATTCAATTTTTACCTTAAAATTGGTAATTTATCCCTTACATTCAAATTTATGCTACTTAGGGTCAACCTAGTTTAATCCTAAGGCATATAGGATTCAGCCTAAAATCTAAATGTTCAAATTTAAATTCAAAAGTTCATACATCTTTTCACAAGCCATTGTGAGCTCACATAACACATGTTTGTGTGACTTATAGCTATGTTTTGATATTTAAATGCATTCAATGTGTAATGAATTACACATGACGCATGGTGAGGATAACAAGAAATTATGAGAAATCACTAGAGAACAGTTCATTTTTCCAGAGACAAAATATTATAATTCTAGCATCATAATCATATAGGCCATCTACATGTTATCTTTGATAATTGACTTAGAACCATAAAGTCAATCTGCTTAGGAGATTAACTTATTCATAATGATTTGGCTGCACAATGTGGTTTTGAGAAAAAAAACCATGAAGGCTACATGGTGGAAAGATGCTTCTCCACAGCACTATACGATTGTTAAGAAATTTGAGCAATCAAGGAGTTTTTTTGAGGTGGTTGCTTTGGAATCACAGGGCCTTGAGGCTTCCTCTCCGGCTGTCTCTAATGGTGGGATTGTTGATGCTTCACAAGACAACAATGTTGTGACCCCTTTTGAGAATGAGATTGGTCCTTTGGCTGCCGCTTCTGGTGACAGTGCTCTGACTTTCATTTCAGGTGGCTTTTCCGATTTGGCCACACCTGCTGAAAGGAATACAGTTCAAATCTTTAAGACAACAGTTGTTGCCTTTCCTCTTCAAGATAATAGTGCACTGGCTTGGCTTGATATGGTAGCGCAAGTAGAAGAGGGTTGGATGACTGTAAAGGGAAAAAAAGATAAGTCCTCTAAACCTCCTTTTGACATGACTCTCTGTTAAATCCCTCTTGTGCTATTTTGTCCTTGATGACAATATATGTTACTTTGGCATTTTGATGGTTACTTCTCAGTTGATCTATTTTTTGATTGACACATTTAATTCATTTATTATATTATATTTGGTGAACTCTAATATCTTGGCTCCATGTGCAGATCTCAGTTTGAGGTATTCTAGCTACAGGTTCATTGTTCCATTGGTCAAGTGATATGTTTCTGGTCAGTGATGTACTTAATTATATGTTCTTGGCATATATCAGTGTTCTATAGTTTGTTATATTGTGGCTTGATTAGGCTCTTGCATCTTGAAATTTTTAATGGTTTATATGATGCAGCATGTTTCTCAGTATAATAAGGGTTTATGGTAAGTGGCATGGCAGTGTGAATTTAACATGCAAAATCAATCTTCATAAGTCACTGGACATTATTTTGGCGTTGGCACATTATATAGCAATGGATATTTTAAGATGGAAAATTGGCTTTAATGTATTTGGTTATGGTATTGCAATTGGAGTTTGAAGAAGAGATTCACTAAGTTCATTTGTTTGCATTTGGTATTGTGTTTTTAGCATGAGTGTAAGGCATATTAAATTCACCATGTATATCAGCCCATATTACTCAACATAAGTCTTTAAGTATACATGTCATTCTAAGATGGCAATCGACCTTGGGTAAAGGCATTCAATTGATCTCCTATTTGCATTTGAATCAGGTCTAATGATGGCTAAATCATGAGTCTCAAAAGTCGATAGCTGGTATATGTTTTTTGATCAGTTTCAATAATGTCACCATGGAAGTGACTTTGGTTTATTTACTTGGAATCATTTTTTGTCAAAGGAAATCGACAATAGGTTGCAAATAATTTATGGCATCAGTTGGTCAGCAGTCTACTTGGCAATTAGTAAAAGTCTTATGAGTTTTTTGGTTAGCATGATTACCTTTAATCTGCCCTTATCATTGGCTGTCCTCTCAAACTCCAAATTCTTATCAACCTTTGCAAAGGATATCGAATTCTTGATTTGGAAGTTTAGGGAAAACTGTTTTTCATTCACACCTCTTTGGCCACCATCATGACAGTTTGTTCTTAGTCATTTCATTGTGAATCTTGGTGGGTTACTGATTTGTTTTGACAGTGAATATGGAAGATATGAAGACCATGACAATGGTCATTTCTCCTGTTGGTCTCTTTCCATCAGATGGAAGCTCGAATGGGGAATGGGCCCGAGCTACTCTGTGACTTTAAAGAACTGGTAAACTTCTTCATGACAGCAACTCCATTCTTATTCTCAGGTATTATTCTTTCAGTTTGCTATTCAGATCTGTTACATTACAGTCAAGGTCATTACGAGCTAAGTCTTTCTCTCTTATGCAAAATGAAAAATGAAAAACGTTTATTCCTTTTCATGAAAAATCTAAAACATTTTTTTAAGTTTGTGGGTTATCTTGAAAGCTAAGAGTCTCTTATGTTCCTTACCTGGATTCATTGGTAAATGCTATTATATGCATTATTACTTTCCTTCAGTTGCATTGTTGTTACTGCCAGGGTAAAATGGTTATTATTCTTGATTTTAAAAGATGTTTTCTTACTATTTTGGGTAAGCACTGCATGTGCAGGCTGCTAGTGAAGAAAAGTTTTGTCACACCTCTATTTTTGGATACTGTTGTTCTATCCTTGATAGAAAGAAAGAATCCTTCACTCATGATCACTGTAACATCTGGAACTTTTACTTGTCAATAGTATTGTAACCTGAAAATTATCTTTGTATACTTCTTTGAAAGTGGAAAATGAGCAACTGTTGTAATCCTTCCAAAATGTAATGATGGATTCTGTAAAAAGACAAAAATAGAGAGATTAGGGCTCTATCATAACTAAAAAACCTGAAAAGAAAAAGGCACAGAAGTACAGAATATAATACTTCTTGGATGAGATAGAATGTATGGATTTTGAGGCTGAAAATTTGGAAAACACAGTGTGTTGTCTGTTTTGTATTTTGTATTATGAAATATTGAAAAACAGAGAGTGAGAAAAAGAAAAGATATATCACTATAATATAGTTTGATGAGAAGTTGTATTGTGACTGTAATAATATTTTTCTCAAGTTGTCTTAAGGCTTGATAATGGGTGGAACACTGAAGAGTCATTCTTGACTTTTGAGCATTCTAAACATTGTCTATCAAGAGGCACTTGACAGAAATCAGAGAAACAAAGAGATCCTCTATATCATTGTATGTTCTATTGAAAAATAGAAAAGGGGTTGGTTCTTCTTGAGATTGGTGTCTCTAAACAAAGGGGTTGGTTCTCCTTGAGATTAGTGTTTCTAAATAGAGGGGTTGGTGCTCCTTGAGTCGGTGCTCAGAAATCAGCCATTGAGGCATTGTCAAAATATTTTTTGAAATTAAGTCAATAAGGCAGTTTAGGAGTGGTTTTTCTACCCCAGGAGGGTTTTCCACTCAGCAATTTATGTGCCTCTCATCTGTGTGATTTATGTCTATCTTGCATAATATTTCTTTCAGACATTTATGTTATTGTGCTCATTCAGTTGGTAAATGCTCTGATACTTTAAGGGTGTTTAAAATTTTTATGTCAATTTGCTCAAGTCTATCATGCATATTTAGAATGTGCAAATCTAATGCAAAATGTCTTTTATAAAGTGAATTAACTTCTGTGTTCTGTGCTCATTATATGAATGCTCAAAAGATTGTCAAATGCAAGTCAAGGTTGCATATTATGAAGGTTTATAGTTCTGTAGATAATGAACAGCAAGATTGTTCATAAAACTTTAATTGAACAATATCATATGATACTTTTCATATGGGTTGTAAATGTCAGTCAAGTTTCATATTAATCTGATCTAAAGTGCTAATGTTCACACTAGGTTAAATTAGTAAAAGCTTTATTATGTATTCAAAGTTAAAAGTTAAAATTAGTCCACTCTGATTCACCCCCCCCTCTCAAAGTGAATCCACTTCCAACACTCTCTTCTCCCACAAGAGTAATTCAAAATGTAAATCTTGATGGTTCTTGTTGGGGGGCTGGTTTTTGGCCGGTTGTTGGTTGTTTTGCGGCTTTGTAGTCGGTTGTGGCTCTTGGCCTTGGTTTCCTTTTTATCCTTGGTTGTATGTGTTTTCATGTCTTTTAGTTTTGAGAACCTTCTAGTTGAGGGTTCCATATCCATTCAAAATCTGCTTGTAAAGGGTTTTGGGGTCCCTTCAAAACCGGTTTTATTTTAATCAAAAACTTATTCATAATGATTTGGCAATCTTCCATAAGGTATTTGTAAAAATCAACTTGATATATTTGCATATGGAAAAGGCAAGGTCAAACAAACCTCTACATACATGTTCTGCCAATTCATACTTGTGGGACCATGTGTATTCTTGTGCATCAAATCAAAGTCATGGAACTCATTTTTGAACCCAAAGAACTTGGATCTAAACTAGAGTAAACTCTAAAATCACATAGATCCTAAGACATCTCCAAAATTAAGAACATTAATTTCTACACTTGAAATGAATGGTCAACAATATTTTTTCACTATTATTCCCAAAACTAAACATATCTATATTGTCTTATTCAATTTTAAAATATTTATTGTTATTATCAACTCAACTCAGCTTAAAAATAACTATGTGATTATTAAATTGCACTTATTTAATTCAATTTAAAAATAACTATGTGATTATTAAATTGCACTTATTTAATTCAATATTTAAGACATTTTGTTTCTTGTTCAAACAATAAAATTAATTTGAGGCTGTGATAAATAAGACACTTAGGCACGTCACGCATAGGGTAAACAGGCTTTTAAAAAAGGGACAACTAGAGAATAGTTTTGGATAGTGAATGAAACAAATTCATGATGGGAAAATTCCTCAATTTGACATGGAAGGAATCGAAACCACTTCATATTTATACACTTTGCATCAAACCTCGTTATCATTTTGAACATGACGAGGCTTGTCAACCATTATAAATCATGCAGACCTCATAATCCCACATCAATAATAACAATTATAACTTCATAGCTCAAGAAATCGTTATCAATGGCAGCTCTCAGTGCACAGTTCGTTCCTCTGCTATTGTTGATCTTGCTTGTGTCTCCATGTTGTTACGCCTTTACATGGGTACTCACTCCTTTCTCACCCATTTATTAGATCTTCAGGGAAAAAGTAATCTTGATTGTTTTGATATACCTGACACAAATTATTTTCTATGCAATGATTTCTAGCTTATGATGCAAAAAATCTCACACAATTTAAATCAGAAATCAAATCATTGTATAAAATATTATAGATTGTGGAAACATGATATATCATTGATAAATTAATTTTTTTTGGTTTATGTGGGTGTAGGGACATTGCAGTACTACATGCGAATCCAAGTTCTGCACAGGTGATGGTTCATATATTTGCTGTTGGTATGCCACTTTACATAACTGCTTGAAACTGTCACTGATTTACTGGTGTTGTTTTTAATGGCAGTTGCACCGCTGTTGAGGTATGGGAAATACTGCGGGATATTTTACAGTGGATGCCCCGGGGAAACTCCGTGTGATGGGCTTGACAGCTGCTGTATGACTGACGACCACTGTATTGGTGACACGAACTACCTCAACGTCACATGCAATCAGGCTCTTCTTGACTGTGTTCAAGATTACCAAAATTCTGGAGAAGGGCAGTTCCCAGGGAATACCTGCGACATAGGGGATGCGGAGAGCACCATTAATTTCGCCATTCAAGCAGGTGTTTGGATTGGAGATGGTATTGGAGATGGACCTGCTCCTCCTCTCTCTGATCAGTATTCTCTCAACAACACTTCCACCCCGAATTATAATAATCCCTGATATCAAAGCTTGCCAAGACCAGTGGAATAACTTGTTTTCGTCTCTATTGAATCTCTTGCATTCTCTGCATCCTCCTCCTGCTTGTTTGTTTGTATCTAGCTGGTGTACTAATTTTGTTTCTGTAAATTAACAGTCAAAGTTACTGAGTTCTTTTTCAACTTGTGCCATGCTGCTTTAATTTATATTGAAACAGTAGTCAAATTCCTCTGAGTTAGAGTCAGAAAGAATATTTGAAGTATAGAAATGTGTGTTATAGTTCATAATCAAACATAACAGAAACATATTTGTTATGAAAAGCTCAAGATGAGGATGTTTGCACATCAATATCACTCACCCATGATTTTAGAAATCAATATTGGTATCGACACCCAGGAGACGCCCACAAGAGTCAATATGCAAGCATAGGGGATTAAGATGAACGGAGTCCACTCCTTGAGAAACTTAGACAGCAGTCTATTATGCCATCACATAAATAGTTTGAAAAATAAGTGTAATAATTTTTCTAAGGGCGATAATGTTCTAGAATATTATTAACAAATAAGAGAATTACATATAGTTCATGACTTTTTATGAATTTGTGAAAGGTTTTCTTAGAGTATTTGTTGGAAAGATGCATTCTTTCTATAATAATAATATTGATTAAGCGTATTAAAATCAAAATTACAAAAAGATGTATGAGTACAAATTCATTGAGGAGGAAATTTAGTGGGGTTGATTTGGTCCTATTTCAATTCTCTAAGCGTGCGGTTGTTTATGAGAGAAGGCTCGAAGTAGGACAGGACAACAAGGTAGTTTGGAAGCTCTGAGTTGGAAATGTCACTATTCCTTAACATAAAGAGATGCCACCTATCATAAAATATTTCAGAGCTTTTTGAAAGAGGATTGCCACATCATTTGTCTAATCAACTAAGGAACATGTTAATGAAGCGCCACCTTCATGAACTTTTAGTTGCTTTCTTTATTTTATGGTTATTCAAAGAGAATTTCATTTTAGGGTAGTTATCTTTTAAAGAAGTTGTTACACTTCTACTTATATATATTTTTTGTAATTAAGACAAATAAACTCCCAAGTGGTATTCTAAACTTATTTTTTTCAATTTTAATATAGCATATGAGATTTGAACCTCTATTCGGTTTGTGTGTGTTTACCATTCATGAAAGTAATTTAGATATCTTAAATCTATTTGTTTGAGTTATTATTATTAGTTATACTATTCCTTTGTGGAAGTACAATTGTTTTATTTTCATGGTTGGTTTCACTCTTAGATCATATTGAATTGGAAGTAATTTAGTTATATGTTGCATGGCATGTGCTAGCCTTTGTGCTAGTAATTGTGATATCTCAGTTTTCATTGCATTTGATATCAAAAAAAAAATTGGTATTAGGTTTATCTTCTTTTACTGCTTTTGGGTTAAAATTTTATAAATGATTTACTTTTAAAAATTGTTCTTAATATTCTATTGAAAATCAAAGAGAGAGTTGTACCTCTGCAAAATTCAAAAGAGTGGTCATTTCTCATAAAGAAGGACTAACTCGAGCTATTGGAAAGAAAAGCACCTTTCAGGTTAAGAGTCCAGAGTAAAATTTCAAGCTGCCCAATTTGATAACCAAATAAGGGAAAAACCACGATGAGAGTTAACTCACAATATATGAACATGTAAATTGCAATATTGTTTTAAAGTACACTACCTCAGGAAGCACACTACACCTTAGAGGACTTGCAAGCTGAAGCACACAACCCTAAGGAAAGATACAAAGACCTTCTAAGGAGATTCACTATCTTAGAGTGGGATACAAGAAGATTACAATGAAAACATGAACATGGACTATTATAAAAGAAGCATCTAACATATGCTAAATACACGATGAGGATAATGAGGAATAAGGAGAAATCAATAGAACACACTTAAATTTTTGAAGGACATCGAATCATAGTCCTAGTGCTCATCATAATCATATAGGTCATCTACATGCTATCTTTCATAAGTCACTTAGAATCATAAATACAATTTATTTAGGATATCCATAATGATTTGAAAATCTCCTGTAAGGTGTTTGTAAATATCAACTTGATATATTTACATATAAAGAAGGCAAAGTCAATCAAACATCTATACACATGTTCTACCAATTCAAATGTGTAGAAACAAGTTTATTCTTGTATATGAAATCAAGATCATGCCACTCATTTTTGAACCTAAAGGACTTGAATGTAAACTATAATGAATTCTTAAATCACATATAGCTTGAGACATCTCTTAGAATAAATGATCAACAATATTTCTTCACTATTATTCTCAATTACTAAATACATCTATCCTCGTATTTTTTATTTAAATATTTATTATTATTATCAACTCAATTCTTAATATAAAATTAATTATGCGGTTATTAATTGCACTTATTCAATAGAACATTTAAGACATTTTAGTTCTTGTACGAAAAGTAAAATTAATTCAGATTGTGATAAATAAGACGCTTAAGCACGTCACAAATAGAAAAGATAGGGTTTCAAGAAAGGGACAAGTAGAGAATTGTTTGGATAGTGAATAAAAGCACACAAAGCCATAAAAGGACAGAAAACAGTTCCCATTAGTCTGAAATGGCCACGACTCTGTTTCATCGCCAACCAATATAATTTGGTATATAAATAAATGTTAGTCATTCGAAAATGATAATTTTAAAACCAAACTGAATTTGCGATTGTGGGAACACGATAGTTTTCACTTCATATTAATTATATTTTGCTTTCAATATCACACTTCGTAGCCATGGCAGCATTCCAACGGATTATCTTTGTTTAGCATGAAACCTCCTTATCATTTTGACATGACTTAGCTTGTCAACCAGTATAAATCATGCAGACCTCAAAATCAACAAATAACATAACTACACATAGCTCACAGTGTGTGCATGTGTGTGCATGTGTGCGTACATATATATATACATATATACACACACAAGTTTTGGGTGGATGGTTATTCATTTAATAAATACATTCAAGAATCACATGATGTGAGTTATTTTTTCAAGCTTGAAGGGTGGAAGAGAAGTGCTATATTTTTTAGGTGTTTCAAATAGTCCATAGTTGCACTATCGGATTATCTTCTAAATTGAAGATGAAAGATATTTTGAGAAGAGTTCATGTAACGCCCCGCCACACAACCCTAGAGGAAGTTGCATTTAACTACTTAAATAAAATAATTTTTTTTAAAAGTATAATTAATAAGCAAGTTCGCTAATTAATGCCAACAACCTCTAAGGTTACAAGACAAAGGTTATAAAGAACCTAAACAAAAAACATGATTTAAACCATGTCATTTAATTACTAAATAAATTAAGCACATACATTCCATATAAGATAATTTAAATCAAGCATAAAAAATAATCATCAATTTCATTAATCCATAAATTAAACCATAAGGTTACAACACTCATTCCCCGAATGAGGCTAGCCATCAATAATATTACAATTACAACATTCCACCTCGATAACAAAGAGGGGTAAAATAATACAAGATAACTGAAACAAAATAAAGCATGAACTGATACTGAAACCAACAAGCTCTCCAACTTGAAGTCTCGTCCACACGAACCCAACGGATTTAGGTGTACACCACCCAACCAAGTGGAACCCAAAGGCCCACCCCCCGTGCTAGGAGATAGTAACCAGGGATCCTAGTCAAGACCATCTACCTCTAGACACAGGCTAACATAACTGAACCAAACTGAAACAACCAAACACATGAACTACACAAGTACATCCCAAGGTACAACTCAAATCCAACATAAGTACAACATAAGATCAACTCAAATACCATGCAAGTACAATACAAGGACAACTCAACATGGTCACAATGCTTCCAGAAGTAAAGCAAAACAAGTATGTTAAAAGAACTATACACAAAATAATCGAATACCAACCATGGTCACATCAGGTATGTTTCGGAAACCATACCCACAATAAACAAGAACCAACCGTTGTCTTAGATAGAGTGTCATCACATAGCTCGCCATGGGTTATCCTTGGGAATCTTCATAGGCTCCGACCCCCACAAGAAAAGGTTATCCTGGTGACCTTTACCGAATCCCAATCCCCACACTCACTCATGCGGAGCCAAATACCTTTCGTACAGACAAGATAGATGACCTTGTCATTACAAGCCTTCCCATCTCATCCCAAGTCTAAACGAGCACTTGAGTCTATGAGTGAGGCATTAAAATCTTGATCAGTGCGAAGTTAGTCCTAAGCTTCTAAGTATTGTTTTAGTTATCACTTGATTAAATAACTTACAACGAGTTATCCTGGCACCACTTCGTGTGCTAGCCCTCATTACAAGCCACTCTTCTACTTGACAACGACATACCAAACAAACATCTATGGAACCAAGGTGCAACATACAAGCTAACACGTCTACTCCTTTCTCAGGAAGCGACAAAGATAAAACCATCTCCAAACACTGGAGAAAATAACAATAACAACACTGCTCCTGACCGCTCCTGACAAGGAGGCACACATTACAAAAATTCACTCCTTTCTCAGGAGGTGACAAAGGTAAAACCATCTCCAAACACTGGAGAAAACAACAATAACAAAACGGCTCCTGACTGCTCCTAACAAGGAGGCACACACTACAAACGACAACCACATAACTGAAAATCCCATCTGGAAGACTTACAAACAAAACACAACTTTAACCCACTTCCCTAACCCTGAGCACGAAAGACAAATTCACTGAAGGCAAATAAAAGAACTACTTTTGGATATTTTAAATCCATTTTCCACATAATCATTCCATTATTTATTGCATTAAATATACTGAATAAAAATGTCTTTTCCAGACAAGAGAGAAATTACAAACTCAATCCTTACTTCCTTACTTGCATTTAAATAATAATTAAATAACCATTTATTCCCATAAATCAAAATACGTTGATTTAAAATAAATGTTGTTTCCCCATTTCAATATAGCCATTTTAAACAACTATTAAACTTCACTTGAATCGTATTATTTTAATACAAAACTATTCTCCTTTAAAATAATGTTTTAAAATAAATCAATGATGTAATCTAAGTTAATTATTTTCCATTTCCTCAATTTAATTAAATCATGCCTTATCTAAAAATTCAATTTCCTTAATTAAACTTACAATTTGCCATTGACTAAAACACCACTTAAAAAAAAAAAAAAAAATTAACATTTAACTATACAACGAAATATATATTAATATCGTAATATTGTATAATTATAATATTAAACATTATTATATATATATATATATTATTATTTTATATATATATATATATATAATAATATTTAAATGTTATAACAAATAAAATATTTTAAATATTAAATATATCTCTTAAACCCCAAGGGATGCCTCGGGTCGCACGCCATACCAAAACCATGGGGCGGCTGCCTCGAGCCACGTGTGCGGTTTAGGTTGGCCGCATTAGGGCTAGCGCTTTGTTTTTGGGACGACGACGGATCTGAGAAGCGGCCATGGTTTCAACCCAAGCGACAGCAGACATTTGGGTGGGGCGGCCGACGGCGATGCCACACAGTCTGCCCCCGATGGCAATGTACTATGCACAACCGTCCACCCTCATGGGTGGCGTGGCTGTGCCTAGCACAGCCAACCACCGGCGGCGGTGGTGGTTGTGCCAGCATCACCGCAGGGAGAAGAGGGGACGGGTGGAGGAGGTAGGGGTGCTGCGGATGGGAGGCGGTGGGGGTCGCGCTGGGCACGGCTCCCTCCACCCGCCTCCATGGGAGGTGGGGTGGGGGTTGAGCCCCCAACCCCCCAACTTGCTTGTTTTTATTTTATTTTTTTAATATTATTTCAATTATAAGACTTGCAGATTTTTAAAAAATAAAAAAATAATAAAACCAAGGTTTAAAATAAAACCAGTTTGATAGAACCACAATAAAAATAGACAAAAATACTTATAAATATATAAATATATATTCATATTCACATATGTATATGTATTATATATTTTAAAAGGGGATTTTTAAAACATATTGGGAAAAACCCACATCAAAATAGCCATTTTCATCGAAGAACATCCTTTATTTTTATTTTTATTTCTAAACATGATTTTCATCATCAAAATATAATTGAATACACATTTTTCTTCAAAACAAACAAATTATAAAGAATGAACCTGGTTTACTAGTGTTTGAGATGATCCAAACGATGCTCAACTCCTTCCTCTGATTCCCTCCTCAGATTAGCAAATTTCACAACTCAAACCCAAACCCCCAAAATTGAAAGATACTTTCTCCCACAAATTCCAACTTTTTCCAAAATTCCATAAATTTTTAAAAAAAATTGAGAGCAAAATCCAAACATAAGGATAAAACCCTAAAATTCAACAACCACCCTCATAAATTCTTGAAAACAAAAAATGGAAAATATCTAATTTTTAAATAATTTGAATTCAACTTCTAATTTGACTTTTTAATTCTATTTTCAATTTTGAATTCCAAATTTCACAAATTGACTTTGATGCATTTTCTTATTTTCAAAATTCAACAAATAACACAATAACTTCAACATAAATAAATTAAATCCTTTCATCATCAAAAATTTAATTAATTAATAAATAGATTTAATCAACGATTAAATTATTTATTAATTAAATTAAATTAATAATAAATAGATTATATTTCAACATAATCTGAGAACGAATTAATCCACAACTTAAATACATTAAACCATTTAATTACCCCTTTTCCCAACTTGCAATTAAATACGAAGAGAGGGCACGAAATCCAAAGCAACACAACCTGACAAACAACTGACAACATACAAGGACTAGAGTGACGACCTGGCACGGAAACCTAGCTACTATCTCCCAATCAAATACCATTGGGTATTGAACACACTCTCACTTGTGAAACCAGGTGGAGTCGATGTCATGTACCTGTCAACCTGTAATTCAAGTAAACAACAACATATAATATGAACAGCATAAAATACACACCGTGAAGAGGAAATCACGGGATCATAGGGCACTCGCGAGCGAGTGATATGATACCGTCCCCTTCACCAATACACTACAAATAACTGACAATCTATTATGCTAGTATAATCCAAAGCATAAACATCCTTAATTCGAATATCCATTATGCTAATCCAAAACATGGAATAAAGATAACATCATATTAACATACCATCACATCAAAATATAACATTAATGTCGCTTTATAGATAGCGATCAAATATAGCCGAGTACCATAGTCAAGGTACTAACAGAAAATTATAAATACAAAAAGGTATTTGAATATTCAGAAATACATCAAAGCAACATAACAACACAAGGACATACTGTCCAACCAGAAGGCAAAACGGAGGGGTATTACAGTTCAACTTTGAGAGTGTATTGTAATTTTTCTTTACCATTGTTAATACATCGAGACTTTCTTCTTGCTAGGATTTTCCCTTTTGTGAGTTTTACTTGGGTATCTCTTGTGTTTTATTCTTCTTCTCTTCTTTATTTCATTTTAAGTATTGTTACTTTCTTAAGGTTATTTTAAATCTACATTTGTTGTATTACTTTCCTCATCAAATTAAGTAGGAAATTATCACATTCTAGTGCATTGTTTCCTTTTATTTGGTACCAAAAGAGAATGTAAATCAACTGGTTAGTGCTTATAATATCCTTACTTTTAAAAAAAATGCACAAGGAATGTTTACAAAGTTTCTATAATATTAGACACCATGCTTAAAATATTATTGATCTCGAATTTGATTTCTCTCCTTCCTAATTTTCTATTTGATAGTAGGAAGGTACTTCCAAGGAATTATAATGACTAAACAATGTGTCACTATTATTAAGCCCAAGGGAATCATACTCAATCTTGCATGGGTTTTATTCATAAGATACAATATGTAATATATAATAATACGATTCATATATTGAAGGTGTTAATGAAAATGTAAATCATGTGGTTTCATGTCTCAATCAAAAAATTTAAATCTAATAAATTGCACATAGAAAGTTTATAGAGTTTCTAAAATATTTAGAAACCATGCTTCAATATCTAATTTAATTTCTCTCCAAATCCTATTTTTCTATTTGATACTAGTAAGGCACATCCAAGGAATTATAATGGTCAAATATTTAATCACTATCATTGAGCCAAAGGGCATTAAAATTAATCTTGCATTAGAAGATACAAGACCTAATATATAGTAACATGATTCATGTATGGGAGGTGTTAATAGTAATGAAAATTGTGTGGTTCCACCTCCTAATCAAAAATTATAAGTATAATATAAATTTTATAAAGCTTCTAAAACATTTGAATACGATGCTTCAAATTTTATTGATTTATAATTTGATTATTCTCCCTCATACTTTTCCATTTAATTTTGTTAAGGTACTCCCAAGGAATTTTGATGACCAAATATTTTTCACTACCATTAAGCCAGAGGGCATCACACACAATCTTGTATGGGTCTTATGCATAAGATACAAGACCTAATTAATAAAAATATGGTTCATGTGCATGGAAGGTGTTAATCATAATGGAAATAATGTGATTCCACCTCTAAGTCAAAAAAATTGAATATATAGAAAATCATTTCATAGACATTCTAAAAATATAGAAACACAACATTCTATTACTATACAACATGATATTGTAGATTAGCATTATATTTTTATTACAATGATATAAAAAATAGATTAGTTTATGGGAACTATGCATTCTCAACATATACCTTCTTCATCACATGATTATCCTTTGATTATATTTTCTAATAAAATCTTACAAAATAGTCATTATGGTGAGATAGGAGGCAATGCCATTTAGAAAATTCTTATTGATCTTACTAATAAAGACAATATTTATATAGAAGATAGATTAATTGATAACACTTTGAAACCACACTCATATTCTCATCAAAGAGTGTCTATAAGAAGAAATAACAAAATGTTAATTCATACTTTGGGATTCCTTGAACATCGCAACTTCAAATTAGGCCTATAGAAGTAACCAAATTATGACATGTCATGTTCTTGATTCCAATAGGTTGAACATATTTTTATGTATAAATTGGGGGCAACCTTTTTATATAGATAACCATCAACATCTTATGTGCTTACATAATTATATGCTTACATACATTGTGTGCTCACATGACTATTAATCAATAATCATTATTCTCTTGTAATATAATGTCAATTATTATATATTTTCGTATGGTAAATATCATGTCTTATTTATCCCTCTCCTCCAATTCCTTGCATAATATATATGCAGCCAAATGATTGGGTATATTATCACTAGTGTTCCTATGATATAATTTCAAGTAGTGACTTATACTACATAGAGACTCTTCACTATACTGGTTGATGGTTAAAATGACACAAACAACATTAAAACAGAATATTTCTACTCTATTTCTCCTGAAAAAGAAAGACAACATGTAGTGGCCTAACTCCCAAGGTCCTGGTAGTTGGTTCTCAACTGTCTGGTGTCACTCAATTGGTTCATGCAACTGTAATATTCAAGGGGCCTGTGCTGGTAAAAGATTCAAGCGATGACTCATCTTATCCAACTATTTTTGGTAAATCAATGGGGTTTTAAACAAAAGAAAAAGATAGATTAAAGGGTAAAACCAGTAAGTATGAATCAACTTTATCTATCATCCAGACATATATCTTCAATAATGAATGTTTCTTCCAATCAAATCAAGAAAACCATAATATGACACAATCTATAGCGTAATCTATACCACTGTATACATTTTAGGTGCTTAGTTAACTTCACAATCACATATCACAAATAATTCAAGGACTTTTCAAAACAACACACATTCATTCATCATCAAGATCATAGATCAACAGACTTTAATAACTTCAATTCAATGACAATCTAACAAGATAATCCTTAAATCTGGTTTCTTCTAATGACTTTCATCACATAAGAAACTATCATCCTTCAGCACAATCATTGGCATTTAGATGGATTATAACTTATTAAGCTTATCAAACAAAAAAACTCAATTCCAACTCCATATTGCGTAAACCTATAAATTCTATTAACTGTAAAAGATCAAGTACAATGTATCTCTGCAAAACTCTACAAAATTCTATCTCCTAGCATTAGGTAAGCCAATCTAATTCTTAATTAGCCGACCTTTACAATATGATACCCATCTGGTATTTATAGATACAAAAAATTCAAACTCTACTTCTAATTTAGGCTTTCCACCCTTTTAGGAACAACTTTCTTGGAAACTCAAATCAATTTGATCTTGAGTTCTTACATTAGACGTCCAGTTTAACTAAAAATAGAAGATAGAGGAAAAGAAAAAGAAATCATGCACCCCCCAAGACTGTCACTGTTGTATGCATGCAACATGCAAGGAAGATAAAAATCATGCATGCGGCATGCAAGGATTCATGCATGCGAAGCTGGATCTGCCATGAACTCATCATAGCTGGTGAGGATTGTTGTAAAGTATCCATATCTAGCCCATCAATCCAGTCATCTTCAAATTTGATCCGATCCAACTCGACTGCAGCAAACTCTTTCATACTTTTCACCTTTGTTAATTCTCTTCCTGCAGCTTTTACTTCCACTTTAACGTCCATTACCCGATCCAATATTGACTCTTCTCCATCATCCTCTTTTTGCATGAGTCCTTGAAATCTTTCATTCCATTTCTCTTTAACCTGACTCAAAGGCATGCCATCTTTTGTCATTACATTCACATCTACAATTATGGCCATGACTGCTTCCAACTCCTCCAACTGCTCAGTCAAATTATTAACTGCTTCCTAAATCTCATCCTTGTGTTTGCTCAAAAAGTCAGCCCTAAACTTGAGTATGCAAAAGGTATTCTCCACAAAGTCTTTGTTATCATCCTCAAGTATAGATTGTTCTAAAAGAGTAGTTAGAGGCAATGTATTTATCTTTTCTAACTTTTCACTATACTCCTTATACTCTTCTTCTTGTTTTGCTGATGCCTCAATGTATTGATGCATCTCTTTTATTACTCCTTCTGCTTCTTTGTAAGCTTCAAATCCTTTTGTTAAAACCTCACCTACCTCTCGGTTCAATTTGTCTATCCATTTGTCTACCATCTCCGCCTTACCTCTAACTTGCACCAAATCATCTACCTCCTTTTTGCTTAACAAAATAGGAGTCTCAATGGCTGCAACTTGTTGTGACCTTGGAGAGGAGACACTCTTCAAGAATGAATGCAACTGATCCAATTGAGCCTTAAGCTCATCCTTCTTTTGCTTGTCCTTTATCATTCTTGATTTAGTTGTTGAAGCCACTACATCAATTAAATTCATTTGTTGATTTCTAGTGGGTCTTCCCAAATTGACCGTACTCAGCTGATAGTCTGTTAGCTGCATATCGCCTACCTCCTTTTCTATCATAGGCATGGCACATTCAGCAACTATCTCCCCTTTATCTGTGAGTTTGGTAGAACGTAGAATTTTAGCCTTCTTTTTAGGCCTTTCCTGCTCAATTCCCTTCATCATGTCCTCCCAATTGAGAGGTTGTGGAGGTGTTCTTGTTCTTTTCTGTAGATCTAATTTAAGCCATGTAGGAGCAATTGGAGCAGTAGTCATCATGGAAGAAGCAACAACTGTAGAAGGTGGTTGTACATTTTCTTGAGGTTGAGAATCAACCTTCGCTTTCTCTTGTTGTTCCTGCAGTATGTGCATCTGCACTAACTTCTCAGCCTCTTCTCTATCTATTTGTTCTTGTATTTTTTTTATCTTCTTCTTCTTTCCTTAACATCTCTTCCTCCACCTGATTTCCCTCTATTCTCTCCTTTTCCAACCTTTCCTTTTCCAATCCTTCCTTTTCTATTCTTTCTCTTTCTAGAGCTTCCCCTTCCAATTTCTCTTTTTCTAAAGCTTCTAGCTTTTCCCTTTCTAACCTTTCTGCCTCCAAAGTCTTAAGTTTTTCAGCTTCGGCTTCTTCTTCCTGTTATTTCCTAATCAGCTCTTCAGCCTCTTTTTCCTTTCTTATCTTTTTTGCTCCTTCCTCTTTTTGTTGAGCTTCTTCTGCAAGTTTCAACCTAGCAACCAGGATTTCCTTTTCCCTCCAGTTTCTTGCTTTCTCCTCCTCAAGATCATGGATCTTTTGTATTAATTCTAACTTGTCATTTTCTGCTTTGACCTTGAGCTCATCCTCTCGTTGCCTCATTTTCTTCTCTACTTCATCAGTTGCTTCCCTTGTTTCAACTTGTTTTTCCTTTAATTGCTACTAGTGAAGTAGAGCATCAGCTTGCATCTTAGCATCCATTTCCTTTTGCTTCTCCGCTACAGCCCTTGCATCAGAATCTCTTGTAGCATCTTCAAACATTTTCCATTGCTCTTCTTGTGTCAGAATCTGCTCAATACTCTGCTCTAGAGGCATGTTTTCTTGCAAATCCTTTTCAGATAGAGTCTCATCTGAATCCGTCTCAACCTCAAGAACTTCTTCCTCCACTCCTTTTCCCTTAACAATTTCAGCCATGCTATGAAGGGTTCCTTCTTGAATTTCTTTACTTTTCTTTCTTGTAATTGGGGCTTGAGCGGATGATTCACCTAATATAGGTGTTGAAACAGTAGATCCTCCAATTGGAACATCTCCTTCTTATGTTTCTTCTTCATCATCTACCACCTCAAGTTCTATTTCTTCAATGTCTGGAGGAAAGAATTCCAATGGCTCTTTGGGAGGTGTCTTCCTTTTAATCCTCTTGTACCCTTTACCCTTCTTAGGAGTTGGTTCTTGAGGAGTCTGGGTTCTTAATACCAACCATTGCATGCTCCTATCCAATACTTGCCTTCCTATCTTCTTGATATCAATGGTCTCCTCAGCATCCCAGTCAATCGGATCCAAACTCTTCGTGCCAATGTTCAAAGCTTCATATGATGGATCCAATACAATTCCATCATCCACCAAAGTGTCAAGAATGTTTTCTTTAATACCTAGCTCTGCCATGAGTGCAACCGACAATCTTTCATAGTTCTTCTTTCTCAAATCATATTCATCCTACCGATCACTCCAAAAATCTTCTAACAAATTAAAATGCCTAGTGAACACTAAAGGTAATAAAGCATACATTTTCTTCTTTGGATCAAAATACTTACGAGTTGTATACAATCCCAATTTCAACTGTATCAACTCATTACAAACCACCTTTGCTCCCTTCAAGTGTTGACAGCTATATTCACCCAATTTCATGGGAAATTTATGACATCCAGTTTTATGCTTGATCCCAAACCTAGCATTAACTCCGATAGCTTGATACACAAACTCCATAAGCACTATTCTATTACTGCAGCACCTTGGAAGCAAGTGCGGGTGACCTTCAAAACCATATAACCTGAAGTATGTAAATTTAGGGTATTGGATATACCAACATCCCCATTCAACAATGAAAGCCATAACTTCTTGGCTCAACCGGTATCCTGCATCTCCATTCAATTGATTGATGATGACATATAAAAATGCATCATTGAATCTCCTAAAATGAGTCTCAGCAACCTGAAGAGATAATTGATCATAGTGCTCCTACACCTTCTTCTGCCCATCCAAGGCTCCCATTATACCAACTCTGTTTAAACCTGGAAAAACACCCACTCTTGCTGCTGCATAAACAATGTAAGAGGTCATAAATAAACACTTGGTTTTTCTAATCCTGGTTAACTAATCATGTATGGCATCAGAAAAAATCATTGACCAATCAAACTGTTGTTCTCCTTTCAAAATAGTCTGAATAAAGGGAAACATCCACTCCTTGAAGCAAAATGCATCCCTCTTCCCAAACACCCTAGACAACAGAACAATCAACCTTGATATCTCTTCATAGAAATCTGCCCTCTTGGGCTGGTCTGCAAGCTTGGATAGAGATTTCTTTTCAGTTGTCAGCCACTTCTTGTTCAAGTGAGATTTATTCGACTACTTATACTTATTGTAATTCTCTAAGGCCTCTGCCTCATTCAATTGTACTAAGTTCTTTGGATCTGGAACATCAAATATACTCTAAAATGCTTGAGGAGTGAGATTAATAATCGCATTGCCTTGTGAATCCATGCATAGTCTTGTAGCAGGATTGTAAGCACTAGCTACTGTCATGATTAACTTCGGGCACTAGACAGATATAGGAAACAAAGTGATATGAGCTAACCCAGAGCTGACAATTCTTTTTGTAGTCAATGTAATATCCTTGTCAAACGCTTCTGAATACCACTCTTCAAAATTCTATTGACCTAAATTAGTGTCAGTGATATCTGACCAATCTGATTCCACCTTGCTCATCTTCACAACTAGACTTGCATGATTATACCTCAAGGTATAAGGCAGTTGTTCTAGCTTTAACTTCTTTGGTTTTGATGCTACCTTTGATGTTTCTACAGGCTGGTTCCTCCGAGCAGCTTCCCCTGATGTTCCTGACATCTTTCAACTTTCCTGCAAACAAAAACCTCTAATTAGATCTTTAGACATTATCATAGAAACATGCTCTAAACCATACCTTCCTTATATGCAGCGGAGGCAAAACCAAGCAGAAACACAACCTAAAATAGTCCCCCTTTTTACAACACTGCCAGACTTGGAGCCAAAATC
This sequence comes from Sequoiadendron giganteum, assembly GCA_007115665.2. Lineage (NCBI taxonomy): Eukaryota > Viridiplantae > Streptophyta > Pinopsida > Cupressales > Cupressaceae > Sequoiadendron > Sequoiadendron giganteum. The sequence continues at coordinate 841,847,825 of CM021100.1, read as the reverse complement.
GATATAGAAATTTCTCTAATAATGAACGGGATCGGAGTCGGGATCAGGGAGGTTATCGAAACCGGGATTGGAATGGAAAACGGATTTGGTTTTCTTCGAATTTTCATTCTTTCATATCCTATTTCCATTCCGCCTCCGCTTCCGACTTGGTCATCGTTAACTTGAAGGAAGATTTTCTATTGTATGCAGAGCCGAAAATAGGATGGAAATTGAATCGACATCTTTACAAAACAAAATTCTCAAGTTCTAGATCGATCCCATCTCTACCTAGATTGACCATGACATCATCATTATCTGACAACTTCACGATTTAACCTAGGTCATTTAATAATGAATAAGGAGCTTAACACTACATTCATATGACCATGGGAAATGACTATATATCTTTTTAGGGCATCATATTCTAACTGATCGACAGACACAAAACCCTAATCTAACAAACCCGATAAAACTAGGGCATGGAGTTTGAACCTTGCCATTTACCCGAATGCCAAACGCGATAAAAACCCTAAGTAAAAACGATGAATCAATTTACCCCTACTCACTATAAAAATCTCTAATCTACCTCACTATAGATTTCTAATCTAACTAACCCCCATTTAAAAACCTAAACTTAAATCAACTCACTGTAAATCCAAATCAGCACGACGCAATCACGACTAAAGCGTGAAAGCGGCCGTGCCCTAAAATAAAAGAACTAAAAATAAAACAAACAGAAATGAGGAAACAATCTGATCAACAAAATAAAAACAACCATTCAAACAAACACGCCAAGAAACATGAAATCATTTGAAAACAACATGATTCCAGACACGGGCAAATATACATCATGCAAGAGTAAATAAAATGAAGAACAACAATAAGAAAACCTACCTTGATTACACAAGAACGCAACTAACCTTCTGAACTGATCTGATCACAACAATCTTCTCCTCCTTCAATCGATTTTCTCAAACGAACTCCATTGTTGTTCTCCCGTGTTCTTCAATCTCAATAATGATAATAATGACTCGTTTAATCCTTAAATAAAAGTAAAAACGAGGATTTCAACCTACTCGAGCAGCTATCATTAATGCATTAACACGCAGTTAAGGCGAAGTCAGAATTGAAAGAGAACGATCACTTCTGTGTAGTGTAACTCCAGTCAAAAAGTCAATGATCCAAAAAGTGGCAGGGGCGGAGCTAAAATAGAAACCGAAGTTCGAACCTTTTGTGAAATTTCCAAAATTCATTACGATTCCCGTTCCGGGTCCACCAACTAAACATAAAACAAAACAAAACACCACAAGTAAAACCAAAGACCGACATAACAAAACTAAACAAAAAGACAAGACCAAAACCAAAAGTAAAAATAGCGGAGGTGGGATCGGAGTTGATTATGATTTTGCAATTTTCGGTAGAGACTAAGTTAGCACCCACTCCGGTTCCAGTTCCGCTAAAGACAAAATAAAAGATACAAACAAAAGATCGTCGAGATGAAAACCAAAACAAGTTTTAAAGGAACATTCAGAACCCGATTCTATCTCGATCCTGGTTCCGACAGAGAAACCAAAGAAAAACAAAGTATTGACCAAAACTAGACTCCAAACTTTGTTTTCAAAAACAACTAAGTACAAAATAACAAAGGGGGACCCATTTTGACCAAGGCAAAAGATGGGGTGGTTATGCAAGGCATAACAATACCTAAACAAATCTTGATCACATTCATGCCTACAATAGCATTAAATTATTTCACATTACTAGAAACAAACAAATCGCATTTTGCACATTTTAAAATGAAATCACTCACACATATATACAAGCACATAACAACCTTTACATGCAATGTCATTGAACCATGGGGTAAACAATTTTGTAGAAAAAAATACACTATAAAACCACCTAAATAATAGACACATTGGCACATTAAATAGGAAGTTATAGAATGAACTATTATTCATTTAATTATTAAAATTAGATCTACATTTACTTAAATTTTATTTAATTGAAAACTTAAAACAAAATCAAGTCTCCTTGTTTACCCCTATTTTTTCATGTTCTACCATAAGTAAAAAATTTGTACAAGAAGATAATTATCCTTTCTCTTACATGGGTTCATTCCTCTTATACTAGCTAGGAAACCTAGACCCTTCAAGAATGAAATCTTTATTCTTTTAAATGCATAGTCTTGGTTGTTTTCTTCTTTTTCCCTACTTCTTTCTCTTTCAAGAAACTATTTTTCTCCAAAATAAATTATCTACTTACCTTATTGATTAGGGACCAAATCTTGTCAATAAATGTCAAGCCTTCTCAAATTTAACTCCATTCCCACCTAAAAATCCTCTTCCATTTGTATAGGTTAATATTAAATAATGATGGTTGGGAGTAGATGAAACGATTCCAAATTAAATAACAATGGAGGTTTAAAGCTTTAAATTACTAGCATAACGATTAAATAAATTAAAATATATTGAATTAAGATTCATCACAAGGGAAAATGAGCTCTATAGGAGTATGACTACAACGCCCCTCCATAAAGATATATGGTTGTTTTTTTCCATGAATTATGCATTCTTAAGACATAATTTCTTCCTCACATGTTACTCCTCTTATTACATTTTTCAATGAGGAGATCCCAGATTATCATTATGGGCTATTTTATTTTATTAGTGAGATAGAAGACAAAGACATTGGTAAATTTATTATTGATCCTACTAATGAATACACCATTTATATGGAATATGATTTAATTAATAATTATTCGAAACCACATTCATATGGTCATTCAATCTTGTTTCTTTGACAAGAACAAATGAAATATTAATTCATACTATATGATTTGTTTAATATTTCTACTTAATGTTGGACCTAAAGAAGTAACTAGATTATGTCACATCATGTTCCTAATTTAAATAGCTTCAATAGGCTATTAGGTAGACCTTGGTTGAAAAATATGAACCTGTACCTTTTATGATTTATGCATGAACGTATAATTTTTAAAGTTAAAAGAGATCCATGCTAACATATTGTGGAGCTAATTCATTTCAAATTGTATAGTAATCTTCTAACTCCCAAGTAACCTCCTTATGATGTGAATTTTTATTGTATGATCCATAAAAACTCAATTACATGAACAAAGGAAGGAAAATGAAAAGAAAAGATAATATGGTATTTGATAAATCTAGACATACTTAACCGTTACATTCACCAAGGAAAAAATGGCTTATATTACCAAAAAGATTCATGCAAAGAAAAATTCATGAATTCTAAAGCCAAGAATTATGTTACAACAAATTATAAATCCCTACAAATAACTAGCTCCAAAAATAAAATAAAAATAGGTAAAAAAGTTATATCTAATATCCGGGCATGTGCAGGATCATGATGGGCCAAAAAATGAGAAAATCCCAAGTTGACATTTTTTTTGGGTTGGGTGTCAGTGCATTGCTCCATAGAAATACCCAAGCCTAAGGTTTACAAATCAGATATCCAATTTTTAAAAGTAAAAAAAATCAAAATCGGATATCCAATTTGGGGTCGGGCAATATTTGAAAACAAAAAAAAAAATGTATTGTGGCGGTAAGATTTTGGTGCCATAAATCGGATATCCGATTTGAATCGGATATCCAATTTGTGGCACACATAGATCCAAGAGTAATTAGGAGGTGGAGGGTGGATAAGAGAGAGAGAGAGAGAGAGAGAGAGAGAGAGAACCAAGAGAGGGGAGAGGAAAAGAAGGGGAGAGAGAGAGGGAGAGAGAACTAGGGAGGAAGGAGGGGAAGAAGGAGAGAGAGGCGGAAGAGACACACTAGGAGGGAAGGAGAGGTGGATAAGGAGAGAGAGAGAGAGAGAGATAACTAGGAGGGGAAGGGAGAGGAAAAAGAAGGGGAGAGAGAGCAGGAAAGCAGATAGAGAGAGAACACAGGAGGAAGGAGAGGGAGAGGAAGAGAGAGAGAGAGAGAGACTACTGGGAGGGAAGGGAGAGAGAGATGGGGAGGGAGAGTGGAGAGAAAGGAAAGACAAGGAGACAAAGAGAGGGAGACACAGAGAGGAAGGAGGAAGGAAGAGGAAGAAGGAGAGAAATAGAGGGAGAGAGGAAAGGAGAGAGAAAGAAGGAGAGAGAGAGAGAGAGAAAGAGGAAAGGAAGGGAGAGAGACAGAAAGAGAGGGAGAGGGGAGAGAGTGGAGAGAGATCTTGGATAGGGAGATATAGAAAGAGACAGAGAGTGGAGAGAGGGGACAAAGGAGAGGGAGAGTGGACACAAGTATATATATAGTTATATATATATATATAGGGAGAATGTGGGAGAGGACATAGGAAAGGGAGAGGGAGAGAGGAGAGAGTGAGAGGGATAGGACCCAGAAGAAGAGAGAGGAAAAGGGGAGGAGAGGGAGAGGGAGAGGTGGAAAGACGTGAATTGGAAGAGAGGGAGAGGGAGAGGGAGAGAGAGGGAGGGAGAGAGGGAGGGAGAGAGAGAGGGAAAGAGATAATATTTAAATATTTTATATATTAGTAATATTAATTACTTATATAATATTTTATATATTAACTTAAAGTAAAACAAACTGACATTATCCTGATCTGATCCACCTAATCCCAAAAGGTGATCTTTAGTCATCCAACCTGATTGTGGGGAAGAAGGGGAAGAAGGAGAGAGAGAGAGAGAGAGAGAGAGAGGGGGGGAGAGGGGAATAAGGGGAGAGAGAGGGAGAGATAATTAGGAGGGGGAAGGGAGAGAGGAAGGGGGGAAGAAGGGAAAAGAGATAATTAGGAGGGCGAAGGGAGAGGGGAAGAGGGGAAGAAGGGGAGAGAGAAGGAGAGAGAATTATGAGGGGGAAGGGAGAGGGGAAGAGGGGAAGAAATGGGGAGAAAGAGAAAGAGAAAGAGAAAGAGAGAGAGAGAGAGAGAGAGAGAGAGAGAGAGAGAGAGAGTTAGGAGGGGTCCAAGGAGAGGGAAGAGGGGAAGAACGAGAGAGATAGAGAACTAGGATGGGGAGTGTAGAGGGAATAAGGAGGAGAGAGAAGAGGGGAGAGAAAGAGAGATAACTAGGAGGACAAGGAAAAGGAAGAGGGAAGAAGGGGAGAGAAAGGGAGAGAGAATTATGAGAGAGAGAGAGAGAGAATTAGGAGGGGGCCCAAGGGAGAGGGGAAGAAGGTTAGTGAGAGAGAGAGAGAATTAAGTGGGGGAGGGAGAGGGGAATAAGGGGAGAGAGATAGAGAGAGAGAGAGAGAGAGAATTAAGAGGGGGAAGAGCAAGGGGAAGAAGGGGAGAGAGAGGGAGAGAGGGAGAGAGAGATATATAGAGAGAGGAGAAGAGGGGAAGAAGGGGGGAGAGATGGAGGGAGAATTAGGAGGGGGAAGGGAGAGGGGAAGAGGGGAAGGAGAGAGAGAGAGAGAATTAGGAGGGGGAAGAGAAATAATATAGATAACTTATTCAATTTTTTATGTCAAGTTGCCTAACTCTAATTTTTTGAATTTTTATTGCCACTTAAGGACCTGTTTTTTCCATGATGATCTTGCACATACCCATCCCACTCATCAATGGTGAATTTACAAAATGTACAAATTATTATCAAGATGAAACACATTATTGAAAAGAAAGGAATGAAAAATAATATTTCATAACCAAAGAGGGAGAATATAAGATACCTTTTTTTTTGTTATCTCATTGATCACCTTCTATATTAAGACTCATGTGTTACTTTTCCCACCTATGGGATCTTTAGTGTGTCATTTTTATACTTAACATGTATGCTTTGTTTATAGGTCATGAATTTTATTTTCATATTCTAGTTTCTTAGATTTTATGTATACTCAAGATTTTATCCTTTATTTTTCTTAATGTTTCATCTTCCCCAGGTTAGGTTTTCTCTTTTTCCTTATTTACATATATACTTTCATGATCTATGTTCCTCATGCTACTCACTTGTGGTATCTTCTACATTTCATGCTTAATATTTCATAATTATGAGACCTATATCACTTTTATACTTTATCATTACATGTTATTTTACATTTATGTCCTACTTATTTGTGCTTGTATTTTTATACTTTGATTTGGTCAAATGTCGATACAAAAGGTGACTTGTCTCTATCCCTTAAGGCCAAAAATTATTTAGTGATTTGTGAATAATTTTAGGGAAACCTTTCCTTGATAATCATCACCATCTTATGTGCTTACATTCTTATTTATAAAATTACATATACTTTTTGTACAAGTACATGACTATTAAATTCAATATCTATTATTTTCTTGTCACATGATGAGAGTCATATTTTTTAATATATTTTATCATGTACCGTTTTCCTTCTCCTCTAATTCAGAACACACTATATATGTGAAAAATTGGAGTGGTTATATGGGATCACTAACACTCCTAAGATTATGATTTCAAGTAGTGACTTATGCTACACAATTTTCATTTCCCTCTAATTTTGTGCATATTATTTATGCAACCAATTAGAGTGGTTGTATATTATCACTAACATTCCTAAGATTAAGATTTCAAGTAGTGACTTATGCTAAATAATTTTTTTCCTCCTCTAATTCCATGTATACTATATCTGCAACCAATTGGAATGAGTATATATTATCACTAACATTACTAATATTAAGATTTCAAGTAGTGACCTATGCTACATAATTTTCTTTCCTCTCTAATTTTGTGTATATTGCATATGAAACCAATTGGAGTGGGTATATATTATTGTAATACCCCTTTGTTTTGCTTTCTGGATTGGATAGTGTGTCCTTGTTTTGCATTGATTTATGTTTTTGGATATTCAAATACTTTATCTTGTGTGTCTATTTGGTTACTATTTATTGAGCGATAGACTATATTATGTGATGTGATTTGATTTATCTGATGCTTTAGTTTACATGCTTTAATTGGTGTAAAGATGTTAGTTGATATAACATGTAATTGCTTATGAGATTATTGGAATTATGATGAAAGTGTCAGTTATGATGATTGTATTGGTGAAGGGGACGGGTTCGCATCACTCGCTTGCGAGCGCCCTGGGAATTCGTGATTTCCTCATCATGGTGTGTATTATATGCTGGTGATATTATATGATGTTGGATACTATGTTTTCAAGATTGCAGGTACATGACATCGACTCCACCTGGTTTCACAGGTTTGAGCGTGTCGATCCAACAGTTAAGTTGAACGGGAGATAGTAGCTAGGTAACCTATGTCAAGTCTACACCCTAGCCATAGTGTGTCGTCAGTCGTTTGTGTCGAGTTGTGGATTGCTTTGCTTTAATGTTATTTAATTCTGAAAGGATTCTTGTTTTGGAAATAGATGTTTAGAATAATTGCATTAAATCATGTTGATGGTTATTTAATTTAAATTATGCAATGTGGAAAGAAGTTTATATATAAATTAATTAATTAAATTTAATCCATGAGGATGAATTTAATTATTAAATAATTTAATTAATTAATTAAATGGATGTATGAAAATTAAAAGAAAGAAAAGAATTAAAATTAAATTGGAATTTAATTTCATTTAGTGGGAATTTAGTTATTTTGGGATTTTATTTCAATTAAGTTGGAATTAAATTAGAATTTGAAATTGAATTTTAAATGCAAAGTTAGTTTTTGAAATGTGAGAGTTAATTAATATTTAGATATTTTAGAATTTTTAGATTGCATGCAAAATTAAATTTGGTTGTCTAAGATATTTTGGATTTAGGACTGAATTGCATATTGAATTAAGGGCAAGAGATTATGGAAAATTAATGGATTCTGAGAGAGGATTTTGGGGAAAATTGCATAGAGAAGGGTTTGAAGAAATTTTTGATTGTAGAATTGATTTGAGGAAAGTCTATTTATAATTGGTTGAGCTTTTGGATTGGATTCATTGCACGATTGAATAGAATTCGTGAGATCTTTGGAGGAGGCTCTGCAACAAATTTTACATTACCTGTAGCTTCTTAAATCAGGTTTTCTTCTGTGTTTTTATCATTCTTGGTTGCTTTTAAAATAGTAGTGTTTAAAGGTTTTTCTGTTAAATCTGTTTTAGAAAAGAAATTTGTTATTAGAAGAAAGGAAATAAATAAATTTAAAGCTTTTGTTTTTGTGAAAATTCTTGAGTGAAAATTGTGAAAATCTCAGTAGAATTTAATTTATTTGAAGAAATGGATTGTTTTGTTATTTAAATTAAACCTAGAGGTTGAACAATATATTTATATTGTTTTAGAAAATTTAATCTCTGTAGAAAACATATTTATTTTTAAAAAAGTAAAAAAAATTTAAAAAAACCTCTATGGAAATTAGTTGGGAGAAACCTTGAGGATTTTGAAACCTTTTGGTTTTAATTTGGATCCATTTAGTTTTATTGATCTTTTTATTGTTAATGGATCCGAGAAAAATGATTAAAAGATTTAGTTTTGAGCCTCTGTGAGTTTTGGAGTGTCCTCTAAAAATTTTGCATAATTTCACCTATAGGTGAATATTTTGATAAATTTCCCCAATTTGTCTTTGATGTTGATATATTTATTTATATATATTAAATCTGTTTATATATATATATATATATATTATAAATATATATAAATGAAATTATATATATATAATATATATATACAGTTTAATATTATTAAAATTCTGGTTTATGTTTCATTTTTACCATCTGTACGGCGGACGAAATTTCGTATAGTGGGAAAGGTTTTCTTTTTTTCCAAACACTTATGTCTGAGTGAAATTTCATTCACTTCCCTCTCTGTGGTGATTGGTTATTGTATTGGGCGGGGGTTTGAACCCACCACCACTCTCTACATGGAGGTGCGGCTACCTCCAAAGGCAGCACCCTCGACTGTGTGGAGGGAGTGTTGCTTTTGAAGGTAGCGCAACCCCCTTTGGGGAGGCCGCATATGGAATGGAGGTGGCAATGGAACATGGGCGCGGGGGTTTGGCCATGGCCGACCCCTCCCCATTATTAATTTTTTTATTTTATTTTATATGTTTCTTTTACTGCGGATTTCGAACCAGGTGGGATCCGTCCGCCATAAGGATTTTTAGGGTTTGTGATTATTAAATGGATGTTTATAAAAAAAAAATATGTATTTGATTTTTAATTACTATGAAAATTTAATAATATTTAATATACAGATATTAAATATATATATATAGTTAATAAAATGGATAATGAATATAGTGTGTAAATAGTATGATATATTTATATATCATTTGTTTAATTGGGTTAATGAAATAAATAATATGGGTAATGTGTGAAATTGTATTTTATGAAATAATGTTACAAAACATTTTGGTTGTATTTAAATGTTTAAATAGCATAAGCTTTTGGAAACTATTTATTGAATTTTAATATGTTTTATTAAATAATGTATTTATTTAATAAAATATATTAATATATATCTGATGTATATATATACATGTTTATTTCAATTAGAGTATAATCAGTATTTAATTTGTTTTATTTAAGTGCATGTAATTGAGTTTTGCATGAAGAATTTTAAAAGATAAGATTTAAATGCATGGTTAAATAAATAAGTAAAAATATAGTTTGAATTGAAGATATTACATGTTTTCAAATGGAAAGTTAAAGAGATATAGGATTTGGATAGAAAATTGAAAAGATTATTTGCAATAGTTATATGTTGTATTAAAAGTAAATTTAGGAAATAATTATATTGAAAAAGGAAAATATTTATTATGTTTTATTTATTTCCATTAGAGCAATTTAATCGTTGTGATTGGAATATGAAAGAGTTATGGATTTAGAATATCCGAAAATAGTAATATTCTTCATGGTTGCCTTAGATGTTTTATTTCTATGTATTTTGCATAGGGATGTGAGTTAAATTGTTTAAGATTGCCTATTATGAAAATGGAAAAAGGGGCATATGTTTATTTGAGTAAACCCTGTTATCATGCCTTTGACTTTTTCAACGTTACCTATTGGATGAGTATGGATTTAGGAAATCCAAATATTAGATTTGATTAGTGACTTGAATGCTTTTGTAGCTATGTTGTCAAGTTGCATTTTGGGATATGGGATTATGTGTTAGTACAAATTTGAAAGTCTTCCAAAGAATCTTGGAGGATCTAAGAGGGTTGTCGATTATTTATGTCAACCAGTTGTTTTTCCCTTGGGTAGTGCATGGTGTCTTTTCAGTATTCACTCGGTTTCCACGAACGGGGATGTTTTGTACCTCCTGTGAAAGGAGTGGACTATGTGTTTCTTGCCTCCAAGATGTTTGGAGTGAGTTATTTTATTTGTTTCCTCCTAGAGTTGGAGTGGTTGTTTAATCCTGTTTATATGCACTTGGGTTTCCCTTGGAGTATGGTTTTTATGGTGTGTTGTCCATTAGAAGAGTGGCTTCTGTTAGGCGTTGGATCCTAAAGAGGTAAACCGAGTAACCTTCAGAAGTGAGTTAATCAAGTGATAATTAAATTAATGTACTTAGATGATTAGGATGCCTTCCACACTAATCAAAATAATTTAAGCCTCACTCATAGACACAAGGGCTTGTTTAGACCTGGGATGAGTGAGAAAGCCTGAAATGGCATAGTCATTTATCTTGTCAGTACGAGAGGTATTTGATGCCGCATGAGTGAGTATGAAGGTCAAGATTTGGTTGAGGCCACTAGGATTACTGGAGCCTATGAAGGATGCCCAGAGGAGATCTCATGACTACTATGCGATGACACTCTATCTAGGACAACTGTTGTTAATTGTTTTATGTGTATGGTTCTCTAAACATACTTGATCTATTTTTATGTCTAGAAGCAATGTGACCTATGTCAGTGATGTGAATTTTGTACTTGTGTTGTACTTGTGTTGTACTTGATTTGTACTTTTTTATTGCATTTATTTGGTTATGTCAGTATGAGTCTGCCTTTGGTGAGTGGTTGTAGATATTTGTCCATGTTATGTTGTTACTATCTCCTAGCATGGGGGGTGGGCCTTTGGGTACCACTTGGTTGGGTGGAACATGCACTATACATCGTTAGGTCCCCTCTATCTTCAGTACTTGGTGGCGAGACATCCAGATGGACAACTCGCGGTTCTTATTGTATTTTCTTGCATTGTAATATTTCTATTTGTATAAGTTATTTTATCCCTCTTATGTTATGAGGTGGAATGTTGTAATTGTAACACTTTTGTACTCTTGCCTCATTCTGGGAATGAGTGATGTAACTATTGGATTAAGTAAATGATTATGAAATGGTATCTTGGATGTTAATCTTATTATGTTATGTGGTATCCTTATGATGTATAATGTTTATTTCATAAAGTATATAATGTTATGGTTTTATGTAATATGTATTTGTGGGTTTAAGTAATCCTAACCTTGTAGCCTTAGAGGTTGTTGTTAATTAGTAAGTGAATTTGTATGTTAAATGCACTTTAAAAAAAAAATGGTTCACTTAAGTGGTTAATTACAACTTCCTTTAGGGTTACTTGGCAGGGCATTACAATTATCACTAACATTACTAAGATTAAGATTTCAATTAGTGTCTTATGCTACATAATTTTCCTTCTCCTCCACTTCAGTGAATACTATATGCACAAACAATTGGATTGGGTATATATTATAACTACCATTCCTAAGATTAATATCTCAAGTAGTGACTTATGCTACATAAATTTTTTTCTTCTCTAATTCCATGTATACTATATATGCAAACAATTAGAATGATTATATATAATCACTAACATTACTAAGATTAAGATTTCAAGTAGTGACCTATGCTACATAATTTTCTTTCCTCTCTAATTTTGTGTATATTGTATATGAAACCTGTATACACCTAAAATTGGTTTGGAGCATCCGATTAATTAAATACACATTATTTGATTAATTATTCTATTTCCTCTACTATTTAAATAAATAGAAATATTTATTTAATATAGTTCACATTTAAATTCATCTTAATTAAATAAACAAAATTAAATACGTTGTTCGATTTAATTATCAAATCCCTATTTCAATCTATCACATCATTCTCGAATTAATTAAATAAGGTCAAACACTTTATTAATTAATCACCATATTCCTCTGATTAATTTAATAAACGACTATCCTATAGTTTGTTTTATTAAATTATTTATCTCCCTTTTCTAATTTAAATAAATCAAAATATTTGAATTAAGTATAAAGGAATATTCCAATCTACATTTCCTCAAATATGAATTAGATTTCCTATGTCTAATCTATGTCTAAATTGGTCACAATTAATGCTTTGAAACTTCACAGGAAGTTTTGGAGACAAATTGGAGACAAATTTGGAATTTGATCTCTCAGTCCTCTTCCATCAATCCTTCCTCTTCTCTTGCCTAGTGTTTTCATGGGTAGAGACAATCTCCCTCTTTCTCTCAATCTCCTCAATCTTTCACCATTCAATCCTCCAGATTGAATCCAAGCCTCTCAAAGCTTTCCCTGTGCATTTCTATAGCCAAGAAATCTATAAATAAAGCCTCATTGAACCAAGAAAAGGATCCAGATAATCAAGCTTTTACACCCTTACTCTGCAGGAATCCGGGCATCAAGCATCAAGCATTCACACATCAAGCAATTCAACAATCAAGCTTCACATCAATGGCTACCTCCTTTAGCTGCAATTATCTGTTTCACCTTAATATCATGCTAGTTTAATTGATTTATCATTTAGCATTATATTATCATCATCTCGTTCTTCAGATAGTCATTTTAACAGTCTTATATGCTTACACAATCTGAGAGCAATTTAGATTTAATAAATCTTTGGAGATAGAGAGCAATAGGACACTTTCATTTGATCACTTGTTTTGATTTAGTTCAATTGAGTCATCTTTGATATAATGTCGTATTAAGAAGTGTATTTATGTTATTTACCTCATTCCACACTTACAATTAGGTGCCCACCATGGGGCATTAACCCCATTTTATCAAAATTACAAAAAATAATTCTAGAAAGTGTTATGCAGGTTTACAGCGTGATTTGTTTTAGCGCTTTCGTTAAAAGTTTCAACGCTTTCGGTCCCTGTTCTAGCGCTTTCAGAGTTTCGGTGCTTTTGGTTACTGTTCTAGCGCATATGGTGTTTGAGCGCTTTTATGACAAACTTCAGTGCTTCAGTACACTATTTCGACGCTTCGGTGATTTAGCGCTTCTAAGACAAACTTCGGCGCTTCAGTACACTGTTTCGGCACTTTCGGGTTTTAGCGCCTCAGGTAACTGTTATAGCGCTTCGGTTCCATATTCCGGCGCTTTTGTAAAAACAGTCTAGATCTGACGCTTCTGCGGCCAGATCTTACTTTTTTTCACACTTGGGATAAAATTGATCAATCTAGGATAGTCACTTCAAAGTTCTTAAAAATTGATCAATCCTAGGATAGTCACTTTCTTGTTTTTATTAAAGAAAATCTATCAATCCTAGGATAGTCATCTCATTTTTACAGTAGAAGTTAAAAAGAACATCATGATTTCAGTGAAGCAACACCTTCACTTAGATTAAGAATCTTTCTTTTTGGGCTTAAAACAGAATAAATCTATATGTTGTGCTTGTAGTGATTAGGCTTATGCTCTCCCCTTAACTGGGTGACCAAAGTGCCAGATTCACTTTTCTTTTATGTCATTTACGCTTTATTAAATCCTTTAGCAGGCCTGCCATAGTGGGAAAAAGTACTCACCCTACGGGAACGACCTAAGTGGGAACAACCAAAGCCAGGTTATCCAACCCACTATAATAAAAATGCAATTTGTTGATGAAAGTCCAAAATGACGGTAGTAGGCAAGATAACCATCCCCAAAATCTTTGTTCTAAAGATTGGGAGGTCTCCTGAGGGAGTTTATCTATTTGCCACACCAAATGGAACCCTATCTACAAACCATAGAGTAGTTGCTCGCCGAGTCAGCATCCATACATTGTCATACTCATGGTGCAAGGGGAGGGAAGAATCTGCCCCCAAGACACTCACCATATAATTACCAAAGATTGTTTGCTCAAGGGATTCGGTATCTACATCTGTCACTTTGAGTACGCACCTGGCAACGACAAAAACACGGGCGCCCTCTAGGGGGTGACACAGCTGTGTGAGTCAACGTAATTGCAAGATGTGGGTTGTGAGTATAATGATGACCTACTTGTCCTTAAGTGTGAGTCTGTTTGATATGTGTACAAATGTTAAAACAACCCGTCAAAATCAATAAAGATCATTCATGATTTTTGAACATACACAATCTTTTCAGTTTTAAAATCAAATATTCAAAATTGCTTGCTGTGTTTTCACAAATTCATTTAAATCAGATTTAAAGATCATCTTGAAAACGTCAAGTCAAAACAAATCAGAAAACCCATGCTGCGAAAGTGGAAGTCCACCACGTTTCTCAAGAAGAAAATCAAAGTCACGAAACCCCAAAGACCTCTCAGTTATAGAAACAAATTGAGAAAACAATATTTTTTGTATCAAAATCGGAAACTTCTTTTACAACATAGAACATTCATTCACCGTTATCATGATTTTGCTAGGGGTCACTCTTTAGACTACACGATAGAACTGCTCCATTCACGAGCCTTCTTTCAAAGAAGAACTCTCACACAATTTCACAACCGTAGTCAACAGATTCATCCTTCTTATCTTCCACAATCTCTAATACAATATGCCACAAGACCAGATCAAATTTTGCAGCAGAAGGTCTTAAGAAGGCCTGTTTTTAGCATTTTGAAAAACCTGTTTCAGCGCTTCGGGTCACTGTTCTAGCGCTTTTGTGAAACAATGCTTTCGGGCTCTGTTTTAGCACTTCTAGTTGTTATTTTAGCACTTCTGGCAAAATAGCGCGTCTGTCCATTTTGTAGCACTTCTGGTTTCTGTTTCGGCACTTCTAGGAAGTAGCACTTCTATTATTTTCTCCAGCACTTTTGGGCACTGTTTCGGCGCTTCGATCAAAGTAGTGCTTCAGTCACCTGTTTTAGAGCTTCTGGATTCTGTTCCAACACTTCTGGGAAATAGCGCTTCTGGTCTCTGTTTTAGCGCTTCTAAAACAGAAAGTTCAAAATTTTAACCAGTCTATCAATCTGTCATTTTATCAACATTTTTCATCAAAATCAAATTTTCTTTTCATCAGAATCACTGTCAAAGGACCAAAATCAGAAAGGTTTATTCAAATTTCCAAACTTATCAACTGAAACAAGATCTTGCAAATCACAAGTGTCAAAATCAATTACACAATCAATTACTACACTAAAGTTTCATTATCAAGATAATACATCCTTCATCACGAAACAAAGTATAGTAATTAACTTTTTAAGTATTGTCTCATCAATAAGATCGGTCATCTTATTCAACTTTGTTTAAAAAGGTTCAAATTGACACTATCCCACACATAAGATCAACATTTCAAAAGAAAGGACAAAAATTTGTATGCCAATCTTCACTAGGTCCCACAAACAGAGACTCTTAGAAAAAGAGTTTGAATCATCTAAAAATATGGCAGAAGAAAATCCTTGGAACACTTTAAACCACAATGACAAAAATGAAATAACTCAAGAGGAAATCCAAGCGGCTCAACAAGATCCCAAGTTTCACATGTTTATGGAAAAAAATTTGGAACAAGACATGGAAAAATATCTTTTAATGTTGGCCGAATCAGGGGTGAAACTTCCAAAAGATTTTGATATAAACCGTTTGAAAGATGCAACTAAAACAAATGAAACAGAAATACCGCTACCAACGCAAACAATTCATCCAGTTGTTGCTTTAACTTCACAAATTCAATTATTACAGCAACAGATACACGACATGATGAAAGGGACAACCAAAAGATATGCGATATAGGATATTTGTCCTTATCCATTTGATGCAACAGTTGGTTTGCTACCTTTTCCAAGACATTGCGAATTCCCAAAGTACGATAAGTACAATGGACGAACAGATCCTATAGATCATATACGAGAATTTAAAATGATGAGTCTTGAGTTTGCTCAAGAAGAGACTTATTTGATGAGGTTATTCCCAAGAAGTTTGGGAGGTGCATGTATGGAATGGTTCTCAAAACTACAACTTAGTATCAAAATGTTTGAGGAACTTGTTAACAAGTTTATCTCTCAATATTCATTCAACATCCAAAATGATGTTACTATCAAGGATCTCTACAACTTAAAGCAAAACAAAGGAGAGACATTCTTGTCTTTTCTCCAAAGATGGCGATGACTATTCGCTAGATATCCTCGCTCTATTCTAGAGGAAGAAAAGATGGAATTTTTCATTGAGAACTTGATAGAAGAAATGAGCTATAGGCTAGAATTACAATGTCCACCCACTTTCGAAAAAGTCATAGAAAATGGTCTTAAGATTGAGGAAGCATTAGTAAAACGGGGAGTTATCAAACATTACAATGAAAAATCAAATAACTACTCCAATCAAAACTCAAGCAATGATAAACCAAAAATTTGGCAAAAGAATCGTAACATAAATGAAACAACATGCGATTCACAAAATGTCAAACCAATTTTCAACTTGACGGCATCTTCTTCAAACAATCAAAACAGTGACCAAAAAGTCCAGTCAAATACCATGCAGAACAACGAACATGCAAAAACACTACCATATCAAAAACCATCGAATAGACAAAGGTTCACACCTTTAGGTCAATCAATGGAATCAATGATGAAGGAGCTAGTTACCAGAGGCCTTCTCACTATACGGGAAGCTAGGTTCTGGGATCCAAAAGTCAAACCATCATGGTGGAATGACACTGATTATTGCAACTATCATAATAACAAGGGTCATAAAACAAATGACTGTATGGAATTGAAACATGCAGTACAAGATTTGGTGGATGGCAACAAAGTGTATGTGGAAGGACCTCAAAATAACAACGATCATTCGGCCTTCAAAGATCCACTGCCAAATTATGACAAAGGTGCATCATCATCAAATAGCAAAGGGAATGATGCCAATCATGTGTCTATCTCAAGTCAAATATGATCATACAGTTAGTGATAACATTGATGAAAATAGAACCAACAACATCACCTCGTTGGATTTACTCCCAAGCATGCAAAACTCTGATAATCAAATCAATGTTTTAAAAATCAGAGATAATCAAGAACGTCAACCAGCAAACGCCATGACTCAGGGACAATAAAAAGTTATCTTAAGGGGAATTGAATCCACACATGCAGTTCCACCTCCATCAAATTATGATATTATCAATCAAATACAAAACACCCCCCAAGAGAATCAAGAACATCAACCAGCAAATGTCATAACTAGGGGGCAAGCCAAGGTAGTATTAAAAGGAGTAGGATCTCAACGTGCGATTACGCCTCAATCTCATTATAGTATTATTGATCAATTACAAAATATCCCTGCCCAAATCTCAATACTGGAACTCCTAAAGTTGTCACCATCACATAAAGAAGTTCTTGAACAAGCGTTAGTGGCCACAACCATACCAAATAATTTGGATGTTTGTCAATTCCAAGCTATGGTGGGACATCTGACTACCCCACATTGTCTATCATTCTCTCAACAGGATGATGTCTCATTAAACCATCCACATAACACAGCATTGCATATCGAAGTTTGTATCCATAATCATCCTGTTAAGAGAGTTCTAATAGATGGGGGGGCTGGTCTGAACATTTGCACCTTCAAATTAGTCTGTGCACTAGGATATTCCGAAGACGCTATTGATGCTCGACGGAAAATGACCATCAAAGCCTATGATGAGGAGGAAAGATCATCCAAAGGTTTGATTGTATTACCCATTCAAGTGGGGCCTGTGATGAAGCATATAGCATGTCAAGTATTAGATAGAGAATTGGCATACAACATACTCTTAGGACGACCCTGGATTCATGAAATGCAGGCCGTACCTTCTACATACCATCAATGCTTGAAGTTCCTAGTAAACGGACAAGAGGTGACTATAGATGCTAATTATAATCACCCACAACATTGTGACACATTAAGAATATCTCAAGACACCTTTGTCCCTCACAATAGGGAAGCTTCAAGTTCATCATCATCCAAGAACGAACAAAGTCCAAACATCACTACCAAGTGGGTACAAAAGAAAGGTAAAGAAAAAGAAACAAGTCATGATGAAACAAACAAACCGAATACACAAACTTCTCTATCACACAAATTTCAAAAGCAAGTTCAATTGATAGATAAAGGAATGGGACAGTACTCAATGGAGTAATCGCCTAACTTATCACAGTTAATGCCATCTCCTAGGAAATATGGTCAACCATCACTAATCAAACCTCCAACATCTGTACCTACCACAGTTCTTCACAAAACATTTGTAAAATCTAGAACCATAGCAAAAGAAATGGACAACAAAGCAATCCTAGATTGGCTATACAAGGATGAAGAAACATCAACATCAGAGACTGACATCAAAAATGTTAGCATCAACACACACAAGTATGGAAAAGGAAAGGCTATTCTTGAAAAGATGGGTTATGAAGGACAAGGACCATTGGGGTTAAGAAAGGAGGGAATCTCAGAACCTATCACACCTCTCACTCTCCATACAAAAGAAAAACCAGGACTAGGATACTCTGAAGAAGAGAAGCAGGAGCTACAAAGGACAGCTATGGAAAATATCCTTCACTTTAGAGATGGTTCTGAAATAGAATCAAATGAATATGAGTGGGCATTACCTTGTGATCTACTTGATATTGATATTCCAGTCGATGTGATTCAAAAATATTCACCTACACGTGAGGAGGGCCAAGGCTCGGGGTCTATACCATTCGTCAAGGAATCACTAAATATCGATGACTCTAGTGAGGATGAACAGAATTTGAGTGAACTAGATGATTTTGAAGAGGGTACCATCATGGATCTCGATAACCCAAATGACAATTATGATGATCTTGCTATCCTCACCCTTACCTCCATTGACCTAAATCAATTTGATGATACCATGCCATTAATCCATCTGGAACTTATTGATTGGGAACTTGTTGAACCATTGACTGTACCAAAATTTGAAAATGATGATGCTATCGTACATTTCCTTTGTCATACTGAACCTGATACAAATGCTATCCATAATACTCATAACAATATGACTCAGCAAGAGGGTGTCAAATCTTCTAGTTGCAAAATTAACAATAGGGAAAATAGATCTAATGGTGAAAACCAATCTATGGCAGCATTAGATCTGGAAAAAGTAAAAATAAAGAACGCATCCAACGGTGAAAACCTTTCAGATTCACTGAAGGATGGAAGATTTGACACTCTCCCAGAACACTATCATGAGCGATCATCAGTTCTGGTCGAACCTACACAAGCGGTGGACATTGCAACAGAAGAGAAGGAAAAAGTACTATATCTAGCAGAATCAATGATAGAACAAGAAAGACTGGCATTCATCCAATTCTTCAAAGCAAGAAGCTTCAACTTTGCTTGGTCATATTCCGATATGCCAGGTTTAGATCCAAATCTGCTTATGCATCATTTGTCTTTGCCAAAAAGAATCAATCTTGTTAAACAAAAATTAAGAAAAATGCACCCCCATATTGCATTAATGGTCAAAACAGAGCTAAAGAAATTACTGGATACTGGGTTCATACGATCTATAGATTATGCTGAATGGATATCAAATCTTGTGCCTGTTTCCAAGCTGGACAATAGCATCAGAATCTGCACAGATTTCAAGGACCTCAATAAAGCATGCCCGAAGGATGATTTTCCACTTCCAAATATAGACATCATTGTAGACTTGACGGCAGGGCATGCCATGTTATCAATCATGGACGGTTTCTCTGGGTACAATCAAATAAGAATAGCTCCAGAAGATCAAGAAAAGATGGCTTTTACATGTCCATGGGGAACCTTCTGCTGGAACATCATGCCATTTGGTTTAAAGAATGCAAGAGTGACTTATCAAAGAGCAATGACGACAATATTCCATGATATGATGCACACCTTCATGGAAGACTATGTCGATGACATCTTAGCAAAATCTACTACTAGGGAAGAACATCTGCATATTCTAGATAAAATCTTCACACGGATGGAGAAATTTAATGTCAGGTTAAACCCTAAGAAGTGTGTCTTCGGGGCTACATCAGCAAAACTACTAGGATACATTGTTTTAGCAAAGGGCATTGAAGTGGATCCAGCAAAAGTCAAAGCTATAATGGAGATGCCACCTCCTAGGAACATTAGCCAACTATGATCACTACAAGGATGGCTTCAATCAATCTGGAGATTCATCTCCCAGTTGGTAGATAGAAGTCATCCTTTTAATCATCTATTGCATAAACACATAGTTTTCATGTGGGATGAGAAGTGTGAAGCAACATTCAATCAGATCAAACAATATCTAATGTCACCACCTATTCTCATACCACCAACACAGGGAAGGCCTCTCATTTTGTACATTGCCACAACAGATATATCTTTGGGGGCACTCTTAGCACAGGAGGATCATGAAGGAAAAGAGCATGCCATCTACTACATTAGTAGAACTTTAAATGGATATGAAATAAACTATACATTCATAGAAAAGTCTTGCTTAGCAGTAGTGTTTGCTACTTAAAAGTTAAGACATTACATGATGGCTCATACAATCAGGTTAATTGCAAAGATTGATCCTTTGAAGTATCTATTAAGTAAATCTGCCTTAACAGGTAGATTGGAAAAATGGGTTATGCTCTTAAGTGAATTTGACATTCAATATGTCAAGAGAAAGGCAATTAAGGGACAAGCAATTGCTGAACAGCTAGCTGAAGCTCCTCTATCAGATGATCACCCAATGACAATGGAATTCCCAGATGCGGACATCATGACAGTAATGCCCCAACAATGGATACTCTACTTTGATGGATCGTATACACAATGAGGATTAGAAGCAGGAATCTTGTTCATATCTCCCCAAGGACACACAATTCCGAAGTCATATAGACTCATGTTTCAATGTACAAACAATGTAGCGGAATATGAAGCATTGATTATTGGGGTCAAGATTGCAATTCAATGGAAAATCACAGATTTACAAGTCTATGGGGACTCTCAACTGGTTATTTATCAAGTCAATGATGAATATCAAACCAAAGATGACAAATTGATGCCTTACAAGTAGTAAATAGATAATCTGAAACAATCCTTTACTAATATCAAGTTTGATCAGATTCCAAGGGTGGAGAACAAAGTTGTTGATGCTATGGCTACGATCGCTTCATTACTACAATTGCATGAGAAATGTATTTGTTATGAGTTTATGGTAGAACAAGTATCATGTCCTTCCCATTATCAATCGGAATCCACTACCATATGTCATCTAGAAACCACTGAACCCTCCATATATGAAACAACCTATGCTTATCTGAAAGATGATATCCTACCTCCTGACCTTTCCAGGAATCAAAAACGCAACTTTATCCATCAATCCACCCGACACACTTTAATCACAGATGTCCTTTATCGTCGAGGTCTTGATGGTACACTACTCTGATGTCTAGAATGCAATGAATCTGAAATGGCCTTACGAGAAGTTTACGAGGGTATTTATGGTACTCACTCGAGTGGAATAACCCTAGCCAAGAAACTTCTCCGTTTGGGTTATTATTGGCCTTGCATGGAAAAAGAATCATATCAATTTGTCAAGAAATGCCAAAAATGTCAGGTTCACAGCAATTTGATTCATGCACCGGCACAAGAACTACATCCTTTTACATCAACATGGCCTTTCTGTCAATGGGGCTTAGATCTGGTAGGCAAAATACATCCATCTTCATCTAATGGACACAAGTTCATTATCATAGCTACAGAATACTTTACGAAGTGGATAGAGGCAGTACCTCTTACTACCATCACTGGGAAATAGATCTCCTCATTTATCTTGAACTACATCATCTGTCGATATGGAATCCCTCAATCTATAATCACAGATAATGGACGACCATTCAAGAATCAAGATGTCCAGGAGTTATGTGAAAAGTTCCACATCCAACATCAATTTTCAACACCGTACTATCCTCAAGGGAACGACCAAGTAGAGGCCTCAAACAAAACAATACTCAAAATTATCAAAAAGACGGTTAATGATGTTGGACGTGATTGGCATGTTCAACTCAATCCTGCACTATGGGCCTACAGAACAAGCATCAGAACACCTACGGGAGCTACACCATTTGCTTTGGTATATGGATCAGAAGCCATATTACCCATTGAAGTTGAAATTCCATCCCTTCGTGTATCACTCAGAGGTATCATTTTAGATGAAGAATATAGGGTATCTAGATTGCAGGAACTAGAATTGCTGGATGAGTGTCGTCAACAAGCTATAAATCATCTAACAGCTTATCAACAAAGGATGTCAAGGAGTTACAATCATAGGGTAAAACCAAGGGTCTTTTAGGTTGGTGACTTGGTACTAAAGAAAAATCCTAGGAATCAGCAGGATAGAGAAAAGAAAGGCAAATTTGACCCTAACTGGCTTGGTCCATTTGTCATCATATCAGTGTATGGATCAGGAGCATATCAGCTATCAACATGAGAAGGGGATCTATTCGATGAACCTATCAACAGTATTCATCTCAGAAAATTCTATGCTTAAAGTCTCCTAGTGCATGGGGCAAATTCTGAAAATTGTTTCCTTGGTGAAAACCTGGCAAATAGGCATCTTGGAAAAATGCAAAAATACAAAGAAATAAAATAAAATAGAAAATAAAACAAAAAAGGGAAAATACAAAATACAAAGGGTGTAATCAAAGCATGTGGTGAAAACCTGGAAACAGGCACCATAAGTGATTCTAAAATCAGCTTTCCCATCTATTTGAATATATGTCAGGATCATTCATCTGAAGGTCGGTATCAATTCATATCATATCATTCGTCTGGCCATCATTACATCCACTATCAAGTCATGTCACATGGTCAACATATAACTCCATAGCTTGGGGGAAACATCTGGATATCTAGGGGAAATCTAAACATATCAATTGCATCCAGTAATAGAAAATCAAAAACAAAGATCAAAATGCAATTTCAATCATTGTCAGAAGAATCAACCATCCTTATCAAAAATCCAAAAACATGTTAAATAGGAAACTCTGAAAAGGAAAAATCCAAAAAAACATAGGTCTATGTCAGTCGAACTACGTGGTCTCTGCGTGTGTAACGTAGGCAAGGCTAATCTTAAATCGGCCCCCAAGACCCCTAAGATAGGTTGGTAGGTTAGGTCTTTGGTCAAAAATCTCAAAAATCCAAAAACATGTCAAAATCAGGATGGATGATCTCAAATCTGATAAATGAATGAAACACTCTAAGTGAACAATGGATAAATTATACTTTTTGATTATCATTCTTTAGAGTGACTCAATGATGTATTGAACTAGAGGAACAAGGAAAAAGAATGATATTTTTATTGTCTGCTGTATGTGCGATAATCATATAAATGTGTGAATTGTCGAGGGATGTGCTATGCAAATGTATCACCGATGACATTCAGAATTCACACACTCAAATGATAATCTTTGCCTGTTTACGCAATGAATGCTCAGGTCATCTTGGTTCAATTATACCTCGATGCTTGTGTTCATTGCAATATCAAAAATCATGAAAGTAATACTCAGTCATCATTGGATTAACACAACCATTGACGCTTGTATTCACTTTCAACATCCAATAAAGCTCTATGATGATACCAAGCACAAAAAGACTATAAAATGACATTTGTTTTGCATATCATTGCATGATTAAATTAGATTGCATTCATCATCATTCATTATCTGTAGAGTATTTGTTGCATAAAGGATTCCAATCAATGATTATCTAATCTACAAAAGAGACTGAGTATACTTGACATAAAATCATCAAAAACATATAAACATCATCATTGCATCATCAATTCATCATTCAAATATTTCATCATGCATCATAAATTCTACCATCAGTGCATCAGGTTCATTCTTACCATAACACATTCATTTAATATCATTTAGAATCCATACATCACATCATATATCCACAAATCATTTAGAATCCATACATCACATCATCATTATTATATCATGTATCCATACATTTAAAAATATCAAAATCACACATTACATCCATCCATGATCATTTATCATAAAATCATCCCATAATTAAAAAGCATTTATTCAACTATCCATATATGTTATCAAAATCACATCATTTATCCACATATCATATTCCATCCATACATACATCATTACATCATTACATTAACATAAATCATCATTTATTATCATCACATTTAGAATAAACTCATCACATAAAGCATATAAACAACATCCATCACATAGAAATCATGACGCCATCATCATAATCATATCAAATGCATCTCATATATATATCATCAAGAGTCAAGTATACAATGAAGTCATAAAAATACATCATCATACAAGAAGGTACATCATAAAATACATCAATGAGGATAACATGGCCTCTATGACCTACTACTGCTAGAATGCGTAGGCCCAACAGGACCTGTACCGCCACCACCCCCAGACGGACCCGGATCTCTGGGATCTCTGTGTGGAGGCTGTGTCACCCCCTCACTGACTGTCCGTGTATGAGTTGCCCAGATCTCGATGGGGCATAACTGACTCGATGCTCGGCAGGCACTGCATCATGATACCGACCTCTGTAAAACTCAGCCTCTCGGGCAGCCCACAGAACCTCTCTCATATAATCACCTATAGAGGTGCCATCAACCACTCTCTGTAGGGTCTCGGCTCTCTCCTGTGCCCTCTTGGCAATCTGTCGTGCACTGTCTCTCTCGGTTGTCAGTGTATCAACCTACATCTGCGTAGCGGCTAACTGCCCCTGTACCTGTGCAAGGCCTGTGCGTGAGCCTGTGCCTGTGCCTGCATTTGTGTCTGAGTCTGCACAACCATGCCCCATGCCTATACCAACTGCCCCTATGCAGTGTCTGGACCTGTGCCTGAAGCCCAACCATCTGTCTCTGCTGCCCAACTGCTGGCACTGTCACTGCCTGCCTCTTACGAGGCCTACTGGACGAAGGTGCACTGTGAATATCTGGACCTGGCCCTCTGTATCCTCCACTCCCACCATCACTGTCCCCACTGCTGCTGCTATCCTCACTGTCTGAGCTACTGCTCTCTGAGCTCTCATCTGCTAGGATATCACCCTCACCCCCGGTGACATCCTCTGCCACATCCTCCTCTACTGGTAAAGGTGTTGGCTCATCGGGGATAGTAATACGAGGATGAGGGACCAAGGCCAAGAATGCTACATAATCCTCTGTCATGGGTGCAACTGCAATATCTCTCCTCATGTCCCAAGCAGATGGTTGTAGTGCTCTGTAACCCTCTACTACAACATCATAAGATAATGTGGGGCCCCAATCTGGAATATCCATTCGTCGTCGTGCATAGTGGGCTACCCCCTGTGGCATGCACTGAACAATGCCATACTATCTGTAAACCCGATGCAGCAAAAATCTCTCAATCACAAACGAAGTCCAGGCCAATAAGGTACATGGAGTCACAAAGAAACCCCAACACTACACCATCCTCCTCCCACTCCTCACAGTCAAGGTAGGGGCGCCATATAACTGTCTCCATATCATCAAAAACCTGCCTCCAGTGCTCTAACTTGCCCATCCGGCC
The DNA here is from genome assembly GCA_007115665.2 of Sequoiadendron giganteum. NCBI lineage: Eukaryota > Viridiplantae > Streptophyta > Pinopsida > Cupressales > Cupressaceae > Sequoiadendron > Sequoiadendron giganteum. The sequence goes on along the minus strand of CM021100.1, from coordinate 841,822,269 downwards.
TGCGTGAATCGACCACTATATCTAAAAACATATGGCCTGCCAGCTGGTCTGTCTGCAAGGGGAAAGGGCCGACAAATAGCAAAGTGCTCCCACACCCAAATCTGTAGTAATGTCGCCCCTGTGGATATACTACATGCACCTAGGTACACAATGGAATGAAGATCATGATAGAGATGTGCTAACATGCACATCCCCCATGCATATCTGGTACCATGTACCAACATGCTCTCTAGTGTCCTCCCCAGCCAACGAGGAATCCCTTTGACCTGCATCAGGGCAAAGGAATCCTCTGATAAATCCAGCTAGCACTGCTGGTAGTGTCGCATAAGAATCTACGATCCTCCACCATTGAACGCTCGGACCCTCAATATCCTGATCCTGAAATACTCGATAGAGAGCATCTCTGCTGCTGGTCCCATGAGAGTCATATGTAACTATCTCCCCCATGAATGGAATGCGCAATATACACCACATTCCTTCTGGTGTGACTGTCATCTCACCGGTGGGTAAATGAAAGGTGTTGTGGTCGCTATGCCACCTCTCAGCTAGTGCGGTCAACAAACCCTGATTAATCCTAATCTGGGGCATGTCAAGTAAACTCGTCAGGCCACACTGGCCTATCACCTGGAGCTCATCAGGTGTCAAATGTGGTATCAAATCGGTCCTCTGCGGAAACCTCTCTCGCATCTGGAGAGTCCCCAGATCCTCCTATCATCATAACGAAAAATCCACAATCAGTGAACTATGTCAAGAATTAAACGTCATTCTACTATCAAGTCTGTTTCAAAAACTTTGGTATGAATTTTCATCAAAATTCATAGGCGAACATCCAACCTCACCTATCATGAGGGTCATCAAAACATTATCTAGATCTCGCCTATCATGAGATTTATCAGATATTGGCTCAAACCTCGCCTATCATGAGGTTCATCAAAACATTATCTAGATCTCGCCTATCATGAGATTTATCAGGTATTGAATCATTTCCTCGCCTATCATGAGGATCATCAAGAAATAGGATTTCTTCTCGCCTATCATGAGAGTTAATCTTATTTACTTTAATCACAATCCAACATCCAGAATGTGGATTGTCAATCATACCAATCAGAAGAATGGACATGATCGAAATTGACGAAATCAAATTTCAGTAAGTCAAAATCTTCAATTCTGACATGGAAGCGCTAAAATAGGCTTCCAAAGCGCTAAATCCCAAAAGCGCTATTTTATCATCCAAAAGCGCTAAATCAAGGACCCAAAGCGCTAAAACCATGAAAGCGCTATTTCAGCACTCCAAAGCGCTAAAACAGGCTTCTGAAGTGCTAAATAACTCAACACGCTACTTTTCCGCATCAAAGCGCTAAACCAGGCCGTCAAAGCGCCACTTTACCAGAAGCGCTAGAATAGACCTTCAAAGCGCTAAACCGCCGACTCAAAGCGCTGAAAATCTCAAAGCGCTAGAATCTGACTTCAAAGCGCTACTTCTTGACTCCTAAGCACTAATTCACTGAAAGCGCTACTTTACCGACTAGAAGCGCTAGAGTTTTAAACGTAAGCGCTAAAACTCAAAGCGCTAGACAATTTACCAGAAGCGCTACATCGGGATGTAAGCGCTATAGCACGGCTTCAAAGTGCTAAAACTATCCTAGACACGCCTAAGACCTAAAAAGCATAAAAAACAAAAAATGCACGAATCACGAGGAGGTCAAGGGGTACATACCGAAGGTCCATACGCAAGCGGTCGTCTGTGGTGTCTAACGCGCTCAAATCAATGAGTGTGGTAAGGAATGGCATCTCAATCCAGCTGGCGAAAATATCTCTATCACTAAGAAATTTGAACTCAAAAATCAAATAATGAATTGAAAATGACCTTTTAGCACTATTTATAATTTTTGAAAGGTATTTTTGGGGGATTTTTATAACATTTTGATTAATTTTATCCATGAAATTAATTAAAACTCATCCGATGGCTCTATTTCTTCATCATTTTGTCGGGAGATAAATTATTTTATCATCGAAACATCATAAAATCATTAGAAAATCATAAATTTTTGAAAAATTCTAAAAATCATCAAATTATTAATTTATCTCCCAAGGGGGCATATCATTATATTATCATCTGAAAACCATGTCTGGGGCACACGAAATTATTATCATCTGAAAATCATGTCTGGGGCACACGAAATTATTATCATCTAAAAATCATCGATCCTGGCAGTAGTAGCAAAAATATTCTTCGAAGCAACGCGTAAACACATCACTTCAAAGAGGGGCAAAATGTATACACCTAAAATTGGTCTGGAGCATCTGATTAATTAAATACACATTATTTGATTAATTATTCTATTTCCTCTACTGTTTAAATAAATAGAAATATTTATTTAATATAGTTCACATTTAAATTCATCTTAATTAAATAAACAAAATTAAATACGTTGTTCGATTTTATTATCAAATCCCTATTTCAATCTATCACATCATTCTCGAATTAATTAAATAAGGTCAAACACTTTATTAATTAATTACCATATTCCTCTGATTAATTTAATAAACGACTATCCTATAGTTTGTTTTATTAAATTATTTATCTCCCTTTTCTAATTTAAATAAATCAAAATATTTGAATTAAGTATAAAGGAATATTCCAATCTACATTTCCTCAAATATGAATTAGATTTCCTATGTCTAATCTATGTCTAAATTGGTCACAATTAATGCTTTGAAACTTCACGGGAAATTTTGGAGACAAATTGGAGACAAATTTGGAATTTGATCTCTCAATCCTCTTCCATCAATCCTTCCTCTTCTCTTGCCTGGTGTTTTCATGGGTAGAGACAATCTCCCTCTTTCTCTCAATCTCCTCAATCTCTCACCATTCAATCCTCCAAAATTGAATCCAAGCCTCTCAAAGCTTTCCCTGTGCATTTCTACAGCCAAGAAATCTATAAATAAAGCCTCATTGAACCAAGAAAAGGATCCAGATAATCAAGCTTTTACACCCTTACTCTGCAGGAATCCAGGCATCAAGCATCAAGCATTCACACATCAAGCAATTCAACAATCAAGCTTCACATCAATGGCTGCCTCCTGTAGCTGCAGTTATCTGTTTCACCTTAATATCATGCTAGTTTAATTGATTTATCATTTAGCATTATATTATCATCATCTCATTCTTCAGATAGTCATTTTGACAGTCTTATATGCTTGCACAATCTGAGAGCAATTTAGATTTAATAAATATTTGGAGATAGAGAGCAATAGGACGCTTTCATTTGATCACTTGTTTTGATTTAGTTCAATTGAGTCATCTTTGATATAATGTCATATTAAGAAGTGTATTTATTTTATTTACCTCATTCCACACTTACAAAACCAATTGGAGCGAGTATATATTATCACTAACATCACTAAGATTAATATTTCAAGTAGTGGCTTATGCTACATAGAGATCCATCATTGTACCTAGATCTAGATCTTGGCCATATTACATGTCTGCAATAGCATGAAGTTCTATTGCATTACTAAAACTAATAAAATAATATTTTCCATGTTAAGTAGAGTATTATTGTATCATTTTTAGTATAGGTGAAAATCTCTAGCTTTTATCCTTCTCTCTACTTTTCATTTTTGTAGACATATTAAACCGTTGCTATTTGTGCATATTTCACTTGTGCAATATAAGCTACTCATCACATATATTTTTTATAATTTTTGTGTGTTCCCATAGAGTACTCTTAACAAGTATAAATATAAGAATACTCTAACAATGGTTAATTACTTTATATATGTAAGAAATTATTTTGAAAGAATGAGATATATAATTTTTATGCTAGGTGAGAATGTATGTATACTTTCAAATACATTCTTGTTTATATTTTTATGTACCTCAATATGTGAGAAAAATTTAATGGTGAGATAAGCAATACCCATGTCAATTCTCGTTTATTTTTTTGAGCTTAACTCAATAGAGCATCTTAATACAATTACCTATCAACGTGTGACACACTTCGTTGAGCTTCTCTTTTGCTATTTGTCCTTGATGAAAATATTGTGTTTCAGTTTGGCATCTTAGTGGTTGATTATTCAATTGCACTTCTTTTATTTTGTCATTGGCATACTTACTTCGGCGTTATGATGTTATCTTTCATGGCACTGATCTCTTGACTCCATGTGCAGATCATAAGGAATCTTGTTTATGGGATAATGTACCCATGTTCAAGTGATATGATTTTGGTTTGACATTTTGTGCTACAGTGACCTACAGGATCATATGTTATTGTCTTGTTCAAATTTCTAACATCATGACATTGATACAATTTTCTGAACAACATCGGAGGTGTGCTTCTCTATTCAAACTCTTTCAAGTAATGCTTTCAGTTATCTTGGTTCTTGGGATTATCAAATGTAGTTGGTTCTTAGTCTTAAGAAAATCCTATCGGGTTTCCTTAAATAATTGTTAATGGCATGGGCATATGAAACACTTGACAATGGATTGGGCATATGGTATATTGATTTTAGCATGGAATTAGCCTTTACTACATTCATAAGGCATTATATATATTGAGCATTATGTCATGGAAATTGGCTTTGAATAAAGATAATCATATTGATCATTACCTTTACATATGATATCGGGTCTTATGGTTGAAAAATCACTAGGCCTTAAGGCCGACAACAGGTATGAGGTTATGTTTATTTAAAAGTCACTATGGAAGTGACATGGATTTGATTCCTTGGAAACAAGGATGACTAAGGCAATCGGAATTTGGTTTTTAAAGTGGTCATGACAAATTATGTAAGGTATTATTGTGTCAGCATTTCACTTGATTAATAATTGAATAGTGATAATGTTGATCTACGATGTGCATGCATTTGAAGGTAATGAGATGGTTGACATGCATTGCATTGGTCTATTTGCAGAATTCAAAATGCATTATGGGTTTCTAATTATTACTTCAGTCCTTTCAGACTTCAAACTTTATCAATATTTTTAAATGTCATCGATTAGATTGCCTTGGAAAGTTTAGGGCAATCATTTTGTTGTTTCACATGCTCGAGGGTTTGGAACCCTAACTCGGCCACCACCATTGAGATCTTCTCAGCCATTTCACTATGTTTGTTGGCTTTCTAAAACACTTGGACATTAAATGGGGGTATCTAAAAGATCCTTACCCTAATGGTTGTGTCAGCTTCTTGTCATTGGGTGAAGGCTCGAAATTGGAAGGAGTATTGGAAGTTTTCCTCTCTGTCGGTCTGGTAAATATAATCATGACAGTATCTCCATCATTCTTCTCAAGTATTCATCTTTTGAATTGTTTTGAAGAACCATTAATTCTATTGTCTCTTATAATAGAAGACGTGTTTACTTCTATCTGTAAAATGGTAAAATGGGTTTATTTTGTTTGTGGTCAGAAATAATGCATGTCGATTTCACATAATCTGAAATGCATATCAAAATAATTTATCTTATTGATTTTTCTCCTACTTTGAGGGATGATGTGTTTTATCTATGGGTAATCATGAGTTTTGCAAATCCTTTCAGTCTTTCACCTGGTTTCGGTGATAATTTTTTTTGGGTGCACTATTATGTGGTTTTGGTTACACTACCTTGAGGTTTCAGCAACATTATTGTTGCAACTATTTTCGAGGCTATTGTTCATGGAATATTTATATGTTTTAATGTTGTTTCAATTAGCATTGCATGTGCAGGATCCTTGTGTGGACAAGGTTCAGTCTCCTTTCTAAAATTACATATTCCTTGACTATTCTTGTTAGAAGAAAACTTCCATGCTGAACATTTTCTCAAAAACACAGCAATACTTGGCAATGTTGTTCGACAAAAAGTGGGTACTTTGAAAATAACCCATGTTGTTTTGAAATATGAAAAAGAAGTTGATGTTGTAATTTCCTTGAGATGCAATGATGAAATTTGTGTGAGAATAAAAACATAGAGATTAGGGTTTTTAGTCTTCTTGGAAAATCGGTGAGAAATAAGGTTTTTAAATTTTGGAGAAATAGTGAGATTGGTTTAACTATTTTTAATAACTATGAGAAATGTATGAGAAATAGTAGTGAAAACCAGTGTGAGTACATCACAGTGATTGTATTGAAAAAATGTTGAGCTTTGAGATTGAAAATCTGAAATATGAGTTAATTATCAAGTTGTCTTAAGGCTTGACAATGGTTAGAATTTTGAAGGGTCATTCTTGAACCTTGAGGATTGTAGGCATTGACTGTCAAGAGGCACTTGAGAGAAACGAAAGAAATAGAGAGATCCTTTGTATCATTGTATGTCTTACTGAAAATAGAAAAGGGGTTGGTGCTCCTTGAGTTGGTGCTCAGAAATCAGCCTACAAGGCATTGTCAAAAGTGATTATTAAAATAAAATCCTAGAAAGGCAACAATTTAGGAGTGGTTTTCTACCCCAGGAGGGTTTTCCACTCGACATATCTTGTGTCATTTTTCTTATCAGTGGTTCATCTGATTCATTGCATGAATTATTTAATATGTTATGTTTCACTATTATAATTCTCATTTTAGTTTATGTGATTGCATTCAATACATGAATGAGTTTATCATTGATAAATGAGAGCATAAATTTTTTTTATTTCAGTTTTAGTAAAATTTGTCAAAACTATTAATGACACTGATTCACCCCCCCTCTCAGTGTCTTTTTCACTCCAACACACTCTTGTGCTAATATTGCATCATGAATAGATACATTTTAATATCCTAATACCTTTACCTATACCCATGTAATTTTTTCCTTATTTTATCCCTATTTCTATAAAATTGAATACATTCCTTGTTTTATCCATGATCCATACAAAGACTTTTCTCTATGCATGCAAATTTTACCTTAAACTTGGTAATTTATCCCTTACATTCAATTTTTTTCCACTTAGGGTCAATCTAGTTTAATCCTAAGGCATATAGGATTCAACCTAAAATCTAAATGTTCAAATTTAAATTCAATATTTTAAAATTTACCATGATGAGTCATATTTTTTAATATGTTTTATCATGTACCATTTTCCTTCTCCTCTGATTTGGCACATGCTATATATGTGAAAAAATGGAGTGGTTATATGTTATCACTAACACTCCTAAGATTATTATTTCAAGTAGTGACTTATGCTACACAATTTTCCTTTCCCTCCAATTTTGTGCACACTATTTATGCAACCAGTTGGAGTGGTTGTATATTATCACTAACATTCCTAAGATTAAGATTTCAAGTAGTGACTTATGCTACATAATTTTCCTTCTCCTGCAATTTTGGGCATACCATATATGCAAACAATTTTATTGGGTATATAATATCACTAACATTCCTAAGATTAAGATTTCAAGTAGTGACTTCTGGTACATATTTTTTCTTCTCCTCCAATTCCATGCATAGTATATATGAAACCAATTGGAATGAGTATATATTATCACTAAAATTACTAAGATTAAGATTTCAAGTAGTGAATTATGCTACATAATGTTCCTTCCTCTCCAATTCCATGTATACTATTATATGAAACCAATTGGAGTGGGTATATATTATCACTAACATTCCTAAGATTAAAATTTTAAGTAGTGACTTATGCTACATAATTTTCCTTCTCCTCCAATTCTATGTATACTATATATGTAACCAATTGGAATGGGTATATATTATCACTAACATTCCTAAGACTAATATTTCAAGTAGTGACTTATGCTATATAACTTTTCTTCTCCTCTACTTTAGTGCATAATATATATGAACAAATTTGGAGTGGGTATTTATTATCACTAACATTCCTAAGATTAATATTTCAAGTAGTGACTTATGCTACATAATTTCCTTTCTCCTCGAATTCCATGCATACTATATATGCAACCAATTGGAATGAGTATATTATCACTAACATTCCTAAGATTAAGCTTTCAAGTAGTGACTTATGCTACATAATTTTCCTTCCTCTCTAATTTTGTGTAAATTATATATGAAACCAATTGTAGTGGGTATATATTATCACTAACATTACTAACATTAAGATTTCAAGTAGTTACTTATGCTACATAGAGACTTGTCATTGTACCTAGATAGATCTTGATCATATTACATGTCTACAATAGCATGAATTTCTATCGCATCACTACAATTAATAAAATAATATTTTCCACATTGAGTAGAGTATTATTGTATTATTGTATCATTTTTAGTATAGGTGAAAATATCTAACTCTTATCCTTCTCTCCATGTTTCATTTTTATAGACATGTGAAACTACTTTTACTTGTGCATATTTCACTTGTGCAACATAAGCTACTCATGACATATCTTTTTTATAATTTTTGTGTGTTCCCATGGAGTACTATTAACAAGTAGAGGAATATAAGAATAATCTAATAATGCTTGGCATATAGGATTTAGCCTAAAATCCAAATTTTCAAATTTAAATTCAAAAAATTGTACCTCTTTTCACAAGTCATAGTAAGCTAACATAACACACATTTGTTTGACTTGTGGTTATGTTTTGATATTTAAAGACATTCAATGTGTAATAAATTACACATGATGTATGGTGAAGATAACAATAAATTAGGAGAAATCACTAGAGGACACTTCATTTTTCTAGGGACAAAATGTTATAATCCTAGCATCATAATCATATAGGCCATCTACATGTTATCTTTGATAATTCACTTAGAACCCTAAAGTCAATCTACTTAGGAAGTTAACTTATTCATAGTGATTTGACAATCTCCCATAAGGTGTTTGTAAATATCAACATGATATATTTGAACATAGAGAAGGCAAAGTCAAACAAACCTCTACACACATGTTCTCCCAATTCATACTTGTGGGACAAGGTTTATTCTAGTGCATCAAATCAAAATCATGACACTAATATTTAAACCTAAGAGACTTGGATCTAAACTGGAATAAATTCTAAAATCACATAGATCTTAAGACATCTCCAAAATCAAGAGCGTTGATTTCTACTCTTGAAATGAATGATCAACAATATTTCTTCACTATTATTCCCAAAACTAAACACATCTATTATCTTATTCAATTTCAAATAATATTGTTATTATCAACACAACTCTTAGTTTAAAATTATTTATATGATTATTAATTGCACTTATTTAATTCAATATTTAAGACATTTTGTTTATTGTTCAAACAAAAATTAATTTGAGGCTGTGATAAATATGACACTTAGGCACGTCAGCATAGGAAAACAGGCTTTTAAAAAGGGACAAGTAGAGAATAGTTTTGGATAGTGAATGAAACAAATTCATGATGGGAGAATTCCTCAATGTGACATGGAAGGAATCGAAACCACTTCATATTTATTAACTTTGCCTCCAATATTACAACTCACACATGCATATTCCTTAGCAATGTCAGCATTCGAACGGATGATCTTCGTTTGCATCAAACCTCGTTATCATTTTGAACCTGACGAGGCTTGTCAACAATTATAAATCATGCAGACCTCATTATAATCCCACATCAACAATAACAACCATAACTTCATAGCTCAAGAAATCGTTATCAATGGCGGCACTCAATACACAGTTCGTTCCTCTGCTATTGTTGATCTTGCTTGTGTCTCCATGCTGCTACGCCTTACCATGGGTACTCCCTCCTTTCTCATCCATTTATTAGATTCTCAGAAAAAAAGTAAACTTGACTGTCTTAATATACCTGACACAAATTACTTTGTTTGCCTTATGTGGGTGTAGGAACATTGCAGTACTACATGCGAATCCAAGTTCTGCGCAGGTGACGGTTCATATATTTGCTGTTGGTATGCTACTTTACGTAATTGCTTGAAACTATCACTGATTTACTGGTGTTGTTTTTAATGGCAGTTGCACCGCTGTTGAGGTATGGGAAATACTGCGGGATATTTTACGGTGGATGCCCCGGGGAAGCTCCTTGTGATGGGCTTGACAACTGTTGTATGACTCACGACCACTGTATCGGCGACTCACACTACCTCAACGTCACATGCAATCAGGCTCTTCTTGACTGTGTAGAAGATTACCACAATTCAGGAGAAGGGCAGTTCCCAGGCAATACCTGTGACATAAATGTTGTGGAGGGCACCATTTATTTCGCCATTCAAGCAGGTGTTTGGATTGGAGATGGTATTGGAGATGGACCTGCTCCTCCTCTCTCTGATCAGTATTCTCTCAACAACACTTCCACCCCGAATTATAATAATCCCTGATATCAAAGCTTGCCAAGACCAGTGGAATAACTTGTTTTCGTCTCTATTCAATCTTTTCCATTCTCATCCTCGTTCTGCTTGTTTGTTTGTATCTAGCTGGTGTGCTAATTGTGTTTCTTTAAAATAGCAGTCAAAGTTACTGTGTTTTCTTTTTTCAACTTGTCTGAAGCAATAATGAAATTCCTTTGAGTTAGAGTCAGAAAGAGCATTTAAAGTACAGAAATATGTGTTATATTTCATAATCAAACATAACAGAAACATATTTGTCATGAAATCTTCAAGATGAGGATATTTACACATCGATATCACTCACCCATGATTCTAGAAATCAATATTGGTATCGACACCCAGGAGACGCCCACAAGAGTCAATATGCAAGCATAGGGGATTAAGATGAACGGAGTCCACTCCTTGAGAAATGTAGACAGCAGTCTATTATGCTATCACATAAATGGTTTGAAAAATAAGTGTGATAATGTTTCTAATGGCGATAATGTTATAGAATATTATTAACAAATAAGAGAATTGCATATAGTTCACGACTTTTTATGGATTTGTCACAGGTTTTCTCAAGGATATATGAATGAAATTATGTTTATTATTTATTGGAAAGGTGCATTCCCTCTATTATAATATTGATTAGATGTGTTAAAATCAAATCTATAAGAGATATATGAGTACAAATTCGTTGAGGAGAGATAAAAATATATAGATAGAATCATCTATTTGGATATGGTTGTTGTAATGTGCAATTTTTTTTTGACACATCTTTGAATACTTCAAAGAAGACATTAGAAAGTTTATGTCATTAAATAAAATCTATTAGGAACTACTTGATGAAGTGGAATGTTTGTTAGCTTGGATAGTTTTGAATACCAATAGTGGTCTTCAAATGACTTGCTTGTCTATTTAAACAAGTCTTGGATGAGTTTTGGATTCATTTAAAAAGTATTATTTTAAGGGGCCAAAAGGTAAAATTATATTGAAAAAAGAGAATCTACATCCATACACAAAATAGAGATTTCTAGATAGTCATAGCTATCAATAAATCAAACAGGAAAATCCAAGGGGGTTTCACAAAGAGCCAGCAACCCCTTCAAACATAACAATAATTAAACCAAGTAGGACTAAGAGGACTCACAACATGATTGTAAAAAAGATAAATTAACCCTGCTCATGTTGAATCAATTGAAGGATCTTGGATTTATCTAAGGGTAGGGAGCCCCAGTTAGACACATTCTATTTACCAATATTTTTAGAAGTCAATTTTTACAAAAAATTAGCCACCATATTCTATTCTCTAGTAATATGGATAAAAGAAATAGGATAAAATTAGAAACCAAATAAAGGATGTGCTCAACTAGAGAAATCAAATAACATAAAATAGAATAAAATTAGAAACCAAATAAAAGATGTGCTCAACTAGAGAAATCAATTATCATGAAACTATATTAGACAAACATTTGTTCAAAAGAGAAACAAAAATAATGGAGTCCATATCAAAATAACATTTTTCCATCCCAATTCACAAGCTTTAGTCAAAGCTACAAGAAGAGCACATACCTCCATTTGATTGTTAGTAAATATTCCCATGTAAAGATAGTGAAAAATAAATGAGCCAAACCAAGTGACTATCATGGAATATTCCCACAATCCTAGATTCCCCTAGGTTACCCTTTCATGAAACATAAATATTAACTTTGAACAAACCTAGAGTGGGTAAAGACCACTTATAAATCATGTCCACCTTTTTAGAAACCTTTACATGGACAACATTATATGGCCAACTAAGAAGGGGAATAGGCCTGGGAAATGAAAAATATAATAATCAAGAGGGAAGAGAGATCCTTCAAGGGAACATTTGGCCTCAATAGTCTCAGTGACTAAAATTTGATCTTCTTGCAAAACCTAAATGAGAATACTCACAAGTTATGAGAACTATATTTATAAGTTTGGAATCAGGGAGAAATTTTGTATTTTACAATGAAGGTGCAAGATGCAGTGTGTGTAGGGGTAGACCACACTAGTGTTTAGATTGAGATCCATGTGATTCTTGAGGAGGATATTTTTAGTGAGGATCATGTGATAGTAGAAGAGAAATGAATAGATTAATGACACAAGGGGAGCATAGAAACACACAAAATAATAAGATCCTATGTAGAGATGATGGAAGGAGTAATAAAGTGTAATGGGGTGCATGTCTTGGAGGATTAGGAGGTTATGTTAAGGTGGGTTTTAAAACCCATGCAAGGAAGAAAAGGGTGTAAATTTTAGGGAAGGATAAAAGAGCAAAAACCTATGTATATATGATTTGAGGTTGAGTAGGAGAGACAAAACCTAATAAAAAAGGATGGTGTATTATCTAGTTAAGGTTGAAGAAAGAAGAATGTGAGCATCAAGTATGTGACACAACTGAGACCATTTCACTAGATAGTCTCAAGGAAGGTATTTGATCACTCGTTTCTATTTTTGAGCAAGGGATCGCACTCTTTTCTACATGGATCATAAAATGAAAGAATATCTTGGGTAAAATCAAGATTCTACATGCAAATTAGAGCACTTATTATTAGATCCTTAAGATTGAGGCACTAAGAATAGGTGCATAAATGATTCATGACACAAAGAATGAGGATGCATATAGGATATAGAGTTGGTCATGTGCTATAAGCATAAAGGAGAAAACAAGAACAAAGTAAGTGGGGCATATGAATGTGAAAAAATTTCACATTGAGATGAGAACATGTGTAATTTTCTAAGGAATACCACAACAAAGAATTTTTCCATGAAGGTCAATGGTAAACAATCCTAAGAAAAAATTAGTCTCGGTTATTAATGGAGATAACTAGAGCACTAAAAAGATTCAAATTTTGGTCAATACAATATTGGGTGTCAATATTTAATTCTATTAAAACTCAATTAAAGATATACAATTATAATCTTGAAAAAAATCCATATAATTTGAAACATAGAATAAGTGAAACCCTGGAGATTTGACCCTAGAGATTTCATTAGAGGCTTAAACTTGGTGGAAGTGTGATAGAATGTGATGTGGGTTTGATGGATTTGGACAAGGTATATGATTGACTTACAACCTGAAAGGTGGGTCAACTAGCCCTTAACCAAATTTAGAATTGTCCTAAAAATGAAATGCAATGATTCAATTGATCTAATGATGAAAATTATTATTCTAATGAAAATACAATAGATTTGAGAAAAGACGGACATAAATAAACTACATAAATTGGTTGAGAAAGGCACTTTACACTTATGATATAAATTTGATCCTAAAAATTAAGGACATAGGTGCCCCAGGCTGCTATCTTTGTAGGGAGAATTTAAATATATTTTTTCAATCCTTTGGTGTCGGATTAGAGCTTCCATTTTTTTCTTGTTGCACTATCAGATCATAGTCAGATAATTCTATAACTAAGTTTTCATGAGTTGTCAAGGTGTGCGGTTTCAATTGCAACAATAAATAATCAATCTTCAAACTTCCTTTAATGTTCTCCAAACCTAAAACCTACACATTCAAAGAGAGAAGAAAGGTTGTTCCATTTAGGGGCTTGCCTTAGTAAAACCCTATGTTAGTGTTTCCACTTCCACAATGGCAATTTCAATCATAAAAGGATAAATGATGAAAAGGAATTATGAATCCACAAAGTGCTGCAACTCACCATTCTTCAATGGATTCATTGAAGGACTAACACATCTCCTTAATGCTTGGATCTTGCTTGCTTCATTTTCTTGAATTACTTGGATTGATTGGAGACCTACAAGGATTGGTCTTTATAAACAATATGAAAACATAAACATGAACACACTCCCACACACTTAGACATGATGTTTGGATCTTGAATTTCTACAATAAATCCTCTAATGGTTTCTCTTGACTTTCTTGATAATGCTCTTGATAACAATTCTTGCTCTTGATTCTCAATAATTACACTTAGTTTTCAAATGATGCAATAACTAGATATTTATACACAATAATTCTAATTTCTTGAAAACTAAATCTTGATAGTTGACTTTAGATATTTAAATTTTAAATAATAAAATCTTGGCAGTGACATTTAAATTTGGAGCCAAAATAAGGGGACGTAGGTGCCCTATGCTCTATTGTCCCAAGCCTATTTTTTGGAATTTCAGGAGTCGGGGGAAAAGTATTAAATGAGAGCAGTTTTCTATGCTTGCAAATTATCGTCAATCATTTAAAATGAATTGTGGAATGCATAATTTAGGAAATTAATTGATCAATCAAGTCCATGCACTTAAGGCGAAGAAAAACATACTGTGAAATTATCAAGGGTGACAATTTATGATGCTACATAATTTAATGAAATGTGTCAATAGACCTTCCTAAAAATTTCATGCAATCATTATTATGAGAGTTAATGCCTCTCAACAATGATGCATGATGCAACCTTCACATAAAACTAGTACAACTCAATGATATAAGCGTAAAAGTACAAATTTGTGTCACACTTTTATAAAGGAACCGACCAACACTGATCTAAATTTTAAACTTGAATCACTAGAAAGTGGCATATATGTTTTAAATTTTAAAATGATGTAAACTAATAAAATGTTTATTTTTTAGTATATTTTATGTTTGTATTTTTTTTACAAAATTAAAAATTGATTTGAATATAGTTTTTAATAAATTAACACTATAATTTAATTGTTGATAAAATGATGAAAAATGATGTTACATGAGACGTCAAGCTTTATATAGTAATTTATTTTTTTCCTTCAAAATTTGTGTATATATTTATAACTTGAAACTTTATGGCATGGATTTTTTTTTTCAAATTTAATAAATATTTAAATGTGTATGTATTAAAACAAGATTGTTTCCACTCTGCGTCAAATTTTATATTAAATATTCATCTAAAATAGAAAAAATAATATACTATCTTAATCTAGATTCTTTTATCTAGGGCATCATATTTTTTTTAATAATTTTTAGTATTTTTCTTGACATGGTAATCAACCTAATATTTGTTTTTTGATAACTTGCTTTTAGTGAAATATAAATAGAATATAAATAATATTTGAATTATTAATATAAATATGTATTTGAAAACTACACTTATGGATCTACAAAAGGGTATGTTTACATTTTTTTTAAAATGTTATTTATATGAGTAAGAGTTGTTGAAACATAAAATTTGTCAAATAATCTCATTTTTATAGTAAACTAGCCTTAAAGTGGTGCTACATGTGCATTTAGCTAACATTTTTTGTTAGAAAATTTGTGGACATATTTAACTTATCTAGAATTAATCTTACTAGATCATATGTTTGACCAAAATTGATTTTTAGTTAATGTATGGTCCCATGGGAGGGCTTGGGCTTCTATTTTCATGGAGGAGGAGATCCCATGGGGAAAAAAAAAATTGCTATGGGATTAATTGGAATCTTTTCCAGAAAAATAGGAGCCCCTACCTTTTAGAAATGAATCTTTCAACTGGTGAAATTGGGGTGGGGCTAGAAATTGCCCCTACAACTTAGGAGTTTTTTATGCCACTTGTTCTCATCTAAAATTTTTAATTCTTATTAGATTTAATAAAAATGAGAGAATTTTCTTTTATTCATTATTTTTTATAAAAGCATTATAGTTCATTTCTTAAATTTTGGAGTTTAAAATTTTAAGTAGAATTGCAAGATTAAATCCATGTGGGACCAAGAACTTTTAAAATATTTCTAAAAAAGCTAAGCAGCATATGCTGAGATTTTAAGGAAGCCCCCTCCATGTGACTGTACCATTGTAAATACTAAAATCCACTTGTGTTGATACATTGGCCAAAAGTGTGACATAGCTTTGTACTTTTACCCATAATCATTAGAACCTTCATACAAAAGCTACACAATAATCATTCACAATTATTGATACATCATTCAACTATAATGCATCAACAAGAATAGTAGGGATACCATAAGAGTTTGAATAAAACTTTAAGAAAACCCCATTCAACAAAATGGCATATACTTCATTAAAAAAATAAAAACCTATATAATGTAATGACATATATTTCACTATTCCCTTCATTTAAAATTCATGATCATACAAATATGGAATTGTAGACACTTAAAATCATATTGTATGATATTTTACACTACTACCACCGTTTCGTCTTAAAATTCATCTTTTATTCGACTATTTAATTGAATAAGCCTAGTTATTTAATTAAATGCATCATTTTCATCTATTAATTTCATTAGGTTAATTCACCCCCTTTCACATTAAAATTTCATCTTGTTTAATTGGATAATGAAAATTATTTAAATTAAACCCCCTTATGTCCTCTCATTTAATTGAATAATCTAAATCATTTAATTAAATGTCACTAAACCCCTTTTCATTAAATAAATCAATTATTTAATGATAATCCTAAATTCATTCAACTTGCACAATTAAAAATTTATTTTATTAACTAATTACTAGTTTTCCTTAACACATCCACTTGCATGGGAATATTCCCTTGGAATATTTTCCCATTTGAGCTCCAAAAATGGAATATTATTTCCCAACAAACTTTCTATCAACTTTGAAAGTGTGTTTGTTTGAATCATTATGAACCATTGATTGACTCTTTTATCCATGTGATCTTGCATTCACATCCATTGATGAGAATCCTTGATCCATGTGTTAACACTCCACATTACATCTTGACCATTGATTGATCAATTTGATCTTGGACCTTTATTCACCATTTTCTCCTATATATACCTCACATTTTGGAGATAAATGGATCCACTTCCATCGAAGAAAAGTGGTGTTGCATGTTTGAATACTATATGTATTCATCCTTGCATCCATTATTAGCTTTTTCATCCATCCTTGGCATAGTTTCATCAATTTTACCTTGGTTTTTATCAATGGAGTTCAATTAAATGTTCATTTTATCAAAGGGATTGGGAAAGGGTCGTCATTCTATATCAATATGACACTAATCCCCCAATGGGATGAGGTTTGGTGTTTTATATTAGGTTTCCTTTATTCTTTCATGCCTTATTTCATGCTTAGTTTAATGGTTGCTTGGTTTGAATCTTTTAAACTCACATTTTGGAGATAAATGGATCCACTTTCATCAAAGAAAAGTTATGTTGCACATTTGAATACTATCTTTATTCATCCTTGCATCCATTATTATCTTTTTCATCCATCCTTAGCATAGTTTCGTCAATTTTAGATTGGTTTTCATCAATGGAATTCAATTAGATGCTTATTTTATCAAAGGGATTGAGAAAGGTTCGTCATTCCATATCAATACGACACTAATCCCCCAATGGGATGACGTTTGGTGTTTTAGATTAGGTTTTCTTTATGCTTTCATGGTTTATTTTATGCTTAGTTTAATGGTTTCTTGGTTTGAATCTTTTGAACATTTCATCGAGATTGTAGCTTAGTTAGTTAAATATAGCTTAAATTAGATGAATATGTATCTAGTGTATTTAGCTCATACTATGACTATGATCATATTTTGGCACTAGAAGGAGGGCTTTACCAACCAAATCTGATGAATTTCTCTTGAGATTCTCATGTTTTGTAGTTTATAGCTAGAGCGATACATTTGACAACTAAACAACATGTTTGAATATGGTGACACATTTGACAGCTATATAGATGCTTTTACATATTGTGATGCCATTATGTTTTTGATTAATATTTTGATTTTGAATATTGCAACTCTATTGATATAGTGATTCTATTTGCGTCACTGGTTTCTGTAGAGTGACGCTATCGCATTTCACTAAAGTGACACATTTGACTTTCAACAACACATTTAACAGATTTACAACAACACTATTGCAAAACAAAGACTCTTTTGCAGGTAAAAAAAGAGTCAACTTTTCATGAGTGCTTTAAATTTTTAGTTTCATATACTTTGATCTTTTACTCACATCTAGTTTTGTTTTTGTGAGGCTAATTTATTTTGCATATTTGAAAAAACTTTAAGTGAAGGGAGAATATTATCATTTGACCCTATGGTGTAAAAGTGTTTTTAACACTTATGGGACAATATAACCGATCATATACTACTTTGTTTCATGCTTTGTTTCATGTTTTAGGATCACTAAATTTCCATTGTGTTTTAAAACTTATAATCTCAAGACAACTAGCTTTCAATTGGGCTTAAAATTCACAAATATTTTAAGTCTTTTTAAAGTTGGTTAAAATTAAACCCATACAACCTTATTTTGTGATATTGGTTAAAATTGAACAAATAAAAACATACACTTTAATTTGGTATGCTTTAAATGAAGTCGTCATTGCCTTTGTGGATTAAAAAGAATGAGTATTGCATGAGTTCTTTGCTTGTGTAGACTTGTAGTGTGTATCCTCTCCCCTTGTGCTTCGTTCAATCTTGGGTGAAGAGAAACACTCCAAGTGTCAAAAATTTCTTTGTTTTTGGTCACCCTAAGAACTTGCTATGTATCCTCTCCCCTTGTGCCTCATATGATCTTGGGTGAAGATAAATAGCATTTTTCTTATTAAGAAAGGGACTACTAATGAGATACATCCCATAATGGATAACTCATATAAGTGACTCTAAATAAGCACGTTTATCGGCGAGCTATATAAAGGTTATGACTTGAAACATAGTAGCTTTAATCTACAAAGGGAATAACATATTGTTCCTAATCCAACTCCAAACATATGGGCCAAAAGGGAATGACTTGTTCCTTTATTGTCTTGCAGATGATTTATACGTCCCGATGTTGTCAATTTGTGTCATTAAAAACCTTCGTTTAATAGACAACCAATTTTTTCAAAATGTATACACCTAAAATTGGTCTGGAGAATTTTGATTAATTAAATACGATTAATTATCATAATTTCCTCTACTATCAAATAAATAGAAATATTTATTTATATAGTTCACATTCACATTCACATTTAAATTCTTCTATTATCTCATCTTAATTAAATAAACAAAATTAAATACTTTGTTTGATTTAATTATCATTTTTCTTATTTTATTCTATTACATCAATCTTACAATTAATTAAATAAAGATTAAACAAATTATTGATTAATTATCATATTCTTCTATTTAATTTAATAAACAACTTCTATAGTTTGTTTTATTAAATTATTTATTCCTCTTTTGCTAATTTAAATAAATCAAATATATTTGAATAAAGGCATAAGGAATATTCCTCTATATTTCCTCAAAATAAAATTAGATATCCTATGTCTAATTTATGTCAAAATTAATGGATTGAAACTTCACGGGAAGAATTGGAGACAAATTGCAAATTTATCTCTCAATCCTCCTCCATCAACATTTCCTCTTCTCTTGCCTGGTGTTTTCATGGGTAGAGACAATCTCCAAATTTCTCTTAATCTCCTCCATCTCTCACCATTCAATCCTCTAGATTGAATCCAAGCCTCTCTTTGCCATCCCTATGCATTTCTACAGCTAGGAAATCTATAAATACAGCCTCAATCAACCAAGAAAAAGATCCAGATTATCAAGTTTATGCAACCTTACTCTACAGGAAATCATCAAGCAATCAAGCATCTAGTATTCAAGCATCCAACATTCTAGTTTCCATATCATGGCTGCCCCTGTAGCTGCATTTATCATTTTTTATATCAATCCATGTCATATTAGCTTCATATCATTTGCATTAGCATCATTCCATTCTTTAGATTGTCATTTTAATAGTTAATAGTGTTATTTAAATCTGAGAGCACATAACTTAATAAATATTTGAAGATAGGAGACAATGAGATGCTTTCATTTGATTAATTAGCTTAATATTTGATGTAATGTTTCATTAAGAAGTGTATTACTCTTTCTACTTATTCACACTTAAAATTTGGCACCCACCATGGGGCATAACCCCATATTTTTAACAAATTTTCTGAAAAGTGTTGCATAGATTTCCAGCGTATTCTATTTTAGCACTTTCGACAAATACTATAGCACATCTGTGGCAAACTATGGTGCTTTTGTGCCCTATTTCGGTGCTTCCGTGATAATATAGCGCTTTCGTCAAAACTTTCAGTGCTTTCAACTCTAGCGCTTCCATGACCTATTTTGGTGCTTCGATGACTCATTTCCAGAAAAACTAATTTAGCGTTTTCATGGAAAATTTTGACGCTTTGGTGTTCTATTTCGGTGCTTCCAAGTTTAGCGCATCAGGTAAAAGTTATAGCGCTTAGGTGGACTATTTCAGTGCTTTTGTAAATTCAGCCTAGATCCGACGCGACCGCGGCCAGATTTTAATTTTTTCACAGTTAGATTATTTTTTATCAATCCTAGGGTAGCCACTTCTGGTTTTCTAAAATTTATCAATCCTAGGGTAGTCACTTCTGGTCTTTTAAAATTTATCAATCCTAGGGTAGTCATTGCATTTTTTCAGTATAAGTTAAAAAGAAAATTATGATTTTTGTAAAGCAAAATTCACATAGATTAGAAAATTGTCTTTTTGGGCTTAAAACAAAACAAAATTATATGTTGTGCTTGTGCGTTGATTAGGCTTATGCTCTCCCCTTAACTGGGTGATCAAAGCACCAGATTCATCTTTATTTCATGTTATTTACACTTTTATTTAAATCCTTTAGAAGGCCTTCCATAGTGGGAAAAAGTACTCACCCTACGGGAACGACCTAAGTGGGAACGCCTAAAGCCAAGGATTCCAACCCACTATAATCAAAATGCAAGTTGTTGATGAAATTCCAACTTGACGGTAGTGAGCAAGATAACCATCCCCAAAATATTTGTTCTAAAGATTGGGAGGTCTCCTAAGGGATTTTATCAATTGTCACACCGCACGGAAGCCCTATTTACGAACCATAGAGTAGTATCCCGCCGAGTCAGTAACCAAACATTGTCATACTCACAGTGCAAGGGGAGGGAAGAATCTACCCCTAAGACACTCACCATATAATTTCCAAGGACCGTTTGCTTAGAGGACGAGAAATCCAACTCTGAGTACGCACCTGGAAATGATAAAAACATGGGTGCCCTCTAGGGGGTGACACAGCTATGTGCGTCAACGCAATTTCAAGATGTGATTTGTTGAGTATAACAGTGACCTATTTGACCTTAAGTGTGAGTATGTCTGATTTGTGTATACTTGTCAAAGCAACCAGTGAAAATCAATAAGGACCATTCATGGTTCTTGAACATACACAATCTATTTAGTTTAAAAAAAAATTATTCCACAAATGCTTGTTGTGTTTTCACAAATTCATTAAAATTAGATTAAAGATCATCCTTAAAACAAAAAGTCAACTTAGGTCAAGAAATTCATGATTCGAAAGTGGAGGTCCACCATGTTTATCAAGAGAACAATCAAAATCACCAAACCCAAGAAAGCTCTCAGTTATTAGGATAATTTAAGGAGATGATGTTTTCTATATCAGAATCAAAAGATATTTTTACAACATAGAACCTTCATCCACAGATATCAGGATTTTGCTAGGGGTCACACTCTTGATTACGCTATAGAGCCACTCTATTCACGAGCCTTCTTCTAGAGGAGAGCTCTCACACAATATCACAACTGTAGTCAATGCATACATCCTTCCTATTTTCCTCAACCCATGATAGAGTATGTCACAAGGCCAGATCAAATTTTACAATAGAGAGTCTTAAAAAGTCCTTTTTTTTAGCATTCTGGAAACCTGTTTTAGCATTTCGGGTCACTGTTTTAGCGCTTTTATAAAACAACGCTTTCAAGAACTGTTTTAGTGCTTACACAACCTTTATTTTAGCACTTCCATTAAACAACACTTTTATCATCTTTTTTAGCGCTTTCGCACACTGTTTCAGTGCTTGTGTCAAGATAGTGCTTCCATCACTTTCTACAATGCCTTTGGGCACTATTTTAGCGCATCTGTAAAGATAGCACTTTCATCTCCTATTTCAACGCTTTTGAACTTTGTTCTAGCACTTCAATGAAATAGCGCTTTTGTACTTTGTTTTAGCATTTTCAAAATAGAGAGTTCAAAAATCATACCAACCAGTTTGTCAGTCATTTATCCACATTTTTTATCAGAACACAAGTATCTTTTCATTAGAATCATTGTCTAGAGACCGAATCAGATAAGTTCATACAAGTTTCCAATCTTATCAACATGAACATAGATCTTGCAAATCAGAAGTGTCAAATCAAATACACAATCAATTACTACACTAAAGTTTCATCATCAGGATATTATCATCCTTTATCATGAAACAAAGTACAGTACTCCAATTTCTAACCTAGTCTTATCAATAAGATTAGTCATCTTATTTGACTTTGTTAAAAATTCACTTGACATTTTTCCAGCTTAGAAGATCAACATTTTGGAAGAAAGAGTAAAAATTTGTATGCCAATCTTCACTAGGTCCCAAAAACAGAGACTCTTAGAGAAAGAACTTGAAACATCCCAAACAATGGTAGAAGAAAATCCTTGGAACAGTCTACACCAAAATGATAAAAATGAAATAACTCCAGAGGATATTCAAACAGCCCAACAAGATCCCAAATTCCATAAATTTATGGAAAAGATTTTAGAACAAGACATGGAAAAATATCTCTTGAAGTTGGCTGAATCAGGGGCTAAAGTTCCCAAGGACTTTGATGTGAATTGTCTGAAGGAAGCACCTAGAACAAGTGAGACTAAAATACCACAACCCACACAAACAATGGATCCGGTTGTTACTTTAACATCCCAAATGCAAATGTTACAACAATAGATACAGGATATGACAAAAGGGAGTACCAAAAGTTATGCAATACAGTACATTTGTCCTTATCCTTTCAATGCAACAGTTGGCATGATACCTTTTCCTAGACACTATGAATTCCCCAAGTATGACAAGTACAATGGAAGAACGGATCCAATCGATCATATCTGGGAATTCAAAACAATGAGCCTTGAGTTTGCCTAAGAGGAAACTTACTTAATGAGATTATTCCCAAGAAGCTTGGGAGGATCATGTATGGAATGGTTTTCAAAATTACAACTAGGTATCATGAATTTTGAGGAACTTGTCAACAGGTTCATCTCCCAATATTCTTTTAACATCCAACACGATATTACAATAAAGGATATTTATAACCTAAAACAAAACAAAGGGGATATGTTCTTGTCTTTTCTACAAAGATGGCGATGATTGTTCGCCAGATATCCTCGATCCATTCCTGAGGAAGAGAAGATGGAGGAAATGAGTTATAGACTTGAATTGCAATGTCCTCCCACATTCGAAAAAGTAATAGAAAATGGTCTTAAAATTGAAGAAGTGCTAGTCAAAAGAGGAGTTATCAAGCATTTCAATGATAAAACAAATAACACAAATAACTCCTCCAATCAATACTCAAGTAGTGATAAGCCAATTTTTTTGCAAAAGAATCAAAACATGACTACCAATGAAACAACAAATGATTCACAAAATGTCAAACCAATTTTTAACTTGATAGCATCTACTTCAAAGAATCAAAACAACGATCAAATTGTCAAGTCAAATTTCATATAGAACAATGAAATCACGAAACCGGGCAGTCATACCAAAAACCATAAAACCGGTGTCGGTTCACACCTTTAGGCCAAACTTTGGAATCAGCAATGAAATAACTACTCACTAGTGGTCTTATCACAACATGTGAAGCAAGGTTCTAGGATCCAAAATTCAAACCACCATGGTGGAATAACTCAAATTACTGCAACTTCCACAACAATAAAATTCACAAAACTAATTATTGCATGTTATTGAAGCATGTGGTTCAAGATCTGATTGATAATGACAAGATATATGTGGAGGGACCCCAAAATAATAATGATCATTCAGCCTTCAAGGATCCTTTACCAAACTATGATAAAGGAGCATCATCATCTGCAAATAACAAAGACAAGAACATCAATCATATATATGACAAAACAATCCTTTGTCTGTCAAAAGTAGAGAGTGATCATACAATTAGTCATAAAAAATTAACAAACATGAAACCAAAAACATTACTCCTTTGGATTTTCTCCCAAGCATACAAAACTTTGAAAATCAGATAAATGTCTTAAAAATCAGAGACCAACAGGAATATCAACCAACAAATGTAATGACTAGGGGGAAATCCAAGGTAGTGTTAAAGGGAGTTGGGTCCAAGAACGCATATCCACCTCCATCTCATTACAACATTTTCAATCAGCTTCAAAACATTCCAGCATAGATATCAATACTGGAACTCCTCAAACTATCACCATCACATAAAGAGGTTCTAGAACAAGCACTTATTGCCACTATGGTACCAAATAATCTAGATGTTTTCCAATTCCAAGCTATGGTGGGGCATTTGACTACCCCACATTGTCTATCATTCTCTGAACAGGATGATGTGTCACTCAATCATCCCCACAACATTGCGCTCCATATCGAAGTCTTGATCCATAATCATCGTGTCAAAAGGGTCTTAATAGATGGGGGAGTTGGTTTGAACATTTGCACTCTAAATTTAATCCATGAACTAGGGTATTTCGATGATGCTATTGATGCCTGAAGGAAAATGACTATAAAAGCATATGATGAGGAAGAAAGATCATCTAAAGGATTAATTATGTTACCCATTCAAGTAGGGCCAATGATGAAACACATAGCATGTCAAGTATTGGAAAAGGAGTTAATTTAAAACATACTCTTAGGACGTCCTTGGATCCATGAAATGCAGGTAGTACCTTCAACATATCACCAATGCTTAAAGTTCCCTATAAATGGACAGGAGGTGACTGTATCTACCGATTATAATCATACTCAGCATTGTGACACACTTAGAAAATCTCAAGATACCTTTGTGCCTCACAATCGGGAAGCATCCAGTTCAAAGTCATCAAATGCATAAAAAAGTCCAAATATCATCACCAAATGGGTAGAGAAGAAGGATAAAGAAAAAGAAAAATTTTGTTGACACTCAAGTACCAAATAATTCAAATCCCCAAACTTCTTTATCACATAAATTTCAAGAGAAAATCCAGCTAACAGATAAAGGGATGGGGCAATATTCTATGGAGCAATCGCTTAATCTTTCACAATTAATGCCATCTCCAAAGACATATGGCCAACCATCAATGACCAAACATCAACCATCACTCCCTGTCACGGCTCTAGAAGAAAGGTTTGTAAAATTTGGTACCATAGAGGATGAATCAGACAATAAAGCAATCCTTGATTGATTATACAAATATAAAGAACCATCGACATCAAATGCCAGTATCAAGAATATCAATATCAATACAGACAAATACGGCAAAGGGAAAGCTATCCTAGATAAAAGGGGTTACGAGGGACAAGGACCTATTGGTTTAAGAAAGGAAGGAATAATTCAGCCTATTCAGCCACTCACTCTCCAATCAAAAGAGAAGACAGGACTAGGATACTCTGAAGAAGAAAAACAAGAGATGACAAGGAAGCCTGTAGAAAGAATCCTTCAGGTTAGAGATAGCTCTTAAACAGATTCAAATGAATATGAGTGGGATCTATGCTCTGATTTATCTTGCACCGATATTCAAATTGATGTAATACAACAATATGCACCTACGTGTGAGGAGGGAAAAGGCTCTGGGGCTAGACCATTTGTAGCAGGATCACTAAGTATCAATGACTCAAGTAGGCATGAACAGACCTCAAGTGAACTAGACGATCTTGAAGAAGGTACCATCATTGACCTTGATATTTCGATAAACAACTATGATGAAATGGTTGTCCAAACCCTTACATCCATCAACCTAAATGAATCTGATGACCTCATGCCATTAATCCACCCATAACTTATTGACTCAGAACCTGTCGAACCTTTGACCATACCTATATTTTCAAATGATGATGCCATCATGAATTTCCTATGTCATGAAAAACCTAGTATGATTTCTATCTATAATACTCATAACAACACGAATCGGCAGGAGGGTGTCAAATCTTCCAGTTGCAAAAGTAAAAATAGGGATAATCAATCTAATGGTGAAAACCATTTTATGGCAGCATTAGATCTGGAAAAAGATAAAATAAAGAACGTATCTAACGGTGAAAACCTCTCTAAGGCACCGAAAGATGGGAGATTTGACACTCTTCCAAAACATTATCATGAGCGGTCATCAGTCCTAGTAGAACCAACACAGTCTATTAACATCGGCACTAAAGAGAAAGCACAAATCCTACATCTGGCAGAATCCATGATAGATCAAGAGAGACCAGAATTCATCAATTTCTTTAAGGAAAGAAGCATCAACTTTTCTTGGTCATATTCTGATATTCCAGGTTTAGATCCAATTTCACTCATGTATCATTTGTCTTTTCCCACAGGAATCAAGCCTGTCAAGCAAAAATTAAGAAAAATGCATCCCCACATCGCATTAATGGTAAAGACAGAGCTAAAGAAATTGTTGGATGTTGGATTCATCTGGTCTATAGACTACGCCAAATGGATATCAAACATTGTACCTATTTCAAAGCCAGACAATAGCATAAGGATATGTATAGATTTCAGGGACTTGAATAAAGCATGCCCAAAGGATGATTTTCCATTACCAAATATAGACATCATTGTGGACTTGACAGCAGGGCATGCCATTTTTTCAATCATGGATGGTTCTCCGGGTACAATCAAATAAAAATAACTCTAGAAGATTAGGAAAAGATGGATTTTACATGTCCATGGGGAACCTTCTACTGGAACGTCATGCCATTTGGTCTGAAAAATGCAGGAGCCATTGATCAAAGAGCAATGACAAAAATCTTTCATGATATAATGCACACCTTCATGGAGGATTACGTGGATGACATCTTGGAAAAATTTGGCACTAGGGAAGGACATCTACATATTCTAGGAAAAATCTTCACACGGCTAGAGAAATTCAATGTCAGGCTAAACCCCAAGAAGTGTGTCTTTCAGGTCACATCAGCAAAACTATTGGAATACATTGTCTCAGAAAAAGGCATTGAAGTGGATCCAGCCAAAGTCAAAGCAATAATGGAGATGTCACCTCCTAAGAACATTAGCCAACTCAGATCACTACAAGGAAGGCTCGAATCAATCAGGAGATTTATCTCCCAGCTAGCAGACAAAAGTCATCCTTTCAATCATTTGTTGAATAAAAATGTGGTTTTCAAATGGGATAATGGGTGTGAAACAACATTCAATCAAATAAAACAATATCTGATATCATCATCCATTCTCATGCCTCCAACAGAAGGAAGACCTTTGATATTGTACATTGCAATGATAGATATCTCTATGGGGGCATTATTAGTGCAAGAGGATTATGAAGGAAAAGAACACACCATCTATTATATCAATAAAACATTAAATGGCTATGAAATAAACTACACTGTCATAGAGAAATCTTGCTTGGCAGTAGTATTTTCTACTCAACAGCTGAGACACTATATGCTAACTCATACAATCAAGCTAATAGAAAAGATCGACCCTTTAAAATATTTACTCAGCAAAGTTGCCTTAACAGGTAGACTAGAAAAGTGGGTCATGTTATTAAGTGAACTTGACATTAATATGTGGAGATAAAATCGATCAAGGGGCAGGCAATCACTGAACACTTAGCAGAGGCTCCTTTACTAGATAACCGACCCATGACCATGGACTTTCTAGATGCAGACATTCTGACAGTGATGCCACAACAATGGATATTATATTTTGATGGATCATATACACAGTGAGGATCTGGAGCAGGGATTTTGTTCATATCCCCCCAAGGACACACCATTCCTAAATCATATAGACTGATGTTTCAATGTACAAATAATGTGGCAGAATATGAAGCATTGATAATTGGGTTCAAAATAGAAATTCAATGGAAGATCACGGACTTACAGGTATATGGGGACTCTCAACTAGTCATTTATCAAGTGAATGATGAGTATCAAACAAAGGATGAAAATTTTATGCCCTACAACCAAAAAATAGATGACCTAAAACAATTCTTCGTCAATATCAATTTTGATCAAATTCCAAGGGCGAAGAACAAAGTTACGGACGTTATGGCCACAATTGTCAGAGAAATGTGGTTGTTATGAGTTTATGGTAGAACAAGTATCAAGTCCTTCCCATAATAATTTGGAATCCACTACCATATGCCATCTAGAAACCATTGAAACCTCCATCTATGAAAAAACCTATGCTTACTTGAAAGACAATATCCTTCCTCCAGATTTGTCTAGGGACCAAAAACGAAGCTTCATTTTCCAATCCACCTGACATACTTTAATCGCAGACCTTCTTTATCGTCGAGGTCTTGATGGTACCTTACTCTGATGTCTAGAACACAACGAATCTGAAATGGCCTTACAAGAGGTTCATGAGGGTATTTTTGGCACTCATTCGAGTGGGATAACTCTAGCTAAGAAACTCCTTTGTTTGGGATATTATTGGCCATGCATGGAGAAAGAATCTTATCAGTTTGTCAAGAAATGTCAAAAGTATCAGGTTCATAGCAATCTAATTCAAGCACTGGCTCAAGAACTGCATCCCTTTACAACAATGTGGCCCTTTTGTCAATGGGGACTAGATCTGGTATGAAAGATACATCCCTCTTCATCCAATGGACACAAGTTCATTATCACAGCTTCAGAATATTTCATAAAATGGATAGAAGTAGTGCCTCTTACAACAATCACGGGGAAGCAGATCTTGTCTTTCATCTTGAATTACATAATATGTCGGTATGGCATTCCTCAATCTATTATCACTGATAATGGACGGCCTTTCAAAAATCAAGATGTTCAAGATTTGTGTGAAAAAATCCATATCCAACATCATTTTTCAACACCGTACTATCCGCAAGGAAATGGCCAAGCAGAGGCCTCTAACAAAATAATTCTCAAAATTCTCAAAAAGATGGTTAACGATGTTGGATGTGATTGGCATGTTCAACTCAATCCTGCACTATGGGCCTATAGAACAAGTATCAGGACACCAACAGGAGCTACACCATATGCCTTGGTATATGGATCAAAGGCCATACTACCCATCAAAGTAGAGATTCCATCCCTTCGTGTATCTCTCGGAGGAATCATTTCAGATGAAGACTATAGGGTATCTAGGTTACAGGAACTAGAGTTATTGGATGAACATTGTCAACAAGTTGTTAATCATCTAATGACTTATCAACAGAGAATGTCAAGGATTTACAAGCATGGGGTAAAACCAAGGATTTTTCAAGTTGGTGATTTAGTACTAAAAGAGAACCCTAGGAATCAGCAGGACAAGGAAAAGAAAGGAAAATTTGAGCCTAATTGGTTAGGTCCATTTGTCATCATATAAGTGTATGAATTAGGGGCTTATCAACTATCAACGTCAGAAGGGGATCTGTTTGATGAACCTATCAACAGTATCCATCTCAGAAAGTTCTACACTTGAATTCCTAGTGCATGGATTAAAATTTTGAAAAAGGTTTTCCTTGACGAAAACCTAGCAAACAGGCATCTTTGCAACAAAAAATGCAAAAATACAGAAAATAGAAATAGAAAAATAAAAAATAAAAATAAAAAATGAAAAGAAAAATATACAAAACAAAGAGTGTAATTAGAACATATGGTGAAAAACCTAGAAACAGGCATTGTATGTGATTCTAGAGTAGCTTTCCCATCTATTCAAATACATATTGGGATCATCAATCTGGCAGTCAGTATCATTCCATATCATGTCATTTGTCTTGCCATCATTTCATCCATTCTCAAACCATGTCACATGGTCATGTCTCACTCTAGCTTGGGGGAAACATCTGGAAATAATTGGGGGCCAACAAAAGCATTGGTCTCGCCAAATGGGAAAACAACAATATAACAGAAAACAAAAAAACAATCATCAAAGCACCAACTTTAATCACCATCGGAAATGCATCAAACGTCTATATCATTTCAGAAAATCCAAAAACAAGTCAAAGTCAGTCTAGAAAGGAAAAATCCAAAAACATAGGTCTATGTCAATCAAACTACGTGGTCTCTATGTGTGTAACGTAGGCAAGGCTAATCTTTGATCAGCCCCCGAGACCCCTAGGATAGGTTAGTAGGTTAGGTCTTTGGTCAAAATCTCAAAAATCACAAAAACATCAAAAAGTCAGGATGGGTGATCTAATCTGAATAATGATTTGAAACACTCTAAGTAAAAGGTGGATAAGTTGTATTTTTTATTGATATTATCATTTCTTTAGAGTAACTCGATGATGTATTGTACTAGAGAAACAAGGAAAAAGAATGATATTTTTATTGTCTGTTGTCTATAAATTAATCATATAAATGTGTGAATTGTCGAGGGATGTGCTATAAAAAATGTATCACTGATGACATTCAAAATTCACACACTAAAATGATTAATCTTTGCCTGTTTACGCGATGAATGTTGAGGTCATCTCGGTTCAATTATACCTAGGTGCTTGTGTTCGCTTGCAATATCAAAATCATGAAAGTAGTGCTCAGGTCATCATTGGTCTAATGCATATCATTGACACTTGTACTCACTTTCAACATCCAATAAAAGCTCTATGATAATACCAAACACAAAGTACTGTTAAAATGACAATGGTTTTACATATAGTTTCATGATAAAATTAGACTGCATTCATCATAAATTCATTATCTAGGGTATGTGCAGGATCATGATGGGCCAAAAAGTGGCGATATGTAGGCCATTCGATGGCCCATGTGGCTGACGACTTTTTTTTTACCCAGAATTGATGAAACAAAAAGGGTTTTTAGAGGAGATTCTCATATTTCCACCAATATAAATTATTCTTTACTTTGAATTTAATAAATAATTATTATTCATTTTCTATTAGAATTATGAATAAAGTCTCGATTGATAAGTTGATTGAAAAACATCTATAACTTTCAAACGGTATCACATTTTTTGAATCCAAAAAATGTGTCACATTCTATGCTTTACATACTATAGGATTAAAAAAAAAAAAAATCATGAATTTTTTACCAAGTTAAGGTGGTTAGATAGATGAGCTTTTATATTTTTTAAAAGTTGTAATAAAAAATTCATAATTAATTATATACTTGGAAAAAAATTATAAAAAAATATGCATCACATTGGGACATGAGTCCTCTACTTATATCTAAAATATTATAAAAGAATATTATCATTTTATTGTGGTTAGGGTGGTCAGACAGACACCTACTTCTTATTTTTAACCTAAAATTTAAATGCTACTGCGTTGACATTTCAAATTTTCACCAAATAGAATTTTTTTTTTTTTAAAAGGTCTAGTAGTTTAGAAACTACATTCAATTTTCTACAGATTCCATTTTAACATTTTTTTGAAATAATATAGATAACTTATTCAAATTTTTACGTCAAGTTGTCTAACTCTGATTTTTTGTCTTTTTATTGCCACTTAAGGGCCTGTTTTTTCCATGATGATCCTGCACATACCCTCTAACAGAGTACTTTTTGCATAAGGGATTCCAATCAATAGTTATCTTTTCTACAAATATGATTGAGTATACTTGACATAAATCCAAAAATCATTAAAAATAAATAGAATTCATCGTTTCATCATTTAAGTTTTCATCATTCATCATTAATGCATTTTAAACATCTAATAATTTTGCATTTATCATATCATATTTATCATTATTATTCATAAATAAATACATCATTTTTCATCCATATCATTACATTACATCCATACATTATGTCATGTCATTTATTATTCATACATCATCATTTTTTTTTCATCATCACATCACAATAAATACATCATGCATTACGGCATAATCATTATTATCATCATTATGTCATAAATAAAATGCACCATCATTTTCATCATACACTACATCATACATCCATATATCATATAATCTGCATATACATTTATCATAGCATCATCACATTGAAATAAAATCATTCATATAGAACATCACATGTTACATCATCACATAATAAATGCATCCATCACATAGAAATCATAAACCATCATAAGATAAAATCAACGGCATCATATATATATCATCAATTTCAAGTATACAAGGAAGTCTGAAATAAAGATACATCATAAAAAATGAGCTAAATCATAGTATACATCATATCTCAAAAAGGAATATCAAAGTCATAATAGCATCTATGATCTGCTACTGCTAGAATGTGCGGGCCCAATAGGACCAGTACCACCACCACCCCCGAAAGTACCAGGATCACAGGGATCTCTCCATGGAGGTTGTGTCACACCCTCACTAACTATCCGGGTGTGAGTCTGACCAAATCTTGACAAGGCATAACTGACTCTACGCTCAGCAGGCACCGCATCATGGTATCTACCCCCTGTGGCATACATTGTACAATTCCATACTGCCTATACACTCATCACAACAAAAATCTCTCCAATACAAAAGGTGTCTTACCAATCAGGTACATGGAATCACAAAAATACCCAAGTACGGCATTGTCCTTGTCCCACTGCTTACAATCTAGATATGGCCTCCAGACGACGCTCTCCATATCATCAAATACTCATCTCCAATGCCCCCTTACCCATCTGAACCTAGGTAAGCCAACCTCTGTACCAAAGCACATACGGTCTGTCTGCTGGTCTGTCCATAACTGGAAATGGTCGAGCAATGGAAAAATACTCCCATGCCCACACCTGTAACAAGGTCACCCCTGCTGATAAGCTGTGTGCCCCAAGGTAAACCACTAAATGGAGGTCGTGGTAGAGATGCACCAACATACACATCCCCCACATATATCTCATACCATGTACGACCATGCTCTCTAGAATCCTACCCCAACCCACCAAGAATCCCTTTGACCTGGGATCAGGGCAAAGGAAACCTCTAATGAATCCAGCAAGCACTGCTAGTAGTGAAGCGTATGCATCCACAATCGTCCTCCATCAGACACTCGGACCTACAATGTGTTGATCCTGAAACACTCTACAGAGAGCATCTCTCCCACCAGCCTCATGCAAATCATATACTGTGATCTCTCCCATAACTGGTATGCACAGAATCCGCCACACATCCTTGGGTGTGACCGTCATCTCGCCAGTGGGTGAATGAAAGGTGTTATGGTCATTGTGCCACCTCTCAGCCAAAGCAGTAAGAAGACCCCGATTAATCCTAATCTGGGGCATGTCGAGTAAACTCATAAGGCCACATCGACCTATGACCTGAATCTCATCTAGAGTCATATGTGGTATCAAATCAGTGGTCCAGGGAAACCGCTCTCGAATCTGGAGAGTACCCAAATCCTCCTATCATCATACAAAATCTACAATCAGTGCACTATGTCAAAAAAAAATTAAAATTCATTCTACTATCAAGTCTAATCAAACTTTGGTATGAATTTTCGATCAAAATTCAAAAATGAACATCAACAAATCTCACCTATCATGAGGTTCATCAAACATTATATAATCTCACCTATCATGAGGTTTATCAGATATTGAGTCATTTCCTCACCTATCATGAGGATCATTATAAATAGGATTATTCTCGCCTATCATGAGAGTAAGTCTTATTTAAATCAAAAAGAATCCAACATCAGGAATTTAGATTATCAAATCATACCAATTTGAAGAATGGACATGATAAGAATTGACGAAATCAAAGTTAACGAAGTCAAAATCTGCAAATCTGACATGGATGCACTAAAACAGGCATCCAAAGTGCTAAAAAACCAAAGTGCTATTTTATCAATCAGATGCGCTAAAATAGGTTTCTGAAGTGCTACTTTATCCAAAGCGCTACTTCAGCACTCCAATGCGCTATAACAGGCATCTAAAGCGCCACTTTAACCAAAGCTTTGTTTTACCGCATTAATGCGCTAAAATAGTCCATCAAAGCGTCGCTTTATCAAAGCGTCGCTTTATCAAAGCGTAGACCATAGATGCGCAATTTTACCAAATAAAAGTGCTAGAACATTCTAGGCGCTAAAATCTGGCATCAATGTGCTAATTCTAACTACCTAAGCGCTAATTCATGAAAGTGCTACTCTATCCTATGAAAGCACTAGAGAAAATAATGCAAGTACTAAATCTCAAAGTGCTAAAATAGTTAATGGAAGCGCTACACCAAAGTGCAAAGCACTACAGCACGACTTGGAAGCGCTAAACTGAGTTAAACACGCCTAAAGACCTAAAATGCATAAAAAACAAAAAAAACAAAATGAAAAACAAGGAGGTTTACGGGTACATACCGGAGGTCCATAGGCGGTCGGCCGCTGGTAACATTGAACGCGCTCAAAACGATGTGTGTGGTAGGGGATTGGCATCTTGCTCCAGCTAGCTCAAAAGTCTTTATCACTAGGTGTTGAAAGTCAAAAGGTGCAAGTGACTTTGAAAATGACCTTTTGGACTTTATATACTTTTAAAAAAGTGATTTTGGTGGATTTTATTTTATTTTAATTAATTTTATTCATGGAATTAATTGAAACTCATCTGCAGGTTATATTTTTTCTCCATCAATGTTAGAAGATTAATTATATTTCATCATCATCGAATCATCAAATTATCATGGAAATTCAAAAATTCTAAAAAAATCATCAATCATTAATTTATCTCCCGAGGGGGCATATTATCAGCAATCATCTGAAAATCGATATATGTGGCATGTCTAGGGCACACTGAATTTTAATCATCTAT
This sequence comes from Sequoiadendron giganteum, assembly GCA_007115665.2. Lineage (NCBI taxonomy): Eukaryota > Viridiplantae > Streptophyta > Pinopsida > Cupressales > Cupressaceae > Sequoiadendron > Sequoiadendron giganteum. The sequence continues at coordinate 841,787,464 of CM021100.1, read as the reverse complement.
CCTGGCGGTAATAGAAAAAAAATTCTTCGAAGCAATGCATAAACACATCACTCCAAAGAGGGACCAAATGTATACACCTAAAATTGGTCTGGAGAATTCTGATTAATTAAATATGATTAATTATCATAATTTCCTCTACTATCGAATAAATAGAAATATTTATTTATATAGTTCGCATTCACATTCACATTTAAATTCTTCTATTATCTCATCTTAATTAAATAAACAAAATTAAATACTTTGTGTGATTTAATTATCATTTTTCTTATTTTATTCTATTACACCAATCTTACAATTAATTAAATAAATATTAAACACTTTATTGATTAATTACCATATTCTTCTGTTTAATTTAATAAACAACTTCTATAGTTTGTTTTATTAAATTATTTATTCCTTTTTTGCTAATTTAAATAAATCAAAAATATTTTAATAAAGGCATAAGGAATATTCCTCTATATTTCCTCAAAATCAAATTAGATATCCTATGTCTAATTTATGTCAAAATTATGTCAAAATTAATTGATTAAAACTTCACGGCAAGAATTGGAGACAAATTGCAAATTTATCTCTCAATCCTCCTCCTCCAATCTTTCCTCTTCTCTTGCTTGGTGTTTTCATGGGTAGAGATAATCTCCAAATTTCTCTCAATCTCCTCCATCTCTCGCCATTCAATCCTCCAAATTGAATCCAATCCTCTCTTTACCATCCCTGTGCATTTCTATAGCCAGGAAATCTATAAATATAGCCTCAATCAACCAAGAAAAAGATCCAGATTATCAAGTTTATGCAACCTTACTTTGCAAGAAATCATCAAGCAATCAAGCATCCAGCATTCTAGTTTCCATATTATGACTATAGCTACATTTATCAATTTTTATATCAATCCATGTCATATTAGCTTCATACCATTTGCATCAGCATCATTCCATTCTTTAGTTTGTCATTTTGACAGTTAATAGTGTTATTTAAATCTGAGAGCTCACAACTTAATAAATCTTTGAAGATAGGAGACAATGAGACGCTTTCATTTGATTAATTAGCTTAATCTTTGATGCAATGTTTCATTAAGAAGTGTATTACTCTTTCTACTTATTCACACTTACACAAAATATTCTTTGAAAGTGGTGCATTGGAATTTACTTCAAAGAATTTACTTACTAATTCCAATTTATATTTGAGGCACAAAAGCTCAAGAGCTCATTCTCTTGTACAAATTCTTGAGGTGTGATATACCTCTATTTTCTCCATCCAAAAGTTGCATGTAAAATCATCCCTCTAGGGCATGAGGTAAGCCTACCAAGAATAATGTACCCACTTGAGCTAGGGTTGTTATTTCTTGTTGAGTCATTTTGACACTTTGCTTGGTTTCAAAACAACTTAAGAAAACATCAACATGTTCATCAAATTTCAAACCCTTTGGACTTAGTGTGAATACCTTTGAAAAGTCATATATTTTTGCTTGTCCCTAAGGATTTTATCTTTAGAGGCTTCTAAATATTTGGACTTATATCTTAATTCACACTTTCCAAATTCAACATACGGAACTATGGCATTAGCTTTTTGATTTTCACATATTGAACTTTGTGGAAAGAAAATTATGTTTAATTCAGAGACATTTTAGTCTGAACTTAATTAATACTTCTTGATGTAGTAACAAAGTAATATCACTAAATCAAAGTTTAAAACAAAATGAACACACCACACATTGGTCTTATTGTTGAAACACGTTGACTCCCAAGTAACAAAGTGAAACAAGGAAAGTATTTCCAACATTTGGATCCAAGTTCTATTATCAAAACATTGAGTTATTTTAAGGTTTTATCACTTTAGAGGTAAAATCACATTTCTCACCATCTTGGTCTTGTACAATAAAGTTCCCTTTTAGGTTAACACATTTTGGGTCAAACATCGCATCTATATTCACACATCTTACATTCCACTTCACAAACAAATTTAGAAACTTTTGGACACATCAACATTTTAGACTTTGGATATCATCAAACCAATCCCCTAACTTAGCTAGTTGTGTGCAAATGAATCCTTTTCCATACACTTAGTTGATTTATTCATCATCATTTTTGAACTAGTCTATCTCAAAGGTCACAAGTCTGTACCTTTAGATTTACAAGCTCATTAGCACCTTTTATCCAAGACATCAAAAAATCAAACCTTTAAGTATAATGTGTTGTCCAAAATTTTAAAAATTTCATCCCCCATTTTGCTCATCCTTTTCATCGTCCACTCACACCATTGCTCCAAAACAACTTAGAGGATCCCTTTTATCAAAAATTGAGTCAACTAGAGAGTTTCAACACTATAAATCTCAACACACCTCTCCCATAGTTGACCCACAATTTATGGTTACAATGAGATCACAACACAATAGAAACATGGAGAAAACCAAAACTAAATCTACCACAAATGATACTATCCCACAAGAATTTGATCCTAGGAGCCATTCTACCCCCCTAACAACAACTATAAATCTATTAGACAAACGGTATGAGGTAGAAGATGTCACAAACAACCCCCATGAGATTGTTGAGGAAGACCTCCTAGAATATCAACAAGATCCTAAAATAAGCCACATCATTAACATTTTGATGAAAAAAAACCCTACACAATACATGATAGCTCTAGAAAAAGAAGGGGATAAAATCCCTTCTACATTTGACTTTGAAACAATTGGGCAACAAAACTTAGAGAATGTGGCTTCAATTCTCCCCTTTCATTGCACAACCCCCGGCACAAGGCTTGACTCCATCTATAATTCAACCAACTTTATCCCTTGTACCAAGTCAAACATCAACTCTTAGTCTCGCAACTATAATTGCCACCAACATTGGTCACACTCCCACTATAGAAGGTAACACACTTTTACCTTCACCAAAACATAAATTGGACACCCAATATTTTGTGCCCCATCACATTCTTCCACCACCATTCCTGAATATCCTCTACATCCATGCATACGCCTCACATTCCATAACACAACAAGGGCCTCGACATTTCAAGTGCAACCATCTTCATCCATCACCACAAGTATACCCAATGTTACACAAGGTAATGTGAACCAAGTGCCTCAAGTAGAACAACAAGGTAAATTTAATACCCTTACACAAGGTCAACCATTAACACAAAAAGGGACATCTTTATCCAACCACTGAATTGTCCCATCAAACCCATCTATCACTAATCCAAATCAAAGCAACCCATTGGTTACGAATCCTATCAACCAAGGTAACACCTTGGCCCACAATCAAATACACAAGGGAACCCTCTACACATCAATCAAGGTAACCCTTCTAATCAATTGACCCAAGGTTCGAATGTGTCATTGATATCGCAACAACAAATGGTACTATCATCTTTACCATTGATCATCCAAGCCATGCAAAATCAAACAGGGCCCCATGATTTAAGCCTTAAACAATTATATTTTAAGGATTCTAATTGAAGAGGATTTGATCAAACCACCTTAGATCAAACCCCCTTGGATAGAACCCCGCTAGTTTTCAACCATACATATAATGGAGTCTCCTTTACACCTATCAAAATGCTAATAAAAAACCACTTTTGATTTACCTTTTGGGGGATCTAGTGAATTCATTTAAAATTTATTTTTCATAAGTATGTATTCCTTATTCAAAAATTATAATTTTAAATAAATTTAATTTTATTATTATATTCATTTTTTGTTTCTTGTGAATGTAGGTTTTTCACTGAAAATCAAGCTCTTTGTTTTGCACATGTGGAAAAATAGAAGATTATCAAAAAAATTATTTGAAAAATATGAGTGCACCAGATATTGAAGTCCTCAATCTAGCAAAAAAAATAAAAATCGATACATACAAAAAAAAGTTGTGTTATGCGGTCCACCTATGTCTAAATTGTAATTGGTTTGACTTCAAAACTTCATTAAGGAAAAAATTTCAATGAAACACTATAAAACCTATTGGAAGCACTAGATATCATAGTTACAAATCTAAATTTGAAAAAATAGAATTTTATCTTTCATGAAAAAAAGTTGTGTTATATGGTGAGCGTCACTCATTAAAAATGGTGTTTACTGAAAGAAAATAGTTTTCGAAGGAGATGGAAAAATAAGTGCAATCTGATTCCAAAATTTTTGAAAAACATATATTTAGAATCTATAGACAAAATGTCACAAATCACTAGCTTACATCATCTTCAAATTCTTAATAGTTTAGCCGCTAGAGGTGTCTGAAAGTGAAGATTTAGTTAGGAAAATTTAGTTTAGTGTCTAGTTTGGCCAAAAATTGTAAACCAGTATTGTGGGATCACCCCCACACAATTGTATAGAGACAACCTCCCATCTACTAATTCTAATGGCAAGCCCCGCATATGGGCTAAGAATAATAATGTAACAAATGATGGTGTCATTGATGCTAAAGTAGTCATAAGTACACCTAGACAAAACACCAATCAACCAACCAATGCATAGTAGAATGTACAAAAAACCACCACAGAATAACCAAATCAATAACACTGACACCCAACAAAGAGGACCGCCCTATAAATAACTGCCAAAAGTTAAAATACACACCATTGTGTGAACCCATTGAATTTGTCATGTAGAATTTGGTAAAGTCAAACCCGATTACTCTCCCCAACTGCCAAAACTATAAAGAACCTCAAGTTAAACCACCTTGGTATAATGAGAAGGATCTTTATTATTTTCACAAAATCAAAGGACATAAAATTTCTAGTTGTATGAAGCTAAAGAACATTATCCAAGATCTCATAAAAAATGGGGATGTGACTATTGATCTAATAGTGGGTAATCAAGACCTAAAGATATACAAGAACCCAATGCCAAATCATGATTAACAAAGGGAACAACAATGGAAAAGGAAAAAATCACACTAACATAGGGCATGTATATTCCAACATGGTCGCCTCTTATGATAATTTCATAAGATTCATCACCATCTGAGGACCTGGTATGGAGTGTGGAGCCACACAACATGGAAAGGTCATAATCCAAGGATCTTCCTCACAATCTAGGGCACAACCTATACTGTCGACATCAAACCCTAGTAACTAAAATCCACCACCTTCACCAAGTGGGGGGACTTGAACAAAGAGGATGTCACTGAAGAAGATATATCTAAATTGTTGTATCAAGATAATCGACCCATGTTTGTTCTTCTGATGGAAGATGACAATAAAGGCTTCTAGCTATGATGTGATGGGGCTATAACAAGAATGAAAATCTAGGAAAAAATGTTAACATTTTGTTAGAACCCATCATTCCTCAAAGATATCCAAAGAATATTGGTTTAGGATGTACCACTAGCAAGGCCACCCTTCTTGGTAAGGTTACTTCTAATAAATGGGTCCAGGCTTCAGGTCTTGGTTACCAACATCATGCAATACTACCCTAGATGACATTCCCCTAAAAATAGTTGACTTGTTTGAGGATACCTCCATATTTATGATAAAAACAACATCATTTACCCCAAATGACCAAACCTCTAAATTAAACCTAGTATACCCCCAACTGATCGATTGGGACCAATGAGGACCACCAATTCTGGATAAGTTTGAAAATGATGAAGTGGTCTCATAATTTTCCATGTGGGGATCATAAAGTGAAATTTGACATAGATCTAGACACACGGGCATATTGTGGAGAGATGATTGAATCCCTTAGTCATAAAATTAATGACATGTAGGTATTTAAGTGAAAATCACATTCTGGAACTTTCATATCATAAAATAGTATAAAGAAAGGACACATATGAAGGTGAAAACCTCTTTGAGGTGCCAGAGGATGAGGGATTAAATCTCTCCCTAAGTGTAATACATCTAGAGAAATCAACAGTACTAGTAGAGAAAGAAACTCCAGTAAATGTGGGAACTGAGGAGGCACCTAAGATAACCTTCTATGTTGAATCATTTTTAGATGAAGAATAGAAAAACTTGGTATCATTCCTTAAATACCAAAGGGAAAAATTTGCATGGTCATGCACGATATGCCTAGACTCGATCCTGAAGTGGTTTTGCACCACCTAGCAGTCTATCTTGAAGCAAAACCAATAAAACAAAAGCTAAGAAAGATGAACCCTTAGATAACATTACTGGTGGAACTAGAAATATAGAATCCCCTTGATGTCATATTTATCCGACCAATCAACTATCTTGAGTGGGTTTCCAACCTAGTTCCAGTCTCCAAACCCACTAGGGGCATCAGAATATGCATAGACTTTATGGATTTGAACAAAGAATGTCTAAAAGATGACTTTCCTCTCCCAAAAATTGACATCATTGTCGATCTAACCACAAGACATGAAATTTTATCACTCATGGATATATTTTTTGGCTATAACCAAATCATGATCACTAAGGAGGACCAACATAAAACTGCATTCAGTTGTCCATGGGGAAAAAATTATTGGAGGATGATGTCGTTCGGGTTAAAGAATTTTGGATCAGCATATCAGAGGGTGATGACCCTAATCTTTCATGATATGATCCACAAAATAGTCAAAGACTATGTAGATGATATTTTAGCCAAATAAAATATGAGGAAAGAGCATATAGAGGTATTGGGACCAATCTTTGACAGGATCAAAGAATATAAGGTATGATTGAACCCAAAAAATTGTGTCTTTGGGGTTACATCAAGCAAGATTCTTTGCTACATAGTGTCACAAAGAGGGATCAAGATAGATCCAGAAAAGGTAAAAGAAATTATAGATATGGAGCCACCATAAAAATTGAAATAGATGTGATGTCTACAAGGAAGGTTACAATCCATTAAGAGATTCATAGCACAGCTATCATAAAAGATCTGCCCCTTCTCTCACCTTCTCCATAAAGGAATAACATATAAGTGGGATGAGAAATTTGATAAACCCTTTTAGTGGATTAAGGACTATTTATTGACACCTCCACTTATCATGCCACCAATACTAAACAAGCCATTGGTCCTATACATCTCAACTACATCAGTAGCATTAGGTACTCTTCTTGCCCAACACAATGAAATGTGAAAGGAAAGAGCCATCTATTATATTAGCAGGACTTTGGTGGGATATGAAATGAATTATTCATCCATTGACAAGGCATTCTTAGCAGTAGTTTTTGCTTCAAAAAAATTCAAACACTATATTCTAGCACATTAAATCAAGCTCATCGCTAAGACTAGCCCATTAAAATGTTTTTTGTCTAAAGCAACTCTCATTGAGCGAATGGAAAAGTGGGTAATGATCTTAACAGAGTTTGAGATAGAGTATGTGGAGTGGAAGGATATCAAAGGACAAGTAATTGAAAATCAACTGGAAAAGGCACCCATCTATGTGGAGAATCCTTTGGTATCCGGATTTCTTGATGAAACATTGTTTATCCTCAATGCAATGGATCAGTGGAAAATGTACTTTGATGGATCATATACCCAACATGGATCAGGGGTAGCATTCTCTTTATCACCCCTTAAGATGATTTTATTCGAAATTCATACCGACTATCCTTTCCATGTACTAAAAAAATTATTGAGTATGAATCTCTCATAATAGGGTTAAGAATAGTATTCCAATGGTAGATACAGGAGTTAAAATTCTATGGAGATTCACATTTGATTATTAACCAAGTCAACGATGACTACCAAACCAAGGATGATAAACGAACTCCTTACAAGAAGATGGTAGAAAGACTTAAGGACTTCTTCATCAATATAACCTTTGAGCAAGTACCATATGTTAACAATCGAGCAACTGATACCATGGAAAAAATTAGGTATTTTTTAGGTATGCCACATAACATTCTTGAATGTGAATTCCTGGTAGAGTAGCTTCTCATACCAGCTTTTGAAATACATGAATCTAAATTTGTGTGTGGAATCGTTGGTCCTATTTCCCCATGGTATCACGATATATTCACCTATCTTAGCAGAGGTACCCTCCCATTCGATATCACTTCTAACCTTATGAAAACCTTTGTTAAGAAGGCATCTTGATTCATCATCTTAGGTGATACCCTATACCGTAAAAGCATCAAGGGGACATTATTATGATGTCTCAACCAAGAGGAAGCCTTGACTACACTAACAAAAGTACATGAAGGAATTTGTGATTCCTTATTTAGTGGTATGACCTTATCCAATAAATTGTTGAGGACGGGGTATTACTGGCCAACCATGGAAAGAGAGGCTCATCAATATATGCATAAATGTATCTAGTTCCAACAGCATGGGAACCTTATCCATGCTCTAGCTCAAGAGTTACAACTAATTGTCACAACTTGGCCTTTCTTATAGTGGGGACTTGACCTCATAGGAAATATTACCCCTACCTTGTCTAATGGGCACAAATTCATCATCACAACCACTGAGTACTTTATAAAGTGGTTAGAAGCTATTCCTATGGCTTATATAACAAGGAAACAAATCTCCAAGTTTATCTTGAATTACCTTATATTCTACTATGGTTTTCTGCAATCCCTTATCTCAAATAATAGAACACCCTTTAAAAATTGGGGTGTAAGAGAGCTATGCCAACAATTCAATATTCAACATCGGTTCTCCACCCCCTACTACCCCCAAGGCAACAGTCAAGTTGAGGCTACAAATAAAACCATATAGATACTGAAAAAAATGGTCAGTGAAGCTAGCCATGATTGGTGTCTATAATTAAACCCCATCTTATGGACCTATCAAACCAGTATCCGCACAACTACAGGTGCAACCCCTTTCTCCTTAGTCTATGGATGTGAATCCATCCTAACTATTGAGATCAAGCTCCCCTCACTAAGAGTGTCACTATAGAATCTGATCATTGATGAAGAATATAAGATGTCTCAACTGAACGAGTTAAAATTCCTAGATGAGCGTCCTCTTGATGCCTTAAACAATTTACAACCATACCAAAACTGATTGAAACAGAGCTACAAAAAGAAGATCAAGAGTTGATCCTTCCAAGTAGGAGATCTTGTCCTCAAGAAGAATTGGAAGAATGTTCCAGATCATGATAGTAAAGGAAATTTTGATCCCAACTAGTTTGGATCATTTGTTGTCACAACAAGCTATTAGTCAGGATCCTATCAATTGTCAACACCTGAAGGAGAACCCTTACAGGAGCCCATTAAAAATCTACATATCAAAAAAATTTATGCCTAGGCTTGAAGGGTGTAAATCTGAAAAACACAAAAAAATCAAAAAATGACAAAAATAAGAAAAAAGGATTAAAAACAGAAAAGAAAAAAATCACCCTCTAGTGAAAACCACTTTGATGGTGCTTTGTGCAAGTACCTTGGTGAAAACTAGGAAAACAAGTGCCTTGCATAAATAAGAACCTTTTTCTATCAGTAAATCTTTAAACTTATCCTGATTCACATCGTATCCATCCATCGCATCACTAATCCTATTTATTCCATCACCCATCCATGTTCATATCATAGTTGGATATTTTGCAATTATCATATTCCCCTTTAGTACTACATGGCACATTTTGAAGGTTAGTTTTTCCTACCTATATTGAGGTAGTCTATCACATCACACTAGGGGCAATTTGTTATGCTTGCATCAGATTGGTTCCTTGTATATCTTAAGGTTATTTGAAATTGCTTGTAAAATCCCAAAACATTTGAAAACCTCATCAAAATCTAAAAATACTTGCAAAATTCAGAAAATCCCAAAAACATTCAAAATCTTGTAAAGCAAAAAATCCAAAAACATTTAGAATCTTGTATAGAAAAACTCCAAAAAATATTCAAAAAGATGTTGAAAGTCAAAATCCAAAACATCAAAAACACATAAAAAATCCCTAAACGGGTCAAAAAATAAAAAAATAAAAAAATGGTACCATGTTGAACCGCATTGTCTCTTAGCTTGAACGTAGGCAAGGCCATCATTGATGTGCCCCCGAGACTCATTAGGTTAGTCTTTAGGATTCTATCATAATAAACTGGCAATCCATCAAGTGTTCATATCTCATCAATAAAAGGGCAAAGTCAGTCGAACTACATGGTCTAAGCATGTATAGTGTAGGAAAGGTTAATCTTTGATAAGCCCCCAAGGCCCTAGGTCAGTTGCTCTTAGGTCTTGGTCAAAACTCATAAAACACCAAAACTTTCAAAAAAATTGAAAATTGTGAGAAATATTTTAACCACATGCCAATATGATCAACACACAAGAGAATAAGTCAAGTTAGCAAAGAAAAATCAAGCTCCCTATGAAATTCAAGTGATCACATTAAGATAAGAAAACATGATAATAAAAGAACACAAAGAAATCATACAAACATGTAAACCTATCTAAAATGGACCAAACCTCAATCCCATAGGGAGATTGGTGCTCCTTTGATATGGAAAGAGAGCCCTTTCCCAATCCCTTGTGATGAGCTCTTGATCTTGATGAGAAGATGACTTTGATGTAAAATGATCATAAAAAAAGGCTAAGATGGTGGTGAAATACAAATGATGAATGTGCCTATAGTGAGAATGCTAAGATTGTGGATGGATTTCAAGTAGAAGTGGCTTCTATTTATAGGTTGAAGGGTTGGAGAATGGAGAGATGGGAGGAATGTGGGACTAAAGGAGAGCCAATGAGATTGTGACACTTGTCACATGGCTAATGGATGAAGGTGGAGCACATTTTGGAGAATATGCATAGTTAATGCATGTAGGTGAAGGGGTGAGGGGGGTGTAAGTAAGATTAATGCATTTGTAAGAGGCATTAAGGGCTTTGTAAGAGGCTTAAATTCATTTTTAAGAACCATTTATTTTTGGGAAAGAAAGTCAAATAAGTGGAGTTATTGGAGGGATATTCCCTAGAATATGCTTTTGTAAGGGAAAATAGGGTAATTAGTTAATTAAAAAAAATCATTTTCATGTGCAAGTGGGTTGGTTAATCAGGGGTTAAGTTTGACCAAGGTTGATTCAAAACCTAAAGAATGGGTAATGAGGGTTAGGAGTTAATTAATCCATAATTAATTAACATGGAGGAATTAGAGGATTCGACATTTGATTTATTAAATCAGATGAGAGGATTTAAGGGATTTGATTGATTTATTTAAAGCAATATGATGAATAGTAGTGAACTTAATATAATAAATTTCTTTATTTGATTAATAGAAGAATTGATTGTTAATTGATCAGATTTAGATGCATAATGTCAGTATTATTTGAGTGTCTACATTTTTCCCCTCTTTGAAGCAACGTACTAGCTGCGTTGGTTCAAAGAATAACACTGTTGAGATTGAAATTCAAAAAAAAATTATTTTTTTGGATGCCCCACTGTTGCCCCAGTGGAAAGAAGTGAGCTAGTACACTGCCCCCTCAAGAGATCAGGAAAAAAAATTGATTTGAGGTCGATCTCACGACAAATATTTTTTATGGATGTATGAATGGTTATGTTATGAGATGCTTAGACTAACATATCTATATGATGATGCAATGCATGTGAGATGGGTGATGTTTCCTATTATGATATGTATGATTATGCAAGATGTTGATGGTTTGTGGATGTAGGGTGGATGCATTGATATGATACTGTGTTAGCATGAAAGAGGATAGAATAATGAGAGGGATCAACCCTTGATTTCAAGAAGATGCAGAAGTCAAACAATTCTATGAGTCATCGAGACTATTAGATATGATGATGAATGATGATGATATTTTTCTTATCCGAGGATTGGGGATGTAAAGAGCATAACTTTACTTATGTTTGATAACACACATAGATATGATGCATCAAGGTACAAACAACCAAGATGGCGTTGTATCTAGTGAGATGGACTTTCACTTGACAAACAGATAGGAGTATCCTTGTTCATACCTAACATACGGAAACCGTGCTAGGATGCACTTCAAAAGTTTCAAACATCTCAAACCAAAACATAGAAAGGTATAACCTATCAATGAAATAGTCAATGAGCTATTCAAAACAGCCTCCATACATACCTAACAAAGCAAGTATTTACCAAGGTTATATTACAAGAACATCCAAAAATCACAAAAAACAAAATAAAATGATCAATTCCCCATTCCTTTCTCTCTAAATCTTTTTGATTAGACATCATTGAGAGGTCATTGGAATGAGAACAATAAGATAAATCAAAAGAAAAGATCAAGTACACAAACAAGTCAATTTTCTTCATACCTCTAGCCAAAGGGATTTGCCAAATATAATGCCTATTATAGGAAGGATGCATCCTAGCACATGTTAGTGGATGGTGGCAAGTTGATAGGTTGTTTGAAAGGTCATTGATATAAGGTTGATTGACATGTTTGCTAAAAATATCAAGAGTTTTGATTTTACGTTTAAAAGTTCGTTGATTGTTGTGGTTATTCCTGTTTGTTTTTCCGAAGGATGAAGGTAACGATTGATTTATTATGGATGATTGATTATCATGGGTGAAGTGAAATGAAACAGATGGATTTTTTCAAATATTTAGATTTTTTTTGTTTTTTAAATGTTATGAGACTTTTTTTGGATTTTCAGGTTATTTAAATGTTTTTGTGTCTCAGGGGTTGATCAAAGATTAGCCTTGCCTATGTTTAAGCTCAGAGACGACGTAGTTCAAATACCATGTTTTTCACTTTTTAACTTGTTTTGGGATTTTTATATGTTTTTGAATTTTTTGCATGATGTTGACGATGTTGATATGGATATGTTTGATGATATCAATGATTTGTTTTGGGATTTTTTTGAAAATCAGGCTAGGGTTGATTGATCAAATTGATGGATTGATGATGATAACATTGTTGAGGATACACAATAATGCAAGGATAGTGTTAAGAAACACAAGGATTGGGAAGGATATCTTGAGATGATAATGGATTGATTGGATTTGATTGATCAAGATTTTGAAGCTAGATTGGGAACAAAAAAAAATTGAATAATTTGATGTGACGTTGAAGTATAAATTAGATGCAACTGATATTGATTGTTTGGATTGATGTTCGATGAAAGATAAAGCCTGATAAGGAATGTCTTCTCATCAAAATATGCCATGGACTAGCGATTTATATTTTTTTCTTACAAGTGTTTTGACCAATTTGATTTCACATTTGTCAACATTCAAGTCACCACATAAGTTGGAATATATAGATCAAGATTTAGTCCCGAAGCAAGATGTAAATATCTACCCCTAGTTTCTAGCAATGTATGGAATGCCATGGGTGGATTTTTGAATAGATGTATGGATGGATGGCTATGGTAAGCATGCAAAGGATTCCAAGGATTATCTTGTGATAAGATAAGGTGTTCGAATAGAGGATGCTCATTTGGATAGTGTTTAATGTCTTATATGATGTTTGGTAGGATAGGATCAATGAAAATGACTCATGTCAAGATGTTTACCATAAGAAAGTGTAAAGTGTACACCCAAATTTTATCAAGATTGAGATACTTTGGAAGATGGATGTAGATGAATTGGAAATGGATTGGATAAATGGTTCATGGATAAATGGTTTTATTATGGATAAGATGGATGAAATTTTGGATTTATTATTGATGAGATAAGATTCTTTCACTTGAAATAGTGCACGCAAATGATTGGTTCTACACATGGAACATGTTTGTTAGGTTTTCACCATGGTACTTCTCCAAAGCACCACCATAGTGGTTTTCACTGGAGGATAATTTTTTTCTTTATTGTTTTCATGATTTTTTGAAAAAAACAAAATTGAAAGATTTATGCTCATGTCAAACCACCTGGTACTATTGATTTTGATACTTTTTTCATAATGTGTCATTGATATCTTGCTTGATGAAGTTTTTTTACTAAGATATGTGCACTTGAATGCAACTTTTGAGACTTATGTTCTACTTTGTTGATACCAAGGTTAGCTTTGTCTTTGTGCGCACATCACAATAAAATGCCTTTTGAATCCTTATGATGAAGGGTTGTTGCTAATACATGGTCAATGTGAGAATTTTATATCATGCATAGAGGCGGGGATGGTGTTGTATGTTTAGGAATAAAATATGGATTGGTTGATATTTTGGAACATTTGACTCTCCAAACTTGGGAAGATGAGCAATGATGAGTGGATACAGAAGTGTGAATGGAATTAGGACCAACTGCTTGATATAATTTGTATGTTTCTTGGGAAGCCTGCTTGTGTCTTTGTGGCCATCGTTGATGGATAATTTTCCCTTCTTTATTTTTCCCCATAGTTTCTTTGACTAATGGAGTTTGATAGGGATAATATTTCTTTGTATTCTTTGGTATCCACTTGTATTTGATTTGTCCATTATTCTTCCTAACTAATTTTTCTTTGGGGTAAAAGCACAAAATTGTGTCACACTTTCAGCCAACATATCAGCACAACTGAATTTAAGTATTTCTAACTAAAAATCAATTTTGGTAAAACATATGACCTAGTAAGATTGATTCTAGCTAAGTTAGATACTTCCACAATTTATTCAACTAAAATTGTTGGCTAGAAATATATGGAGCACCAATTTGAGTCCAATTTACCAAAAAAAAAAATATTTGAAAAACTTGAAGTTTTAATAACTCCTCCTCATGTAAATAACATTTTTTTTTAAATGTAAAAATACCCTTTTGTAGATCCATAAGTGTAATTTTCAAATATATATTTATTTTAATAGTTTGATTATTATTATTATTTATATTTTTATTTATACTAAAAGTAGGTTATCAACAAAAAATATTAGGTTGATTACCATGCCAAGGAAACATACTAAAACTTATTAAAAAAAATTGAAAAAAATATGATGCACTAGATTAAAGAATCTATTTCAAGATGGTATAATTTTTTTTCCATTTTAGATAAATATTTAATATGAATGTTGACATCCGATGGAAATAGTTGTTTTTTATTCACGCACATTTTAATACTTATATACAAATATATATTTATTAAAATTGGAAAAATATATATCCATGCACTAAAGTTTCAAGTTATAAATAAACACAAAAAAATTGAAAGAAAAAAAATAAAATTTACTATAAAAAGTTTGACGTCCCATGCAACTTCATTTCAGCATTTTATCAGCAACTAAATTATGGTGTTAATTTATGAAAAACTAGTTTAAAATAATTTTTTAATTTTTTATAAAAAATACAAACATAAAATATACTAAAAAATACATATTTTACTAGTTTACATCATTTAAAAATTCAAAACATATATGCTACTTTTTAGTGATTCAAGTTTAAAATTTGGATCAGCATTGGTTGTTTCCTTTATAAAGTGTGACACAAATTTGTGCTTTTACCCTTTGATAATTTTCTTCATACGTTGATTCAAAAATTTATTTTGATGTTGGTCTTGATTCGTAGATGGGATGATGGGTGGATGAAGATTTGTGGCATGGCCGGTTGTTGTATTGGCATTGGTTTCATCATAAATATTCTTCATGTTCTTTATGTTGATGTTTGCTTGATACATAGTTTCCCCCAATAAGGTGGTAGTAGCACCTTTGTTCTTTGATTTTTATTGTTTCAAGATAACCTATTTAGCAAGTATCCTTTGATAATTGACCACTACAGATGGTTTTATTTCAGTTTGTTGCTTTGTTGACTCTAGAATATCATGTTGGGTCCAACATGTTTCCTTGAGTGGATAATATTGGATATCTTCATACATGATGTCCTAAATATAGATTTAGGATATATCTAATCCTGATGTTGACAACTCAGCCTGACTGTAGGAATCAATGACCTCTTTTTCTTGTGTAATAATGTCAGGAGTAAAGGAATCTTGTTCTGAATGACGATCATCTACGTGTCCATCCAAAGAAATAATCCCATGGGTAGATTGAGGAGTATGCTCTATATGGATATGATCATCATTTGTGACATCTTGTATAGATAGGAGAGTTCCCATTAGATCATTGTAGTATCTTGGAGATACAAATTCTTGATCTTGACTAATTTTAGAATTGCTTTTGACATTCTCTGGATCAAGTTCTTGACATGGGTCAATTTCAAAGGATAACTCTTGGATATATTCATTTGGCATGGGAAGCGGTTCAATATCCTCTTTATCTTTGAGTGGTTTTGGATCAAGTGTTGAGTTGAGGATTCCTTCAATATCTACAACCATGAGGTCAAAGGATATCAATATATCTTGGAAAGGACCATTGCTAGACTTTGGTGAAATATTTTGATCATGCTTTGGAATAAATTCTTGAGATATATCCTCTAACTCATTGGATGATGTAGAGGTATTGTCAAAATGATCATTGTTGGATGGATCTCATATTATGTCAATAGGATCAAATAATTCTAACACTCCTTGAAATAGATCATTGTTGGATATTATTGCTTAATTTTGATCATGATTGAGAAGTGACTCTTGATGTATGTTGATTTGATCATTGAATGAGGTAGAAACATCATCAAGGTGCTCATCGATGGGTAGATCTTGATTATTGTTTTCAGAAATTTTCGTGAACAATTTGTCACTACTATCACTAGTGGTTAAATATTGATCATTGTCTTCAATAGTTGTGGTGGAGAGATTGTCACTTCTATCATTAGTGGTTGAATCTTGATCATTGTCCTCAATAGTTATTATTCCTTGATCAAGAAGGTCTTGGATGATATTTTTGAGTCAAATACAATTTGATGTTTTATGACGATTTTCTCTATGATACAATAAGATTTACCCTTATTCCAAGGGAATTTTAATATAGAGTTGAAAGCACTTAATTTTGGAAGAGTGGTGAGTTTTTCATTAACTATCTTGTGTAATGTAGATTCAATTGGCTCTCCCAAAGGAATCTATTCATGTTTTTTACCTTGTGAGATTTGTACTTGTTGAAACTGACCTTGTGGTGATTGGGCTTGTTGTTGATGTTGTTGATCTTGATATCCAACCTCTTGACATTGGAGATATTATTCTTGATGTGGTTGCGGACACAACCCAATGTTTTGATGACATGGTTTAACTAATGGGGGATTGTGTATATTTTGGGATATAGATGTCTCTTGGCGCAATGAATCAAGTATTTTGGTAAGTGAAGCAATTTGATCTCGCAAAATTTGATCTTGATTTTGATTTTGACACCCTTGATATAGTTTATTTGGTTTTTGGTTAAGTATATTTGGAATATACACTTGTGGAATTTTTATGGGATCATGCACAAATTAATTTTGGACAATGTTTTGATTTAGGATGATGTTTAGATTTAGCATTATAGGTTGACATTAAACATTGTCATGGTTGGGAATCATATTTCTTTGATTTAGGTAACCTTGATTTTGCATGATATTACCTTGACTTGGATCAATACATTGATTTTTTAACATATTGTTTGGACTTTGAACAACATTGGTATTATTCGCAAACATATATCCCATAGTTCACCAAGTGTGGATTTGATTTGTTCATGTTTGGTAAGTTTACACTTGGTATATTAATATTTGGCATGTATTGATTTGATGGGATAATGTTGTTTTGAAGACTCGTGTATTGATAGTTTGGTTGATAGATTTGTAGGTTTTGAATTTTATTTAAATATACCATAGGGAAAGGTGTTCCAAAATTTAGATTGGGCATACTCACATTTGTTGTATTATTGAGTTTTGTAAGAGATAATGATCCCATGTATGGATTGTATAAATGTGAGTTTTGATAATCAACTGGAATTGTAAGGATTTGATAGTTTGGTTGATTTAGATTACTCATGATGTGTGAATCAATCTTGTATTCCATGTTATTATTGTGTTTTGACCTTGTTGACCTCTAAGGAATTTAGGACCAAAGATGAGATGAATGATGAAAGGGATGAATAATATGGGTGTTGAACTTTTAGGAACTTTGGATCAATGACTTTAGGATTTGATTTTGATTTGTTTTTATTTGGATGATGAACTTCTAAACCCTAAGATGTTATATATGATATTTAGGATAAACTTTTTCAAAGAGGTGTTAAATTAACTAGAGGTATGAGAAATGATGCATTCTCACACTCCTAACTAAGCAAGATAATTTTGATTTGGTTTAATGATGTACCCAGGTCTAGATAGTGATGTTTCCAAAGCTCTAAATTCATTTTTGGGATGAAGTTGATAGATTTTTGAGATGGATGAAATGATTGATTTGATCCTAAGTGAACCTAAGAGGGGCCTTGTTTACAAGACCAAGATAGTGAAGAACACGCTTTACCCTATGAGTAGTTCAAACCAAAAGACCAATGTTTTACTTGGAAGACCATAAGACAAAAGATAACAAGAACATGTGTTGGGTTAAATTGATTTAATCTTAGTTAAATGGATTCTTTTTACCACATCAAAACCTCTTGCTTAATTTACAAATTGAATGTCTATGTCTTAACTCCTTTTCATTCCACAAGGTCCATGATGCAAAAATCAAAGAATCAAGGCCATAGTTTTCCTAGGTTGACTTTGGAGAGTACAAATTAAGATATGGGCCCAAATATTTAGAATTATCTAAGGATAAAATCCCTAGGGACAAGTAATAATATTTGGTCTCTTCAAGGATATTTTCCCTTTCCAAAGGGTTTGAAATTTTGATGACTTGTTGAATGCATGTTTCAAAGTTTGAGATCCAAGCAATGTATTTTCAAACTAACTCACAAGCAATATAACATCCTAGCTCAATCGGTACATTTTTCTTGGTGGGATTGCCCCATGCCCTTCATAGTAGAAGAGATGATTTTACATGCAACCAAGGAAAAAAGTAAAAATTTATGTTAAGAATGAATTCTTAACCTCTATACTTTAACCAAGATCGGACATAGCAAGTAACTTCTTGGAATATAAGTTTTAATGCACCACTTTGATAAAATCATTGGATGGACTGGTTGGTTACTACAAACAAGGTTCTTAATGACAACAAACCATGAACACTAAAACCAACACTCACTCGCTTGACCACTTAAGGCTCTTCAACCATTCTCGTTCCTTTTAAGGTGTGGGATTAGGTTCAGTCTATTGTTGGCATGGATTGATGCTAATTTATCACGATTTCACACCCTTTGATATAGCTCACCAATAAACGTGCTTGCAATAACTTGCCTACGAGTTTCCCATTGTGAGGTGTGTCTCATAGTAATCCCTCTCTTAAAGGTGACTCAAAGCAATAAAATACAATTTAAGTGTTTTTCTTGCACCCAAGATCACACGAAGTTTAAGGGGATAGGGTATGCACTCCAAATGCACCAAAAACAAGATCACACAATTCAAGAACTTGTTCATTTTAGCCTCAAAGAAATGATGAATTCATTTTAAAGAACCAAGATAAATGTGAGTTTGTCTTGTTCAATTTTAGCCCAAAGTCAAATTCTAGTGAGTATCTAATGTTCAATTTTATCCCAACTTTGAAAAGATCAAAACAATGATTGATTTTAAACCCAAATTGATCTAGTTGGCCTAAAATAGAAAATAAAAGCAGAAAATGGATGCCCTAGGCTATTACAATAATCATTTAAAACTATTTTTTGAGGTTAAAGTTCAATGCCCACTTCCAACTCAAATCTCATTGTTCAAAGATTGTTTCCTACGCTTTAGTTTTTCAAGTTCCCTATGCAAAAAAAAATTCCCCTGCAAGATAAAAAGGCAATCATGTGAGGATCAAGTTATTTAATTAAGTTCATTTTAAGCATTAACTTCAAATAATACAATGATTTCAAATGAAAATACTAATGATTTTAGACTAATAAATGAAGCATTAATAAGAATCCTTCTTTCCACAGTCTTTTCACAATATCAAAGGCTTCAGCTAAATTATTTGGTCATATAACAAAGATCGATACAATCCGAAATCAAACAATTTAATGCAAACAAGTAAAGATTTAATGTGATTTAATGCAAACAAGTAAGATTTCGATTCTCATTCACTTAGCCTACAAAAATCCATAAATGATAGACGCCAATCAACAAAGATGCCTGCAAAACCATAAATGAGTGACTTCAAGATATAAATGTAAATGACTTCAATGACAACAAACACTATATGTATGAAAAGATTCTCTAAAGATATAAATGTGAAAGACTTTGTTTACCACTCTACACAGCCAATCAATTACTAAGAACAACAATATTAAATACAGAGAAAGGAATTCAATTGATAGATTTAGTCCCTAATGCATTCAATAGATGGCTAATGAATAGAGACACCTAATCTCCCAACATCACTGTTTACTCCTCTCAAACTAGATATAGACAAGACCGACTACTCATCTATTCTCTACAATCAAATAACTTTATTTTCTACTCCCCATCAATGTTCGCACAATACAAAATTCAAATCACATAGAATGTTCCCTAGACAACGATAGTAAATACAAAAAGAAATCTCGAATAACATGATAGTCAGCATTTAATGCAATGCAACAAAGCTTGATTTCTTCTTACATCCACCCTGTGCAACCATTGATTAATGAGAGAAACAATATTAAATATAGAGGAATGCCAGGTTAATAAGTAACAGCAGTGCAACCTTCAATGCCTTCAAGAATTATTTAATCTATCGGTTGTTGTGGAGGGAGTTTTAAATGCAATCAAGTGGTTGGTAGAATTAAAAACAAGGTAATAATCTTAAGCATTCACAAGAAAGATTTTTACTATCAACAAAGATCTTTTAAATGCAGTCACAAGAAGAAAAAAATTATTGTCAACAAATATTTTACTATCAAAAGCAAGAATCTACTTTATTCATTGTAACCCGCTCTTTTTACACAATGATAAATGCTAGTTCTATGAAAACAAACTCAATACACAACAAGATAAAGCTTTAATTGAGTCAAAACAAGAATGAGATATCATGTAAATCACATGGAAATATGAAATGATAGCTAGATGAAATGATAATATGCCACAAATTAAGAGGAAAAGAACCAAGCAGAATGAGAGATAAAAATATACGCTTTCTTATAACAACAAAAATTCACTACATGTAAATATCTTGGTAGAGGCAAATGTTTTTTTATTTCCTTGTTTCTTTGGCAAGTCATTGATCTTGCTTCATCAAAATCTCCCTTTCCTACACAGCGAATGCGAGCAACTAACCTTTGATTGCATTGTATTTTGAAATTCTAGTCTTTCTAACGATTAATTCAACACTAAGCTGAGCAGTATATGAATGGCAGGAGTGTGGTTGGGAGCCTTTTTTATTTATTTTGTTCATTCTACTAAAGGCTAATATGACATAAGAGTTCTTCACATGATGGAGCAATGGATTTTATCTCCGGAAATATATAACTAAAGGCAAACTCCTACCCCTTCCAAAGTCATGCAAAAGCAACGGATTTTATTAGGTAAAAGCATATATTAGGAGATGTTGCCTCTTCCATACATTCCTTATCCATTACCATTGAAGGCATGCTTTCATTATGTTTTCTTGGTTGTGGGTGACTTCGACTGTGTTGCTATTTCTAAAATAATTAACATTATCAACACTGGAGTAATGCTAGGCAATTCATGATAAAAGCTCTACAAATAGAAGAAAACTAGGAACCGTATCTTGTCGACATGTTTATCCATGTCATAGAACGAAGATCAAATGGTGATATGGTAGTAAATAGATTGGTGTCTAATAATTTTTTCTATTAAACGTGAACCATCCAAATTACCATCTCCATAAACGTAAGCATCGTGTGGAAACTCTCGATTTGTCTGCATTAGAAAGAAATTGATACAAACTTTCCCAAATTAACTAAATGGTTACACTCATAAATGTTTTCATGAGTTTAAGTGAATCAGATAAAGGAGACTACACTCCACTTTCCCAAATCAATGATATAATATATTGGATGCAAAGACTAGCGTGATTGCACAACTTAAATTTAATGAACAAAGAAAAATATTTTTGATTCCTATCTAATGTATTAATGAAGTCGTGGTCCCAACTAGTGTCACACATCTAGCATTAAATTTTGGTTTCATCAACAGTTACAATACTCCCCAAATGTGAATGCTAATATGATATGCAATATCTAGAGTATCAAATATGTATCAAGTTCGATTATTTCCACATAATGAAATGCATCAGTTCAATGAAATGTCAAATTTCAATAGATTACCTTTTGCTATGGTAGTTTCTAGATTCTTTGGTAAATATTATGCTTGCGAACTCATACCGCCACTATTAGTATCATAGATTAGATTAAATGCAAATCTTTAAGAAAACAGACCACTCAGCATGTTGAGATTTAAACAAAACGCAAATCCAATGCAAATTTGTGTATGTGTAAGAAGATGAGTTAATCCGATGCAACTTTAATGAACTCTTTAACAAACAATGAATATAAGGGATCTTTAATGATCTCTTCAACAAACAACGAATTTTCCAATGAGCTTTCTAATCTTTCCAAGTTAGAGGTGGCTTCACTTATAGCTACTAGTTTAGTGACTAGTAGTGGCGACTAAGGAGGAAACAAAGGAAGTTGTACGATTTGAATGCAAATCTTCTAATACATTCATACCACCAACATTTACTCAAAGCTAAAACAATGCTTTTAGTACTTAATGTGACTCCTAGACCATAGCTTCCACAACTATTGGAAACAAAGTTAAAACATCATAGATTGTGACTAAATATCTTAAAGAATAATTTTCAATAGTAATGAGCATAGAATAATATAGCATTAATTATCTCGGGTTAAACAAAAACTAAAAGTCATATATTCATTTCATTTGAATACAAGTTCTGCATTAAGTCAGTTCAAATATTCGAGAACAAAAAAATAGCTTCATAAATACTTAAGAGATAAACAAGAAAAATATGATATTGAGCTCGCAGGCAACAATTATGCATCAAATAAGAAAATGCTTGAAATACTTGCTAGTTCGAGCCCCACAGTGAGCACCAAAATGTGAGCAATATTTTAACCTCATGCCAACATGATCAGCACATAAGAGAATTAGTCAAATTAGCAAAGATAAATCAAGCTCCCTATGAAATTATTGATCACATTAAGATAAGAAAATATGATAATAAAAACACACAAAGAAAGCATACAAGCATGCAAACGTATCTAAAATGGACCAAAACTCAATCCCATAGGGGGATTGGTGCTTCTTTCATATGGAAAGAGAGCCCTTTCCCAATCCCTAGTGATGAGTTGTTGATCTTGATGAGAAGATGACTTTGATGTAAAATGATCATAAAAACAAGCTAAGGTGGTGGTGAAATTCAAATGATGAGTGTGCCTATAGTTAGAATGCTAAGATTGTGGATGGATTTCAAGTAGAAGTGGCTTCTATTTATAGGTTGAAGGGTTGAAGAATGGATAGACGGGATGAATGTGGGACTAAAGGAGAGCCAATGAGATTGTGACACTTGCCACATGGTTAATGGATGAAGGTGGAGTACATTTTGGAGAATGTGCATAGTTAATGCATGTAAGTGAAGGTGTGAGGGGGTGTAAGAGAGATTAATGCATTTGTAAGAGGCATTAAGGGAATTGTAAGAGGATTAAATGCCTTTGTAAGAATCATTTATGTTTGGGCAAGAAAGTCAGATAAGTGGAGTTATTAGAGGAATATTCCCTACAATATGTTTTTGTGAGGGAAAATAGAGTAATTAGTTAATTAAAAGAATTGATTTTCATGTGCAAGTGGGTTGGTTAATCAAGGGTTTATTTTGACCAAGGTTGAGTCAAAACCTAGAGAATGGGTAATGAGGGTTAGGAGTTAATTAATCCAGAATTAATTAACTTGGAGGAATTAGGGGATTTGACATTCGATTTAAACTATTTGATTTATTAAATCAAATGAGAGGATTTTAGGGATTTGATTGATTTATTTAAATCAACATGATGAAAATTAGTGAACTTAATCTAATAAATTGATTTATTTTATTAATAAAAGAATTGATTGTTAATTGATTAGATTTAGATGCATAATGTTAGTATTATTTAAGTGTCTACAAAAACAAAAACAAAAAATTTAAAACATTGGAAAACCTAAACAACCTAAAATAATCAAATAATCAAAAAACCTAAACATTCACATAAACATTCAAAAAGACCAAAAATAGCCTCAAAACATTGTAAAATACCAAAAACATTGAAATGTTCCAAAAAACTCTAAAAACCACCCATCCCATTTCACTTCACCCGCAATAAAATTTTCTTCATAATAAATTAATCATCATCAACCTTTGGAAAAACAAGTAGAAAACAAGTATGCCAAGTCATGAAGTGTGAACCTAAATGTCAAAATCTAAAGTCTAGATCATAGGTGAACAAGTTGATAACATTGGTATCAATGCCCTACTAAACACTTATTCTTAAGTCAAAACATTTGATAAACATGTTTGAGGATGCATCTTTCCTACAATGGATATCATCATCAAACATCACCTTAGCTATGTTACTTTGGCAGGAGATATAGATAACATTAACTATTTTTTTTTTATTTTCTTAGTTTTTATCTTGTTGACCTATTTCGAGGACCTCTCGAGGATTTCTAGATTATTTAGAGAGAAAGAAATAGGGCACCAATCATTATATTTCATTTTTTTCCACTTGTGGGATGTTCTTGTAAGATAATCTTGGTGAATACTTAATTAGTTATGTGTAGCGAGGTCATTTTGAATAGATTGTTGACTATTGCATATGCTTTGGTCCAAAATGTTCCCAAATTATAAACTACATTCCAACAAGGTTTCCATTTTTCAAGGTGTGAGAAAGGATAATCATATCTATTTGCAGAGTCAAAGTCCATCGCACTAGATACAACGCCATCCTAGTTATCAATACCTTGATGTATCGTGTGTGTGTTATATCAAATATAAGGAATGATGAAGGATCCCAATCCCTTGAAACAAGCATATCATCAATCTCATCACCATATCTAATAAATCCTTAAGACTTGTATACTTGTTGGACTTTTGAATCAATCTCAAAATCAATGGTCAATCCTTTTGTCTTATTCTTCTATCTTCTTTTTGTGCTAACATAGTATCATGACAGTCAATAAAAAATCCTAATTCATATCGATCCAAAATCCACAAACTAGCAACATGCATACATCCTACATAATCACAGTGTTGATATTTAATATACCCCCATGCTCCCTTCGGGTTGTTTTGATGTCTTGCTTGACTTCCGACCGTGCCCAATGATCTTAAGAGCCTTCATGCCAGTTTTACAGCGACCTCAAATTCACTGTCACCACATGTCACCTAATCACTCACTGAAGGTAAGCTTCCAATCCCTTCTCTTTTGAGCTTCGTTCTACCCCCATGTTTCAATAAATCAGGCCCGCTTGGCATGCTTTCATATAATGCTCTTTTGGGCTCCGACTACCAACAACATAGTCTCTGCCCGTGCAAACTTTGGTGGGCCCCTCAAGTGATGTTGATAGTAAGGAAATTGCCACATATCTTTTTGTCACAAACTTCTATCAAAGAATGGGGAAGATGAACCATTAATTATGAAATGTTTCCATGTGGCCCTTCAGTAGATCTTCTTGGAACAAATGGATAGTGCAAGCACCAAACTACCATGCGTTGGCGAGTTCTCTAGTTGCCTTCATTGGAAGGCAACACTTGTTGGCACATGATAAGTTTGGACCATTGATATCATTTGTAGAATGCATATAGCTCACGAGTGACTAGGTTCATGTTCAGGAATCTTTTCTATTACAATGGCCATGATGAATCATTGTTGCAAGCATTATGATTCATGATGGGGAATATTTTTTGTTACAAGCCTTCAAGTGGTGGAAGCCTTGGCTATATATATTGCTCCTCTTGATCATTTAAAAGTTAAAAAAATATCTACAGAAGAATTAGGAAGACACCAGGCCTTTTGTCTTGATAGATAATTGTAAGGACTCATAGATTGTGCCCTTGTAATTTGGCCTTTCTATTTCTTAACTATTGGATAACATTATGTACTATGTTGTTTCTGAATAGTTCATTGCAAATTCTATGATTTTAATAGAATGTTGATTTAGAACCATGCCTCTGACTCTATGTTTAGTAAATCTTTATGCAAATTATTTTATGTCATGAAATAAATTATCCAGGTCTTTCTTTTCAAAAAAAATTATTTTGGGACATAGCAGATCGTTGAATGGGCCCTTAGATCGCATCTACAAGATAGGTCTACCGTGCCTTACATCTAAATCTTGGTGCATCGCCTTAGTTAGATATTTTATTTTTATATCTACTTCCTTTTCTCATTCAAAACCCCAGTTATAGAAGAAGTCAGCTTCTTTAAAATCTAGAGTTTACTCAGTTTAGTGCAATAGGTCCCCCCTTTAACTGAGTTTCCCACAAAGGGTTGTTACCTTGCCAAATTTTGTCATCAATAGTTTTTCTTTTTCTTGGAACGCCTGGTGGGACCGCGAAATGTGCTTAAGCCTCAAGCAAGTATATGAGTCATTGACCTATCACAAGATCCCAAATAGTAAATAACCTTGATTTGTTGGTACCATTGCTAGGAATAGTATTACCTAGAACTAGTCATGTAAATGTCTCGACCCCTCCACCAGCCATGCTACCTATCGCTAACTGAAACTATGTGGCTTATGACGTCAGGAGTCCTCTTGTTGCCCCGGTAGCACCTGTTGTTTGGGCCACCATTCCAGCCTCTGCCCTTAAATCTATTCCTAAATTTATTAGAGACAGCTCAAGAACACCATCTGAACATCTACAAGATGTGGTGAATGTATGTTTGGTATATAGAGTTATAGACCAAAACATAGCGTTGAGGTTGCTTGTAGCTTATTTTAGAGGAAAAGCATCAGATTGGTATCTTTGAACCCCAATTTCATACGTGCATAAATACAACAAACAATCACATTATTAGCTCATATACAAGGTTAAAACAAGGATTCCCCATGAAATTAGATTAAAACATTAATATAGGAAGAAAAATGAAGAACAATGCAAATGAAAGAAAATAAATCTTAATTTAATGAACAACTATCAATCCCATGGGGGAGGTTGTGCCAACTAGTATGTCAAAATCAGCCCTTTCCCAACTCCTTTTTAATCTTTGATGATTTGATCCACTTGATGTTTGAATTCTTGCATAACCTAGCTAAGAACTTGATAAAAATAGATGAAATGGCTATGCTTGAAGATGGATTTGAGTATAATAAGTTTACTCAAATTGTGGATGATTGAATGAGAGGAAGAGTCTCTCATTTATAGATTTCCAAAATGGAAGAGAGAGTGAAAATAAGCAATGTGGGATCATTCAACATCCAATGGTCAAGTGCCACTTGTCAAGATGTGAATGGTTGAAGGTTGATCACATTTTGATCAATGTGCAAGTTTGAATTTTGAATTTGATAAAGTAACATGTTTAGGGGGGAAGAAAGAAATGGATTTAATGTCACTTGGCTCAAGGCCAAGGACATGTAAGAGACATTAAATGCCTTGTTGGAAGGACCATGCCCATTTGAATTTGAATTCAAATTTGAGGGAATATTCCCTTTTGATGCCATGTTGAGAGAAAATAGAGGTTTAATAAATCAAAGTAATTAATTTATTGTGCAAGTTGCATTCTCTAGAGAATGTGACATAGATTAAGATTAAATTAATCAAAGTTTAATTAATTTAATGAGGAATTTAGGAGATATGACAATTTAGACTTAAATTTATGAATTGATTTAAATCAAATTGAGAGGAAGGGTTTGATTAAATAAATGATTTTGATTTATTTAACTAAAAAGGATAATGTTAGATTAAGTCAAATAATGTTTAATTTATTCAATTTAATAAGAGGACTGTAGAGATTTAATTTAAATAAAATAAATTATTTAAATGACCAAAGACAGAGGATCAATTAAATTAAATTGATTAATTTAATCAATAGGGGAGAAAGACCTAATTAAATAAATAATGATTTATCTAATTAAGAGATGAAAAGTGATGATAAGTTGAGAGTATGATTCAGGAAGAAATGATGTTAGTAGGATCGGGATCAGGTGCATGTATATTTTATGTGTCTACAGTATCAAACTCTGCCGACTAACTCTATCGGTACATGGGATTAGCTCAAAGACCCATTTTATGAAATATTCTCAAATGATGGAGATAGGTCTTCCTAGTATCACCAGCTACAAATCATCAAGCGATCTCCATATAAGGCCCTACCTGACTTCAACTCTCGGTTCCATATCACTTGGCAAAGAATTTAGGTTGCAATTCACTCGTCGCCTGACTTAGCATTTATGTTCTACCTAAATTCCATCAATGTTGACATCTCAATGATGATCCATTCACTTGGAAAAACCACTCTACCGGATGCATATAGCATCGTAATTAAAACAAAGAACAATCTGATTGATGTTGGAAAGTTCTTGCCTCGGCCCATCATAACTATGTTCCCCAGGCTACCGATTTCAACCCAGGCGATGCCACCTATCACACCTAATGCTCCTCCTCAATCTATGTACACATACACGAGCATATCATAGGGCAATGCTTCCACATCTGGCACTCTGAAGGATGAGATGAGCAACATAAAGGAAATATTGTGGACTATGGCCAACGAGATAACTGTCATCAAGCACAACCAGGTCACTCCTCCAAATTCAACCTATTAGAACTATCAAGGTGGAAGACCCTCCTACCAATAGAACTAGTTCCAAGGAGGTGCTCGCACAAATCCTTAGGAGCAAGCAACAAATCAAATAGTACCAGTACCCACTCCACTACAGAATGCCAACCTAAGCTCTAACAAAGAGTTTATTGTAGGGCAAAATAATTTGGTCAATGATGGAAACCCTTGGTGTTTTCCTTGTGGTGATTCACATATGCCCCGAAACTGCCCATGCGATAATCTACAACAGAAGGTAGCAGAGTAGTGCAGTCAAGGCACAACGTGAGACAATGGGGGGTATGCATATACCTCTCTACAAATGGAAAATGCGGTACTCGCTGCTCAAATGCAAGGGATGTCCCTTGAATAGGAAAATGACATAGCTCCCAACCATGCCCTTTTTTCATGGATGGAAAGAGAGGAAGCGGTTTTCACAATCAAAACACCCACTTCAAAAACCCCGCAAGTGGAGTTTGATTACAACACTCACTCTAAAGGGAGATTTATGGGTGAAATATTTGTTCCATAGCCTAAAATCACTCCCCACCACGAACCTGGCACCTCCACAATGGTACCACAAATTTCATCACAAAGGGAGATCATAACAACAAGAACTAAGGAGCGAAAGAATCCAAGTCTGCTACCATTCGACATAGTGGAACAGTTAAAAAAATCATTTGTTAACATATCCCTGTGGGAAATCTTAGCCATTCCAAAGTAGAAGACATTGCTATAGAGGGCTCTCCTAGAAGATCCAATCAGAGAAAAAGAGGAGAAATCGCTTAAAGAGGAGACTATTGATCAGTCACCTCCGAAAAAATTCCTTGTGAATATTACAAAGGAAGCCTCTACTAAGGGTCAAGAGAAAGAATTGTCGATTGAAGATGGAAAAGGAAAACCAAAACCTAAGTCGAACTTCCTAACCCTTATCATGGGTAAGAAATTTTTGCATAATTCCATGATTGACTCCGGTGCCAGCACTACAATCATGCCCAAGCAAATAGTTGAGGCCATAGGATTGAGCTTTGAACCTTTAAATAAATGGGTTATGCAATTAGATGGGAATATGGCTAATATTGTGGGGGTCATTAAGGACCTTCCATCAACTTTTTTTCCTGCCTAAATATCACGGTCAATCAAGATGTCGTGATCATTGATATTCCTCCAATATTCAGTTTGTGCTTGTCTAGGTAATTCACTTCTAAACTAGGAGGATACCTTTCCTTAGATTGGTCACACCTGATTATAAGGACCAAACACGGAGCCAAAATGAAGCTAGTGTTTTAACCCTTGCATTCATAACATGTTATAGACGAGGCTAAGATGGGCTTCGAGCCTGCTCACACCTCCATTACCAAGGAAGAAATGTATTACACATAGTTTCTAGAAGATGACGAAATTACCGAAGATCGGATCAATCCAGAAGAAGTCCTCTTAAGAGAGTTCATTGATAAGGATCCTTTCAAAAATTATCATGCCACTGTACTAGGGACTTATGTCATTTATGATGAAGACCAGGCCATTCCAAAGGTAACACAAGAGCCTGAAGCTGCTTCAACCATAGAGATATGGTCATTGGACTTCGATGGTGCTAAATGCAAGGTCAGCGTAGAAGCGGGGATGTGCCCGAATTCCCCAAGCGACAAGAAGATAGTTGGATCTTTTTGATTCTAGTTTTCCTATTCAAACAATAAAGCAAAATGCGAAGGCCTCATGCTAGGTCTAAATCTAGCAGAACCAATGGACATCAAGCACATAAAGGTGTTAAGAGCTTTCGATCTAATCATCAAACAAGTTTGAAATATCGATACTGCAAAGAATTTGCGTATCAAA
The DNA here is from genome assembly GCA_007115665.2 of Sequoiadendron giganteum. NCBI lineage: Eukaryota > Viridiplantae > Streptophyta > Pinopsida > Cupressales > Cupressaceae > Sequoiadendron > Sequoiadendron giganteum. The sequence continues at coordinate 841,757,160 of CM021100.1, read as the reverse complement.
TCCTACAAGGATAGGGTTTGGGACCTGATTAAGAGCCTTAAGGTTTTTGATATCCAAGTTGTTCCTCAAGAACAGAATGTTTATGTAAATTGCATGGCCAAAATTGGACCCCAATTCAAACTAACATCCAACCCAATGCATAACCAACGCTTTGTACGAATGATAACCCAATCAGAAACTCTACATGGTGGTTAGATCTGGCAAGTAATTGACAACGATGAATACATCACCTTGATCTATTCGCAGTCAGGAGAATTTTCTGACCAACTAAAATCAAGGGTCATCGAAACTGATGGCATACAAGACATTCAACAAAGATCCCATTGGCTTCTGAAAAGCTTGGTCACTCTCGAAAATCCTTTTGATTCTGACCAAGTAGGGGAAAAAAGAGGAATTTTATAGCAAATGGAGGCAAGTATGCAAAATTTCAGATCAAGGATGGGAGAAAGTTCAAAATCAGAGAGAACATCCAACATCAATGAAAAGAAAGGCTCATCCACCTTTTAAAGGAAAATAATGAGGAAACAATGGCATGTCCATATAATAACCTCAAAGGATATGATCTCAGCATCATCCAACCTGCGATAGAGCCAAAAAGGGAGGCTGAATCAGCTTGTCGAAAATAGATGCCAACGATTCCCAAGGTTAAAGCACTGATGGCGCAAAGGTCCACAAAGCTAGCTCAGTCACAAACTATATTCTCAGTTGAGCCTAACACATGGGCATTTAGCCTAATCCCAATACGAAAGAAGAATGGAGATTTCCACTTGTGTATCTATTTTTACAACCTAGCGCATTACTAATAAATTGTTACCCACTGCCCTCCAAGGGATTAATCATGCACAATGTAGCAGGTTCAGGTGCGCCTTATCTGTTAGATGGATTTTTGGACCAAGGCCTAGATGCTAAGGGCCTAATACTAAAATTCAATAAGTAGATGACAAGACCTGGTTGCCACAAGAAATCTGACAGCCTAAGGAAAATTTTGTTCACGATAATTCAGTACAAGCAGAAATTTGCAATTTGATGATGTAGAGAATAACGCTTATGCTAAGAAAGGACAAGAAAATACACAACAAATCATAAATTATTTTTTTAAAGCCATATCTCTATTATATTTATATGCTTTGACAAGTACAATATCAAAATGGCTCAAAGGCCACGCTTTTGAGAAGTATATACTTATATATATTTGAAGCCTTTTCAAGCTATTTACAAAAAAGAGCTAACAAATTATAATCTTGAAAACATGAAAGGAGTGAAAATATTTAGTTGTGAGAAAAAGAAATAGAAACAATAGCATTTGGAACCATGTCATCTTCAGCAGTAGCAAAATCAGTGGCATCATCTAGAGAAGTAACAACAAGTGGCGGAGGGTATACCAAGTTCCTGAAATAAGTGTACCAATCAATGTCATAGAAAGGCACCATGTTGTATATCTGGAACATGAAGTAGTGGGCAAGGGTAAACTTTTGGCAATGGACTTCTCAGGATTGGAGGTGAAAACCGCTCAAAAACGGAAACCATGAGATGACTGCATCTTCTTCAATGAACCTATGAAGATCGCTCGCAGTCGGAATTCCTCCGCCAAATGCAACATTTTTCACCACCTCCCTGAGTCCGTTCAGATACTTCTTTGGGAATATTTTTCACCAGATGGATGATAAATGGCTTGGGAACTTGAATGTCAGGCATTGAATCCACAAAATGAGAGCACATGTCAGTATTTACTCTATACTTGTCCTCATATTCGAGGCAGTCATGATCCAAGACCCATTTCATAGTTGTGATGGCCAAAGAATGCTTATTCTTCATCATCCTCTTCAAGCATCTAGCTGAAATCTCGACCAAGAAATCCATTTGAGGTTTATGTGAGGTCAGCCTAATTGGGTTATCCATGGAGTCAGATGATATACGAATGTCAAGCAACAACCTATGCAAGACATTTAAGTTCAAACTAGATGCTAATACTATGTTGACTACAAATACCAAATGCTAAGCCAATCACCTTGTGCTCATTCTACTAAAATTGCTCAGTTAATTTCCCTACTGCCTAGGGGCCTATTTATAGATGTGACAAAGGATAAGCATGGTGATTTCCATACCATAAGCATGAGGTTAACTAGGTACCACCTTAAACACTGCACCAAGACTCACTCGAGACTCTCACAAATTGCAACTACAGGTACGAGTTGTTGCATATAGAATTAAGGCAAGCTAATTTATTAGCACAAGATGGTTGGTAGTATCCGACAGTAGTCCATTCAGCCAAATGTTGAGGTGTCATCCTATAGGTGTTCCTCAAACTCCAAGAAAGGATTCTTATCGCATACTTTGGTGTAATCATTCTATTTGTAGCATTAATTAGCACGGCATACGACGCCTAGCCTGCTTTCAAATCAACGGCTCAATTTCCTAGGAAAATTGTGTCATGGATTGCAAGTACCTGGGGTCATTATGAATCCTTGTCATTTAAATATGGCAAGTAGTTCACTTCACACAAGCCAAAAGGTTGGTAGTACATGCCGAAATTAATGCAGAAAAAGAAACAGTCATCTACCATTCAAGAAGGAGAGAAAGGCTAAGTATTGCATGTCATTGTTTTAAAGAAAAGAAGGCTTTTTTAATACAGCAATTGTGCAGAGAATTTTTGAAATGTAGAATTGCTAAGAGACACGTAGAAAATCTCAAAAGTTTGAGGAAAAATGGAATCCACTGCCTCTGAAGTAGCCCAGAACCCACAAATGAATGAGTCAGGAAAAACTTCTCAAATCTTGGTTGATGTGATACTCAAAGCACTTATGGTCAACATTTTTTAGGAGAAGGAATCCTATGCTACACCTGGGATCCCAAATAAGCTAGAGTGATTTCGCACGTGGACAGCCAAGAAGGGTCTGCTCAAATATGCAAATTTGGTAAAGGAAGAGTGGGATAACATCTATGGCCCCATCCTCAAGACCAATCCTAAGGGCCTGAGGGAAGTTTCTTTTTCCAGAATGAAGAAAGCCTTCAAAAATCAAATACCATACAAGTAGTGGCTCTTCGTACTCCCACAATATATGGTCCCCTATGTGCACCACTATCCAGAAATAGTTCACGAAAGTATTCAGTGTTTCAATTTGGTGATTGGCACCATTGAGGGAAGAAGGTTGAGGGTTGTGCTAACTATGGATGCTCTTAGTAACATGTTGTGTGTTCCCAAGAATAGGACCAGAGTGTTGTCAATGGATCCCTTCAACCAGAAAAAGGGTTCAAAATTTTGGAAGGGAAGAAGGAACGCCATCAACTTTCATAATGTTGAGACCAGAAAGCCCCAAGATTTCAAGAAGCTATTAAAAAATATGATTTGTCATGTTGACTTAATCCATGAGGACTTACAAGATGTCTTCTCCATGATGGATTTTGTGTTCATCTTGGACGACGACATGATCGTGTATGAATCTCAGTTGGGCCTGGGTTTTCAACTAAGAAGGCAAAAAGAACATTTCTGGTATGATTTCAAAGAAATTATTATCAAAGATATGCAGAAGAAGATTGGTGAGTTTGAAACTGTTGGTAGGTTCAGATACCCTTCTCTTCTAGCCTATATGTTTCTTCATCAGAATCCTAATTTCTTCAAGGAAAAAATAGATTTTTCAATATTTGATGAGAAGAAGCATCAAAATCCAGTTTCGATATGGACTCCCATCCTCGCCTCTACCTTCGATTATTATGCATTTTTAGAGAAATTATTGATTCCAATTTTGCACGATCTAGGTGAGGATAATGACTACTATCATCTTTCGAGCGATCAAATAGGATGGATGCAATCCATGTTCCCTAAGTGTGACTGGATCCTCGGGGAAGAATTCACATGTGTCTGAGTGCATGGCTTTTGTGAAGAGTTGATCCAACTCCCCACAACCCCTACCGATCGAGTATTAGCCCTTGAAGTGTTCCAACATATGGCTATTGTGGACTTGAACTTTTGCTCTGAGCCAAAGAAAAAGAAAAGAGGATTTTTTGAATGCCTTATGAGCTACAAAACAGTAGTCATGGTGAATAAGAAATCGACAGAGCTGCTAGAGGCAAAGCAGGAAAACCTCAGGTTGATTTTCATTTACGACAGGTGAGACTATAATCCCAAGGATAATTTGGGTGACACATTTATTAAGGTAAAGCATAGCCCTCAGCCTTACTGGGAAGCGCAACGAAATCCTCTGGATGACATTAGCAAATTCTGAGTGGATTTAGCGCTCATGCCAAGGGATAATCGAAGGCTATTATGGCTCAGTTTCTATCTCCCTAAGTGGAAGGTAGATGAAAATTTACATGTACCCACTACCCTCCAAAATAGCTTAATGAGGGAACACGGATGGAAGCCAGAAAATATTAATGAAATTTGGATTTACCACTAGGAGATCAAGAACACCGTCACCCCTTTCCAACATTCATCAACTTTCAACACAGATGATCAATTTGATACCCTCTGTAATGGGGAACATCTAGATTCTGATGCAAGTTATGTGGAGGAGCTCAACCCTGGGGATGCCCTACCACGCTCTAACAAGGAGAATCAAAAACAGAATACAGCAGTGTAGCCTAGCACAGTTATTAAGAGTATGTGGAGGAATATTTTACAATTGGAGTCCTCACAATGTTGAGCCTAGGGCATAGGAAAACCTAGAGGAACGTAACAGTCAACAAAAGTAGTGAATGTGGAGAACCCTCCACTAAGAAAAATACAGTGCACCGATACCGCTTCAGGAGGTGATTCATAGGAGGTTGCAATTGGTCAGGCATCGAAGGAGGAATCGGTTGCTCAAGTATCTTTCTCTCCCTCTCTTCTCAGCTCATACTCTCTTGTGTCTCCCACAACCCCTATGGTATCTATCACTCTGAATGTGAGCCTATCTTTCTATGTCCCCTCTACAAGGGTTATGAGAGGTTTCTCCCAGTTTTTTCATATTGGATAGATGGATTTCACTTCCCCTCAAGTTGCCCCATCTCCATTCAAAGCCCCATCAACCACCCCATCTTCCTCCTCATCCATTCCTATAGCTACCACCCTCATGGTATCTAAAGTTGCTACCCATTTTTCCTCCTCTAGGTCAATTCCAACCCAACCTTTGTAGTAGTCGGAGCCCGTAGCATCCCCATTACCACCATATTTCCCCATGAGTCTTTCCACGCCTTCGTCACCTGGGATCTAGAATATTCCTCCCTTCTCTCCGCTCACAGTTGCCCTTCCAAAGAAGAAAACATCTAAGGCCATCTTCCTCTCATTCCCTTTCTCTATCTCTCTTGGTGCACCCTTTGCAGGAGAACGTGTCAGATCACCAACTCAATTCTTGTCCCAGAGCGATACAATGAAGCAAGCTCGAGTTCTTTGACTTGAGAAGAAAAAATAAAATGATGCTAGGAAGCTAGCGGAGCCTAGAGTCCAGACAATTTATAATGAGGCTCAACAATTGTTTCATTTCGTGACCATGCATCCAAATGTTACCAAACTACAGGGAGAAATGCAACCTCACGACTATGACCATTAGGGGAAATTTACATAAAAAATGGGCCTCCTAAGGAACTCTAAAAAAGAAAAAATTATCTCATATAAGACAAATTATTTAAATATAAATTACTTAACTACATGAGTTAAGTGAGGACACACATTTCTATTATAATTCCTTAAAAAATTGAAGTCCATGATTTTTTAAAAGTGGTAACATATATTTCTATTATAATTTATTAAAAAACAAAAGTTCACTTTCTTCATTATTTATTTTTTATTAAAAAACTCTTAAACTCAAGTTTGGTAAATTATATTTCTATTATAATTTATTAAAAAATTCAAGTTCACTTTCTTTTCTTGATTATTTGTTTTTATTTAAAAAGTGGCAAACTAAAAGTAACTTTAGATATTTTATTTTATATATATTCACTTTCTTTTCTTGATTATTTGTTTTTATTTAAAAAGTGGCAAACTAAAAGTAACTTTAGATATTTTATTTTATATATATATATATATATATATATATATATATGATTTTATAGATTTAGATTTATTAAAGAATATTTTTTAAAATATATATATATAAATTTCTATAATAGAACTTAATAGAACTTAAGAATATAAATCTAAAAAACAAAAAAGAATATTTTATATTTAGAAAGATGAATGAGATAGAATAAAAATATTTTTTAAAATATAAAAAATAGCTTTTTTCTTAAAGAATAAAATATAAAAAATAGTTTTTTCTTAAAGAATAAAAATATTTTTAAAAAAATATAAACTTTTTTTAAGAATATCATTAGTTTTTTTTTAAAGAATAAAAATATTTGTTTAAAAATATAAAAATTAGCTTTTTTAAGAATATCATTAGCATTTTTCTTAAAGAATAAATTTTTTTTGAAAATATAAAAATTTATAATAGAACTTAGAATATAAATCTAAAAAAAAATATTAAAAATTTAATAATAGAATGAGATAGAATAAAAATTTTTTTAAAATATGAAAAAATAACCTTTCTTTTAAATATAATTAGTTTTTTTCTTAAAGAATAATTTTTTTTTTGAAAATATAAAAATTTCTATAATAGAACTTAAGAATATAAATCTAAAAAGCAAAAAGAATATTTTATATTTATAAAAATGAATGAGATAGAATAAGATATGTAGAGTTAAATTAATCATCATGAGTTAATTCATAAGATTTTAGAAAGTTTTATTTTATAAAATAAATAATTTTATTTTTATTTTGTATGATGTCACCGTACAAGTTGGTGTCATATTTTAGTTGATTTTTGAAAACTTAAAAAGCTAATGATGTCATCCTTAGGAGGCCCACTTTTAATGTAAATTTCCCCTAATGATCCATGTCATCAGACTGGACTTGCGTGTTGCTCGACCACAGGATAAAGTTGAGCTAATGGAGGAGACACAACAGGTGGTGACCACTGACTTTATCAAGTCTAGTCGCAAATTGAAGAAGGTGGACGACGAGCTTAAGGTCATTAAAGGAATAATTAAGGCTCTATTGGCAAAGGAAAAGGCATAAGAGGTTGAAAGGGCACGCTTTGCATAGAATGTGCAGGCAGAGTAGGCTAGCTTGCAAAGGGAGTTCGAGAGGTTCCAATCCCAAGAGTTAGATTGGGCAGTCGATTTGCGACAAAGGAACATAGAATTATCTGAAAGGTTGGCCCAGTTAGAAGGAGAGGTTCAGCACAAGAACAAGGAATTGCAGCAACTACGTGCTCAATTAGAGTAAGCAGTATAAGAAAAGAAGGCAAATCAAGCGAGCGCACAGGCTCAATTTCAATAGGACATCCAGAAGATCGGGCTTTCCTTGAAGGATTATTTTGCAACCCAAAACCAAGCTAGGGAAAGGTGGTTGGCCACACAAAGAGACTTGCAGGAAGAACTCTCCTCTATCGCAGAACAAATTACAGGGTTAATGCAGGAGATCGAGATGAGGGATGTAGAGATTAATCTCTTGAAAAAGATCATTCAAACTCTTGCCCCATAGTCAAACCTCTACTTAATTTCCCAACAACTATATGCTTCCTATTGGGAGAGATTCAAGGCATTATGTCTGAATCTCTAGCCCACACTTAATTTCATGGTGGAGGCAACGGATTTATGCAGGGAGGTTCATGACACAATGGAACAGTTCCGATAGTTCGTAGGGGAAAAGGTTCCCAAAGTAGAGAAGTTGCTAGCCAAGTTGTACACTGTGTCAAGCAAGGATTTGGTACTAGCAGGGGTCGAAAAATGAAGGTCAACTGCTAGGATCACAAGGGAGTTCATTTGCTACCATGAGGCCACCCTTCATGCTCAGCGCTACTCAGTCATGTTGGGGTGAACTATGGATAGTGTTCACGCAAGGTTTTCTCAACTGACCCAGATGGGTTTACCCTCTCATTTCCTTTCTAATAAATCGGTGGCTACCGTGGACAAAATTGCAGCCAAAATTAAGGAGAGGAAGCATGATTTACTAGTTTTTCATAGCTTCAGCCAACCTCCTACATCTGAGGACATTGAAGGTGTAACTCATCAAATCGCGTGGCTACTTATTCATCTTGAGTTCGAGTCTATAATTTTTGCAACATTTCCTTTTAAAGTAGTGATCAATCTACATGAGGTGCATAAGATATTGTGTCATATCAACACCTTTTGAGGCTGACTAACTACCCTTGTAGATCACCCTTTGTAGGCTCTAACTCCAACGCCCAATGAATAAAGCCCTGGTCTGCAAAACCAGAGATTTTTGGGTTCTTCATTCTGTAGGCAAAATGCCCCTAATAGTTGCCAAAAGCAGTGGATATTTAATATACTCCCATGCTCCCTTTGAGTTGTTTTGATGTCTTTCTTGACTTTCGACCACACCCAATGATCTTAAGAACCTTCATGCCAGTTTTTCGGTGACCTTGGATTCATTTCTCCTACATGTCACCTAATCACTCACCGAAGGGAAGCTTCCCTTCCCTTCTCTTTTGAGCCTCGTTTTTCCCCCACATGTCAATAAATTGGGCGCACTTGGCATGCTTTCATATAATTCTCTTTCGGGCTCCGACCGCTAATAACATAGCCTTCGCCCATGTAAAATTTGGTGGGCCCCTCAAGTGGTGTCGATAGTAAGGACACTGCCACATGTATTTTTTTTGCAATCTTCTATCAAAGAATGGGGAGGATGAACCATGAATTGAAAAATTTTGCCATGTTTCCCTTCGACAGATCTTCTTAGAACGAAGGGATAGCACAGGTGCCAAAATTCCATACGTTGTCGCTTGCTCTAACTGACTTCACTTGTTGGCAACACTTGTTGGCACGGGATAATCTTGGACCACTGATATCATTTTCAGAATATATATGGCTGACGAGCGATTGGGTTCATGTTCAGGAATCTTTTGTGTTACAACAGTCATGATGAATCATTGTTGCAAGCATTATGATTCATGATGGGGAATTTTTTTGTTACAAGCCTTCAAGTAGTGGAAGCCTTGGCTATATATACTACTCCTCTTGATCATTTAAAATTTTCAAAAATATCTACAGAAGAATTAGGAAGACACCAGGCCTTTTGTCTTGTTAGATAATTGTAAAGACTCATAGACCGTGCCCTTGTAATTTGGCCTTTTTTTTTCTTAAATATTGGATAACATTATACTTTGTTGTTTCTGAATAGTTCATTTGCAACTTCTACGATTTGAATAGAATGCTGATTTAGAACCATGTCTCTGACTCATTTTGTTCAATAAATCTCTATACAAATTATTTTATGTCATGAAATGAATTATCTAGGTCTTTCTTTTCTATGTTTGTTTTTTTGGGACATAGTAGATCATTGAACGGGCCCTTAGATCACATCTTTAAGATAGGTCTATTGGGCCTTACATCTAAATATTGGTGCATCACTTTAGTTAGATCTTTTATTTTCATATCTACTTCCTTTTCCCATTCAAAACCCCAGTTATAGAAGATATTGGCTTCTTTAAATTTCAGAGGTTACTCAATTTAGCGCAATAGGTCCCCCCTTTAACTAAGTTTCTGAAAAAGGGTTGTTACCTTGCCAAATTTTGGCATCAACACACAGCATACTCATATCATCTCATAGGCATATAACATCATCATATAGAAAATATGCAAAAGGTAGTACATCCATCTCATAACATGTCATTGAAAGATACCGAAAAAGAGAATGAAACGTGCATTACATTGCATCCATAACGTATATCATACATCACATATCATATAAGCATTGCATCATAGATCATATCATATTATAAAGCATAAATAAAGAAATGCATCCATAACATCAACATTTGCATCTATACATGATCATAACGCATGAAATAAAGGAAACATCACATCACATCAAAATAAATGATAGAACATCACATCATAACCAAATCAAGCTATATCATATATATCATCAAAATTTGAATGTCATTGTACAAATGTCAGTCAATGTGTAAGTATCATCAAAATTACATTTACAAGAGGCTATAAAAAATGAGTCAATGAATGTCTATGCATGTACAAATCAGGTTGTATATCAAAAATGTGTCTACAAAAAAATGGCATGGACTATTCCCTACTCTTTCAATCATCATGTTGAGACTGGTCTTGATGACCACCAAGTGGCTATCTCTAACTACCCTCTACAGGTTGTCTGACTAATGGCTAACCACCTGAACCCTTAGGAGTAGCCCCACTCATTTGAGAATAGTTTGGTTGTCATTGCTCTTGCAGGATCTTTGTGTGGTAGAGTGTCTTGTAGTATGTTTCCTATGATACAACATCTCTATACATGTAGGTGGACACAACCTAACCCTATGTTTCCACTACCACAACCTATATTTTTTTTCACCATTTAGTATCCTAGGATAACTAAAGATCCAATTCTTACCACAATTGTCACTCATAGTCCCTATAAGTTGTCACACTATATAATTTCTACCACAATTGATCTCTCTCATCCGTAAGGGCTTGGATTGTATATCTCAAGGATCCTACCCTGGCTATTGCCATTGTGTATGTTACTGATGCTAATTCAATGGTGGTGGTGGTGATGGCAGTGGTTGGGGTGGCCCTAGTACCTATCCCACTATATGATCATGTACCACCTAGTCCTGGTGACCCTGATCACGTGGGTGTTGTTGATTATCCTACTATCATCCTCTACCTGCCCCCTAAAATTTGGGTCTAACCCTTGGTTATCCTCCAATTGGATTTGTCAAGCGTGTGGTGGCCACCCACCATGCATCATAATTTGGGGTAGTCCCCGCATCAAGTTGGAATCCATCGTATACCCAAGACTAAGCCACAAGTTGTCAAAGTTTGTCAATAGCTACCTATGGTTGAATATCCCATTGAACCTCTTTAATAGACCTAGAAAATATGGTTGTATAGTTTTCTAGGGGTACATCTTGTGTCTCCCCAAATTGTAGAGCTACGTGGTCTAGAATATACTACTTTATCATGTTCTCTCAAACCTAGATGATTCGGGTTTGCTTAGCAAAGAACAATTTTTTATGATCACCATACCATAGTGGTGCTTGGAGCCATGGCCTCCACCTAAATATGGCCATGTCATCTATCACTCTCATCCAGTAGGGAATCATGCCAGCCTCGTGTGCTACAAGGTTGTAGTTGCTTGATATCTATAGACAACTAGCTCATTTGGATCAGTGTCTACTAACTTAATAATGGGTCTCAGCACAATAATGTGCTCCCATGCCCATATATGTAATAAGGTGACCTCGGTTCCTATGCTCCTCCCCTGGTAGTACACAACCTGATGCATATCATGGTAAAAATACATGAGAATAATGGGACCACATTCTTACTAAGTCGTCTTATATAGCATGCCATGCCACACTAGTCCCTAACATAGAGTGAAACCTCTACCCCGTCGGTCTGGGGCAATCAAACTAGAGATCAAGGAACCTATAACTAATCTAAATTTTGAGACCCACCCTCAGAACTACTCTAATTCAATGTGAGAGATCACTAGAATAATATCATTTATCCATAGGATCTAAAAGCATGCATCTATCCCAAAAATTGTCATAAATAACCCGCTCCCCATGGATGGGAAGTCGGAGAATCTATCATATGTCCTCCAACGTGATGGCAGACTCATTGGTAGGGAGGTGGAATAAAGATGTCTCACCATGCCATTTCTCCACCAATTTAGTCATCATGGCTAAGTGAGTCCAAACCTCTATCAAGTATGCAATAAATTCCAATTTGATGACACCCAGGAACTCTTGTTGCTTCACATCGAAATGTTGCGCCTCTACAAGAATTTCAAGCCAATGATCTCAAGACATGAGAGGTTGAATATCCTCCTACACGTATGAGGTGAACAATGTCAATTTTTCTAAAAATGATTATAATCTAAGTTTCCAAGTCTTGAATCTGCAATAGCATTGCTTTATCCTTTTGCAATAGTGATGTCATTTTGTGGCGCGTCAATATATTTCAATAGCGAATTGGTATTTAGGTGTGTCACTTTAGCTAAAATCCTCGATGAGTCACTCTAAAGTAAGTGTGCCACTATTTTTAAATAGAATCGTTGGATCTAAAACCCTATACATGTTACTATTTTGCACATGTATCACCTCAATTCAATAGTGACTCTTCATCTAAATCTTAGGATGTGTCGTAGTTTCGCATGTGTGTCACTATAATTAAAAATGTGTAGCCAACTGCTTCAAAATCATTGTGATATAGCAACGCCATGGAAGGACCTAATTCAAACCCTAATAAATACAATAAAAGCATAAAAACTAGGAAAGTTTTGAAGCACATACCTGGGGTCCTACGTCTAGAGGTCGTTGATACTCTCGAGCTCTATTTGTGAGGTGTGTAGGAAGCATGAAACAAGCCATTGTGTTTGTGGGTCAGAGAAAAACTGCAACAATTCGCTAAAAGAAAAGAGTGCAAATAAATTGAAAGTGACCCTTTAACCTCTATTTTACCTAAAAATTAGGGTTTTTTCCCTAATTTGAGGGGGGAAATAGGGTTTTCATCCTTTTTTGCCAATTTCAAAGTTATGGGGCATATTTTGAGACATTTTTTTGTTTCTAAGCTTGTTTCCACATCCCAAAACCTCTTCTGGCACCTAAATCAATTTTAAATCTTTGTTGCAACATTAACCCAAAATTTCAAACTTCCACCCAATCTCTCGAGGGAGCAGGGTACTAGCTTAATTCCTTTCGTTGGGGAAATAGTGGGATAACCAAAAAGTTAGGAAGCTTAAATTTTTTATCTAAGTAGCAGCATTAATCTGAAAAGTGTCAGTCTTTGAACTAATGCAATAGGTACCTCACTTCAAAGAGGGGGAAAATGAAGACACTTAAAATTGTCCTAAATGATATTTTACACTTGAATTTGATTACTAACATTGTTTCATCCTAAAATTCATCTTCTTTTCAACTATTTAATTGAATAAGCCTAGTTATTTAATTAACTCCATCATTTTCATCTATTAATCTAATTCATTTCATTAGGTTAGAATATTGAAAATGGAAGGTGTATGAGATCTACTATGTTTTTTTGTTTTCTACGGTCATCCTTGGCCCCTCTTACATCATACTGCGTCTACTGCGTAAGAAAAATCATCCCTCATTGAGTATGATCGCATTTACTGTGGTTTTGGGGGTTTATTATGCCTTCAACTCGCTCTAACCTATAAATTCATGTTGGTCTTAATGGTTCATCGGCGTAGTTCAATTTCTCCTCCTTCAAACAAACATTCTCAAAAATTTGTTTTGAAAGTCTTTCACAAGGTAAGAACTTTGATTCCCCAGCTGATGTGATTTTTCCTTTACCAAATTTTGATTCTGCTTGCCAGTGGCTTGAACAACACCCTTGTGGTTTATTTTTTTGGGATAATGCCCCCCGAAAGTGTGCTAAAAGAATGGGTCAACAAGGCTTGGGTCCCTCATTGGGTTTGCCTTGATATGGTCCAAAACTTGACCAAGGGTTTTTTTTGTTCCGCTTCGTGGAATTCAATCATGTCTAGGATATTTTAGGCCATGGTCTATGGTATGTTAGGTCATCCTTGCTAGTTTTCCAAGCATGGACCTAGGATTTTTCTATCTCAAATGACACCAAATTGCGGGTCCCAGTTTGGATTGAGTTCCATGGTTTTCCTTTGCCTTGTGTGCCCTTTCTAAATCACATTGCTTCCTCTTTCAGGAGGGTTATTTGTATAGAACCGAATAGGTTTTTCTAGGCTCGGCCCCAAAAGTGGACCTATCTAAGGATTTGAAAAACTCTGTGGATATTCAAATAGGAGCTATTAGGCACACCCAGAAAGTCATGTATTTTAATTTGCCTAACACGTGCTATCGGTGCCAGTCAGCTGACTAAAAGATCAAAGACTTTACTTTGGCAATGCCTTGTACACCATCCTCGTCAGGAGATGTTAAAAAGCCTCATCAGATGGAGCCTTCTGCTAAGGGTGAAAAAAAGTGGACCACAGTTACAAACCGGAAAAATAAGTCAACTGGTTATGGTTCGGCCTCCAAAGCCTCCAAACCACCAAAATTTGTTTCAAACCCTTCAAAGAAGCGGACAGACGCTCCTTCTAGAGCTACTAATGTTTTGGTGCAGCCTAGGTCAAAGGCGACACCTCAGCCTATGGTTGTTATGTATGCTCAGTCGATTATCCCTCTCATGTCGGGAGCTTAAAGGTGGTCTCGTACTCTGTCTCCACCACCTAAAGGAGAATATGTGTCAAAAAAGTGGAGGTTTTCACCTCCTATTCAGATTGGTTCAGTTCCATTGGATTTCCTAAAGAACAGTTTCTCTTCCCTAGATGAGGAGGAATTGGTTTCCGAAAGTATGGAAGAGTTTCATCCATGAACTTCCTCTCATGGAATGTTTAAGGTCTAATATACCTCTCCAGAAATTATTACGTTAGAGATACTTTACAGAAGTATTTTGGTATTGAAGTGCTTTGTCTCCAAGAGGTTAAAATTTATGGGTTCTTGCTTGTTTCGGCTTGCCATTCTATTTGGCCAGCCAGTACTATGTTTTGCACTCTGCATGAGGCTGGGTGTGGCAGAGTGGTCACCCTTTTTTCCTTGCATTTGCATACTTGTGTTGTGGATCATGGGACTAATCCTTCTCATTGGATTGTTTGGATTCTACTTAACATTGATAATCATTCCTTTGGGATTATTAATGTTTATGCCTCTAATTATGTTGTGGAGTGCTCTCTACTTTGGCATTGGATTGTTGATTCTTTACCACTTGCCACCTAGTTACTCTTCAGTGACTTTAATATGGTTGAGGTGGTGTATGACAAGGATGGCACCTTGCCCTTCCATTGGGTAGCTGGTGAATGGGAGGTGTGATTTTACATGCGTAATAAATTAGGGATTTTTCATCCCAATATTGGTCATTGTCATTCTAATTCTCTCTAACACACTTGTTGTAATTACAGGGCCAGTTCTGACAGAGTATTTAAGTGTCTTGATTGTGCCATGATCTTGGCTCAATCTTTTTTTTCTTTTGACACCTTTGCCTTACTAGTGAAGCCATTAGTGGATGTGACTATGTCTGATCACTTCCCAATTTCTTTTCATATTGAATGGGCATCTTGTCAACCTCACATGTGTAAAACTCAATTCTTTTTGAACATGTCTTTTCTCTATCACAAGCCCACGTTGGCCCACATTCGTCAAGTGTGGAATTTGGAGTGCAGACCAGCTAGCCAAATAAGTTGGATTACCTGGTAGAATGATGCATCATAAGTACAGCTCAATTTTTGTGCATTTATGGGCGCCAGCTGGCCATTATTCGTCGACGATCTTATGAAGTGACCACTGCTGACCTACATTCAGCTATGGAGGCTTTGGCGGCCAGCCCCTTTTCCCCATCACTTCAACTCAGGGTGGTGGATTTAAGGCACAAAAAGAAAGTGGTTGATAATTACGTTGTTAGAGGAGCACAAATCAAAGCTCAACTTCATTGGCTTAAGATCGGTGATCATGATTCCAAAGAATTTTTTTTAACACTTCGTACCAAGCACTCATCCCCGAGCATCAAAAAAATCAAGGATGGCACTCAAGTGCTCTCTAAGCTCCCTGAAATTCTCCAGGCCTTTGTGTGCCATTATGAGAAATTTTTCACTATGCAAGATTCCATGCCTATGCGACAGCAAGCCCTTTAGGACTACCTTATTTTCGTTCCACATAGGCTTTCTTCAACCCAGAAAAAAAAATTGATCTTAAGGAAGTTTTTTTTTCTATGGCCAATGACAAGGCCCCTAGGATAGGAAGTTTTTTTTTCTATGGCTTCTTCCTTGTGAATTTTACAAAGCCCTTTGGGACTATTTTGGGCAAGATCTGCATTCATGTTTACCTTGAGGCTTTTCATACCAACTCTCTAGATAATCTAATTAATAAAGGAAATATAAAATTCATACCTAAGCCTAGGGATCTGGAGGACATCTACAAGTGGAGGCCCATTACGCTTCCCAATGTCTCATACAAAATCATTGCTAAGGCTCTGGCTCTTAAAAAATTTCCATCTCTTACCTCAAATTGTGTGCCTAGAAAAAACTAGATTCATCAAATCTAGGTTCATTCTGGATAATATTATTATTGTCTAGGAAGCTATGGAATGGGCCCGGCACTCAAACCAAAAATAAGTGTTCATCAAAATTGATTGTTCCAAATCCTATGACTGCATTGAATGGCCTTTCATTCTTGCGATGTTGCAAGCTTTGGGGTTTGGGCCCAATTTCATTCAGTCTGTTTGTATGCTTTATGTGGATGCCTCAACTTGCATCACCATTAATGGCCACCAATCTTTTGCTTTTAGTATTTTTCACTCAATCTGGCAGGGGTGTCCTCTTGCCCCCTCATTGTATGTTCTTGCGGTTGAGGGTTTTCGCTACCTTCTAGCCCATGCAGTTTATCAGCAACGTGTCAAAGGGATTTCTCTCCCTAACTCTGAGGCTCAACTTGTTAATGGCCACTTTGCGGATGATTCCTTTCTCACTCTCTTGGAAGAAGAAGAATTAATTATTGTTGCCCTTGATTGTCTCAACACATTCTATTTAGCTTCCATCTCTACCATCCAATGGCACGAGACCTTATGTTATAGGAAATCTGTGTTACCCATGTTGAGAAATTATGTCTCAACTTCCAGCTTGAAGTCCTCGTTTTCATGCCTTGGTTTTTTTGTGTTGTTTGCAAAGTTTTGGCGGAGGCAAAACCAGGATGAAACTTGGCATTGTTCTGATTGCATACGTTTCGGTTTTCTAACGGAGGTAGAACCAGGATGGAACTTGGCATTGTTCCGTTTTCCTAGTTCTGGGTTTCTGTTCTCATTCCGACTCCGACTCCGCCTCCACTTCCTACCATCTGTTTCTTCTCACTTCGCTTTGCAGGTTTTGGCGGAGGTAGAACCAGTTTTGAAAGTTGGCAATGTCCGTTTGCCAGGTTCCTAATTCAATTTTTGTTCTAAATCCGAGTCTGACTCCTGCTTTTATGATCTGGTTCTTTTGGATGTTTGGATTCTCCTCAGGGTGTTTTCCTTCACCTTGTCCTAGTTCTAGATTGTTGCTTCAAGCAGTTGGCGGAGGCGGAACTAAAACTGGATTGGTTCCTGATCTTGGACTTTTGGTGAAGTCTTGTTTTTGTTCCTGTTCTGACTCTGACTCTAACTCCGGTCTTTTGTGTTCCCTCTTGGTTTGACCCCGAGTTGACTTACCTTGGTCAGAATTGTTTCTGATGGGTTCCTCTTTGCCATGGGTGGACGCAGAACTGAAATGGTTCCTGAACCTATAATTTTGGTGGAGTCGTGTTTCTACTCTGGCTCCGACAGTGTTAGAAATGACTTGAAGTCTTGGTCGCGCTCGATGTTTGTTTGACCATTTTGGTTGCTCTGTTAGCTGCGATTTCTAATGGGTCTTGGATGCGTGGCACCTGGTTCAATAGTGATTGGATGGATACCAAGATAGTTATTTTGGTAGTTGCATTTTTCAACGAAGGGTGACGAGCTCAACCGTTTTGAGTAATGGCTTTGAATGCAAAGTCGGCTTGTTGCAGGGAAATCTGTCAAGGCTGACCAGTTGCGTGATTTGAGGATGGACTTCATTGATTGTGTAGGACTCTTCTGAGTCAGCTACATATGGATGAGAGATGTGCTATTTCTAATAAGTTGAAAAGATAAGTGAATTCGTAGGTTGCAGAGCAAGTTTGAAGTCGCGTGCTAAAGAAGAAGAAGAACGTGAGTTCTTGAAGAGGGTTTTGAACTGTATGTTGTAAAAACATTGTAACAATGAATCTGAAACTCTCTGGGTGATTGTGAGCTAAACAAAGAAGTCTGGATATTGTATGTAATTGATTCATTACTATAATACAATAGATTTGACTTTGTGTGGTGGGTTTTTTACCTGTAAGGGTTTTCCCACGTAAATATTGTGTCATCTTTGTTTGCTTATCTTTATGGTTTCTCATTGCCATGATTGTATGCATCTCTATAAGTTTTTGAAACTGTTAGTTTTTCATTTTTGCTTCTCTCCCCTATTGTAAAGGTGTTAAGGGAATGTATTCTACATTGTTGAGTCTGTAGATCCACATTTGTTTTCCTTTCAAAGTGGTATCAGAGCTTGTCTAGTTCATGTTATCCTTGCTAGGGTAAATTAGTTTTTTGCACTAATACTATTTCAGTGGGAGTTTTGCATTGTTAAACTTGTTTTTGTTATGAGATGGCGAGTACATCTGGTAGGATAGATATTGAGAAGTTTAATGGCAACAACTTTGAGATATGGAAACTCAAGATAGAAGACTTGATTGTGGATAGAGACCTCTGGATTGCAGTGTCTGGAACTAAGCCACAAACTACGACCCAAGAAGCTTGGGATCTTGTGATAGAAAAGCAAGAGGATTGATAAGACTGATTCTAGCCGATTCTATGCTCCTGAATGTTCATGAGGAAACGTCTGCAGCTTCTTTGTGGAAAAAATTTGGTGACATTTATCAAGGAAAGTCCCTGGTAAATAAGTTATTCCTGAGAAAGAAGTTGTACTCCTTGAAGATGGATGAAGGTGCATTTGTTGTAGACCATCTGAACTCATTCAATATGAGTGTTACTCAACAGGCATCTATAGGTGTAAAAATTGAGGAGGAGGATCATTGCATGCTCCTATTGTGTTCATTACCTGACAGTTGGGATCATCTTGTATGGCTATTGGAAGCACAACCATTGCTTTCAAGATTGATGATGTGGTTGTTTCGCTTCTATCTAAAAAAATGCAAAGGAAATCTTCTGAGATGGCCAAATATGCTCTTTTTGTTCGAGGTAGAACAAAGGAGAAAGGCAAGAAGAAAGACAACAAGTTGAAATCCAAATCTAAAGGGAGATCAAAAGTCTCCTGGTAAAAATTTCAAGGTAAAGTGTTAGAACTGTGGGCAACCTAGTCATATCAAGAAGGACTACAAGGAGAAGAAGAAGAAGAATGCTTCTGACAATGAATCTTCTCAAAGTGATGCAAATGCCTTCATTGTAGCAACCTTGACAACTCAGGCATCTGATTATGTCTGGTTGGTTGATTCAGGTGCCTCTTTTCACATGACATCCAATAGAGATTAGTTCTCAAAGTATGAGAAGTATGATGGTGGAAAGGTATACTTGGTAAGTTATTCAACGATGGAGATTTTTGGTAGAGGAAGGGTCAGAATTCAATTTCCTGATGGGAGTCAAAGGCATTGGTGGTGTTCTCCACATCCCAGGTTTGGCTCAAAATCTTCTTTTTGTTAGTAAGTTAAATGATGCTGGTGTAGAAGTTTATTTTTCTAGTAAGGGATGTAAAATGGCTAGAGGTGCAATGGTGTTAGCTAAGGGTGTTCATACTAACACTCTGTACAAGCTAGATGCACGACCTGTTCTCTGTAACAGTGCCTCTGTAAAGTCATGTAATTCTGCACCTATAGAGAAAGATGAGGACTCTTCTTTGTCTGCAAATGCTTTGGAGGTAAAACTCCCAGTAAAAAAGACTATGTTATGGCATCATAGACTTGGTCACATTGGTGAGAAAGCTTTAAAAACCTTGTAGAAGGGCTTGATGATTGTAACCTTGAGTTCGATTTCTGTGAACATTTTATCTATGGAAAGCAACACCATGTTTCTTTCTCCTCTAGTCCTCACAAATCTTCTGGTATACTGGATTATGTTCACTCAAATGTGTTTGGTCCAGTTAATGTTCCTTCATTATCAAATTCTAGATATTATGTTTCTTTTATTGATGACTATTCGAGAAGGGCATTTGTATACTTTCTTAAAAGTAAATCATAAGTGTTCAGTCAGTTTAAAGATTTCAAATCTTTGGTAGAAAATCAGACTAGAAGGAAAATAAAGTGTTTAAGCAAAGACAATGGAGGTGAGTTTTGTTCTGTAGATTTTGAAAGGTATTGCACTGATCATGGAATTAAAAGGCATAAGACAACCCCCTACACTCCCTAGAAAAATGGAGTTGCTGAGAGGTTGAACAAGACGTTGATGGAAAAGGCAAGGAGTATGATGAGTGGTACTGGTCTAGAGCAAAAGTTCTGGGCTGAGGTTGTTGCTACAGCATGTTATCTTATAAATAGATCTCCTTGTTCAGCTCTTGTTGACAAGACACCTTTGGAAGCATGGTCAGATAAGAAACCCTCAGTAAGGCATGTTTGGGTTTTTGGCTGTGAGGCATATGTTCATGTACTGAATGAAAAGAGATCTAAATTGGATAACAAGGCTGTGAAATGTATTCTCATCGGCTATGGATTTTGTGTGAAAGGATACAAGCTTTGGAACCCTATTACTGAGAAGGTTTTGTATAGCAGAAGTGTGATATTTCGTGAGCTGAAACCTCTAGTAAGTGATCAACAGTCTGAGACAAATCAAAGTGACAAGAAGAAGGATGCAATTGAGATTCCCCAAACTCCAGAAAGGGAAGAGCTATATGGTGTACCTGAGATTGAGGAGAGCTCAAGCAGCTCTGGAAGTTTTGATGATGAAGAACAACCTCAGCCTATAAGGAGATCTACATGAGAAAGAAGGCAACCAGAAAGGTATGGTTTCTCTATGTTAGATTCCAATTGTGCTTATGCCTTAATTACCAGCACTGATGAGCCTAGGACTGTAAAAGAAGCAATCAGCATGGCTGATTCAAAGTCATGGCTAGAAGCCATGAATGAGGAGATGGATTCCTTGAAAAAGAATGATACCTGGAAGTTAGTACCACTGCCTAAAGGGAGAAAGCCTATTGGCTGCAACTGGATATTCAATAGGAAAACAAGCCTTGATGGCAGTGTAGAGAAGTATAAGGCATGACTGGTTGCAAAGGGTTTTTCCCAAGTTGAGGGAATTGATTATGGAGAGATCTTTTCCCCTGTAGCAAAGCTGACATCCATCAGATTTTTGTTGTCATTGGCAATTGTGTATGACTTTGAAATTGAGCAAATGGATGTGAAGACAACATTTTTCCATGGTGAGCTAGAAGAAGAAATCTTCATGTCCCAGCCTGAGCATTTTGTTGAAAGAGGTAAACAAAATTTGGTTTGCAAGTTAAATAAATCTCTCTATGGTCTAAAGCAATCTCCTAGAATGTGGTACCAGAAATTTGACACATTTGTGTTGTCAATTGGGTTTGTTAGATCAAAATTTGATCATTGCATTTATTATAAATGTGAGAATGATCATGTACTTGTTATTACTTTGTATGTGGATGACATGTTATTCATTGGTAATAGCAAGGCTATGATTTCTGACCTTAAAACTCAGTTGTCTGCTAAGTTCGAAATGAAAGATCTTGGAGCAGCAAGGTGCATTCTTGGGATGGAGATAACCAGGGATAGAACAAGCAGAAAGCTTTGGCTCAGTCAGAGTAAGTATGTGGAAACTATTCTAGAGAGGTTTAGCATGACTGATTGCAAGTAGCTAGTTGTTCTAATCATGCAAGGATTGAAACTATCTGCTGAAGACTATCCAAAGTCAGCTACTGAGATGGAGGACATGACCAGTGTGCCTTATGCAAGTGCAATAGGTAGTTTAATGTATGTTATGGCCTGCACAAGACCAGACATTGCCCAAGCAGTGGGGGTTCTAAGCCATTTCATGGAAAATCCAGGGAGATCACATTGGGATGCTATAAAGATAGTGTACAGGTATTTGAAGGGTACTTCAGATTATGCTTTGTGTTACCATGGTAGTATGGTTGCATCACAAAGGGCTCTTTGCATTCAGGGATATGTTGACTCTGATTGGGCAGGGGACATTGATAGCAGAAGATCCATCAGTGGATACACCTTCATGCTTAATGATGGAGCAATCAGTTGGATGAGCAAGTGACAAGCTATAGTTGCTTTATCCGTGACAGAGGTAGAGTATATGGCAGCAACTCATGCTTGCAAGCAGGCAGTATGGCTAAGGTGTTTATATTCAGACATTGGATTTATTATTGGGCAGATTTCAATCTGATGTGACAGTCAAAGTGTCATTTGTTTGGCAAAGAATCTGACCTTCCATGCCAGGACCAAGCACATAGATGTGCAATATCACTTCGTGAGGGATATGGTTGAAGATGGCAAGGTCAATATGGATAAGGTTGACACCTTGAAGAATGTTGCAGATGCCTTGACAAAGCCGATTAGCACAGACAAGTTCAGATGGTGCACATAATTGATGGGCCTTGGGGCCTATGATAGATAGTAAGGTTTGATGTTTTGAGGAAGCTGGAAGTGTTCACCAAGTGGGAGATTGTTGAGAAATTATGTCTCAACTTCCAGCTTGAAGTCCTCGTTTTCATGCCTTGGTGTTTTTGTGTTGTTTGCAAAGTTCTAGTGGAGGCAGAATCAGGATGAAACTTGGCATTGTTCTGATTGCATAAGTTTCGATTTTCTGACGGAGGCGGAACCGGGATGGAACTTGGCATTGTTTCGTTTTCCTAGTTCTAGGTTTTTGTTCTCGTTTTGACTCTGACTCCACTTCCTACCGTCTATTTCTTCTCGCTTTGCTTCACAAGTTTTGGCGAAGGCGGAACCAGTTTTGGAAGTTGGCAATGTTCGTTTGCCAGGTTCCTGATTTAGTTTATGTTCCAACTCCAAGTCTAACTCCTCCTTTTATGATCTGGTTCTTTTGGATGTTTGGATTCTCCTCGGGGTGTTTTCCTCTTCCTTGTCCTAGTTCTGGATTGTTGTTTCGAGCAGTTGGCGAAGGTGGAACCAAAACCGGATTGGTTCCTGATCTTGGACTTTTGGTGAAGTCTTGTTTCTGTTCATGTTCCGACTCCGACTCCGACTCCGGTCTTTTGTGTTCCCTTCTTGGTTTGACCCCAGGTTGACTTACCCCAATCAGAACTATTTCCGATGGGTTCCTCTTTGCCATGGGTGGACACAGAACCGAAATGGTTCCTGAACCTATAATTTTGGTGGAGTCATGTTTCTACTCCAGCTCCAGCTCAGACAGTGTTAGAAATGACTTGAAGTCTTGGTCACGCTCAATGTCTATTTGACCGTTTTGGTTGCTCTATCAGCTATGATTGTTGATGGGTCTTGGACGTGTGGCACCTGGTTGAATAGTGATTGGATGGATACCAAGATAGTTATTGTGGTAGTTGCATTTTTCAATGAAGGGTGGCGAGCTCAACCATTTTGAGTAATGGCTTTGAATGCAAAGTCGGCTTGTTGTAGGGAAATCTGTCAGGGCCGACCAGTTGCATGATTTGAGGATGGACTTCATTGATTGTGTAGGACTCTTCTGATTTGGCTACATATGGATGAGAGATGTGTTATTTCTAATAAGTTGAAAAGATAAGTGAAGTCATAGGTTGCAGAGCAAGTTTGAAGTCGCGTGTTGAAGAAGAAGAAGAACGTGAGTTCTTGAAGAGGGTTTTGAACTGTATGTTGTAAAAACATTGTAATAGTGAATCTGAAACTCTTTGGGTGATTTTGAGCTGAACAAAGAATTCTGGATATTGTATGTAATTGATTCATTACTATAATACAATAGATTTGACTTTGTGTGGTGGGTTTTTTACCTGTAAGGGTTTTCCCACGTAAATACTGTGTCATCTTTGTTTGCTTATCTTTTTGGTTTCTCATTGCCATGATTGTATGCATCTTTATAAGTTTTTGAAACTGTTATTTTTTCATTTTTGCTTCACTCCCCTATTGTAAAGGTGTTAAGGGAATGTATTCCGCACTGTTGGGTCTGTAGATCCGCATTCGTTTTCCTTTCAACCCACTCATGTGTGGCTTCAAAATTACAATTGGAGGTGGATAGGGAAGGGAGAGATATTTTGTTTCCTGGGAATTCCTTTTGCTTTCCAGGCTTCTCCTATGGAGCTTTGGCAATTTATCCTCTCTAGGGTCAAGTAGAAGCTTGCTTACTGGATTACCAAGCCTCTTTCTCTGGCTAGAAAATTCCAGGTGTGCTATAAAGTTTTGACAGCCACTCATGTTTATTATTCCTCTTGTTGGGCTCCCTCCAAAGTTGCCTATGGCAAGCTTGAAAAATTTCTTCAGGATTTTCTATGGGCCTCCTTTGAAACCCACAAGTGTTTTCATCATGTTGCATGGGATTTTTGTTGCCTCCCAAAGATTCTGGAGGACTTGGGTTTCTCTCCACTCAACGGAAAGGGACTGCTCTTTGTATCAAGTGGATTATTCTAGCCCTCACCAGAGATGAAGCCTAGAAGATTCTTCTCAGGAATTGTATTCATTCTCGATTTCCTATTCACAGACTTGCCTAGAAAGGAATCGTCTTTCAAACCCTTCTAGTTATGAAGGAGCCTATTCAAATTGTTGGAACTTTTGTTACCAAAATCATTTGGTGTGTTTGGGAGGCTATTAAGCCTTGGCTCTGATGGGTCAGTTCTAGATTTTGTGATGAGCTTCACTCAATCAGAAGGATATTTGGCGGTCTCCTTTTTTTGAGCATAATGGTTAGCCTTTGGCTAAACCGCCTTGGCTTAAAGTGCTTAGATTTCACAAAAAGGGAATTCATACCCTGCAACAGGTCTTTCATTGACCCACTATGTGTATTATGCAATGGGAAACTTTTAGGGCCTAGTACAAACTTCAAAACCAAGACCGTGCTACTTATGATGGTTTGGTGAGTGTCATTCCAGTAGAAATGCTTCATAAAATTGGCATTCGTGGGAACAAACCTTGGTGGAAAGACTGGAAGTGGTTTCCAAACACTCCTCTCAAGAACTACAAGTCACGACCTGGTTACAGATGGATTTCCACCCATTTTCCTATGATCCATTGTTTGAACCAGAGGTGGTTGCTTCACTCTTCTACTCATGTTTGGCATAAAATATTTGATGCCACTTGGTTTGCAAGTGTTAATCTGAAGTTGGCCCACTTTTCTTGGTGTATTCTTTTCCAAGGCTTACCTATGGGCTCTCGGCTTGTACACTTGGGGATCCAGGACCCTCGTTGCCCTTTTTGTGGGAAACCTGAAAGCTTTAAGCATATTTTCTAGTTTTTTCCCAGAGCTCAGTAACTTTGGACTTGGATTCACAACTTCTTTCGGCCCTTTTGATCGGAACCTTTTTCTTGGCATATGGTTATGTTGGGAGATCTGCCTAGGATCCCTGCTAATTTCACCTAGCTTTGGCACACTTGCAGGGTGGAAATCCTCTTCAATATCTAGAAAGATAAAAATAACTACATATTTTCTCATTCTCAAATGGATATTAATGTTTCTCTCTATGCTAAAGTGGATATTTTTTTCAATGTGCTTTTATAGATTCATGTGCAAGAAAACAAGGTTGCATTAGAGGTTGCTCACCTCCAAGTCATGTTGGACCACTGGGGAAATTCCCAGTGCACTATGGCTCAAGTCCCTGACTCACCTTCCTCCTCTCGCGGTCGATCGCCTTCTTGAGGCTGACAGCGGAGTGGCTCTACGCGTCCCTGCTCTCAACCTCCTACTCGGCGGGACTCTCACCCTTCTCAATGTGTCTGATTCCTTCATCACAGGCTATTCAAGGATAGCCTTTTAGTGGTGCTTTGGGGAGTAACAGTGATGGTTCCTTGTGGCCCTCTGATACTCCGCCTACCTTTGGTTCTAGGTGGCCAGATAGTGGTAAATTTGTTTTGCGTCTGGCACTTGCAATCTCGCCCCAGCGTGAGGAAGAAGATAAAGAAAAGAAATATGATGATGATGGTTGGGGTGCTCCTACTAACATCACTCCAGACCCCACTAATGTATGGGGGAAGAATATGGATGATAGAGACCCTCTCAGCTCTGTTGGAACTACTTTGGCCGCATAATGACCTATTTATTATTTTATATTTTTTATGTTCTTGAACTTTTGGATTGGGCCCATGTGACTTGTTAAATTTTGTTTATCTTTGGGCGCTGCCCATGTGACTTTCGAGGTGTGCCTTTCTACCACCCACCCTTTTTTTGTGAATATGTACTCTTATATTTGATTTAATATAGATAGCTACCTATTCATCAAAAAAAAATCATTAGGATAATTTACGCCCTTTCACATTAACATTTCATCTTGTTTAATTTGATAATGAAAATTATTTCAATTAAACCCCCTTATGTCCTCTCATTTAATTGAATAATCTAAATCATTTAATTAAATGTCACTAAACCCCTTTTTCATTAAATAAAACAATTATTTAATGATGATCCTAAATTCATTCAACTTGCACAATTAAAAGTTTTTTAATTAACTAATTACTAATTTTCCTTCACCCATCCACTTGCATGGTAATATTCCCTTGGAATATTCTCCCATTCGAGCTCCAAAAATATAATATTCTTTCCTAACAAACTTTCTAACAACTTTGAAAGTGTGCTTGTTTGAATTATTGTAAGCCATTTATTGACTCTTTGATCCATGTGATCTTGCATTCTCATCCATTGATGATAATCCTTGATCGATTCCATCACCCCACATCACATCTTGACCATTGATTGATCAATTTTATTTTAACCCTTGATTCACCATTTTCTCCTATAAATACCTCACATTTTGGAGAGAAATGGATCCACT
This sequence comes from Sequoiadendron giganteum, assembly GCA_007115665.2. Classification (NCBI taxonomy): domain Eukaryota; kingdom Viridiplantae; phylum Streptophyta; class Pinopsida; order Cupressales; family Cupressaceae; genus Sequoiadendron; species Sequoiadendron giganteum. Next base: position 841,730,657 of record CM021100.1, on the reverse strand, counting down.
TCCATCAAAGAAAATTTATGTTGCACGTTTTAATACTATCTTTATTCATCCATCCTTAGCATAGTTTCATCAATTTTAGCTTGGTTTTCATCAATGGAATTCAATTAGATGCTCATTTTATCAAAGGGATTGGGAAAGGGTTGGCATTCCATATCAATATGACACCAATCCCCCAATGGGACGAGGTTTGGTGTTCTAGATTAGGTTTCCTTTATGTTTTCATGGTTTATTTCATGCTTAGTTTATTTTTTCCTTGGATTGAAGCTTTTGAACATTTCATTGGGATCGTAGCTTAGTTAGTTAAATATAGCTTAAATTCATATGGATCTAGTGTATTTAGCTCATACTATGACTATGGTCACAGGAATTTCATTAAGGTTTATATGATATATTAATAAGAATACTATGGACATGGTGATAGGATTTTGATGCACACTAGTCATGATGCATGCTTCCCACAAAATTGATGACACTTCTATGATATTGTGTTTTATACCTCATTCAGCCTTTATGCACACCATATACATATGAGAGATATAGAGAGATATAGGGAAAGATAATTTCATGATGATTCCATCATTACAAAGAATCATCCTAGCAATCCATCATTACAAAGGGTAATATCATGATATGGTCATATTTTGTATAGATAATATCATGAATACAATGAATGTATAAAGAATTCATATAGGCATTCAAACGCATGCATCGATAAAATAAAAATGTATGTACAACAAAGCCATATATAGATACAATGCTATATGGCAATATAAAAATGTAAGTACAACAATACCATATAGTTATTTTTAAAATATCCTAAATCACACTTCTCCCAATGTGGGACATTAAGGATTAGAAATGATATCAAATCCACTTGACTACAAACCTCTATGGAAGAGTCAAAATGGTGGATCAAGGTTCTAATACTTTTTATAGGTGCTTGGTGAATGATGTAAATTGACCATTGATTGACTGAAATTGAATATGTAATGTTTTTCCTAGGTTGATCATGCAAATGCAACAAACTATTATGATTTCTAAGAAATTAAATGTATGAAGAACAAAATAGACTTCAAAAAGGTGGAGAGAAAACATAGAGGAACATGGTGTCTCGGTGTTGAATTGGTTGGTCTAGGGCATGATGCACCCTAGATTGGATTCCTATTTTTTGGATTTGAAATCACAAGCCTGAAGCCTCTAGTCTGTAGATCCTATTCTCCCATAGTCACTGTCAAAACTTTCTGTATTGATGAGAAAATACAATTTTCATGTCTTGTCAACTTGTAGGGATTGAATGCATGAATGAGCTATCATTTTTATATCATTCTCCACTTTTTTTTAGATCTAAAAACTTGCACACATGACAAAGGGGAAAGGGTTGTGTTGTATAGGGTATTTCCTAATTCAAATCATGTTTTGGTATTTCTACCTCCTCAATGGCTAAGATGATGTATAAAGAGATTTTACCCTCGATCGATCACAGCACAAATGATAAACAAGTAATGAATTGAATAATGTTGTGACTCGTCGCTTATACTTGCATCTCTTGATGAGCTGAAGTTATGTACTCATCACCTTCAAGGATAATTGTATTTCTCAATTGAAGTCATACAAGAATTAGTACTCATAAAATAAATTATCATAAGACATAAATAAACTTATGTAAGAATTTGATGAATAATTGACATGATGCTTGATTACAATGAATATTGTAATAATATTGATAACTCTACTCTTGACTACTTTTGATCAAGTTTAATAGTAATCTCAATTTCTTCCTTAATTATGATAGGATTCACTAGGATTAAAATGGTGAAAATGACTAATGTTTATATTCAATCCTTTTAATTTCCCAAAAATTAAATATCAATAGCTGATAAATGACTTTGTAAATTCAAATTAAAAAAATACCAACATCGACATATCCAAAAAGGAACCAAAAAGGGGTGGTCTAGGGCATGGAGTTCCCTAGACCAGACCCATCATTTTCGGGGCCTAAAGTGTCAAGGGAAAATTTTAAATGCTCATTTTTATTTTTCATTTATTTTTTGAAGATATTTATAAATTAAGTGCATAATTATTAGGTCCAGTCACACAGGGGGAGCTAAACCTAATGTGATATTGTCAAGGGTGATAATTTTCAATGCTACTTGGATGTATCATGGTCATTTCCTTGTGAAACATACTCCTAAAACTATCATGATATTTTCTCTCTAGTGTGTGTATTTGTGACATCCTTAAGCCCATAATGACTAAAAAACCAATAGTTGTGACAAAAGTGAAGTAATATTGATGCATAAGAGCCTCACCGTCATCACCCTAGGAAAAATTCCTAAGTTACAATATAATTAAGTTTGTGTGATGGAACTAATATATTGTAAAGTCTCCACCTCATAGTGGAAGACATCATCCCATGTTGAATGCCTAGCTTGGATAGGGATCTTGGGAACTCTCCCTCATAATAGAAGAGATCTCCCATCTTAAATGTCTAGCTTGGATATGGGTCTTGGTGCCTAGTCCTAGGTATGGCATGCCACCTCTCTATCTTGTGTAGAGGCTTTACTTATTCCCTAAAAATAATTCATATTAAAATAATTCAAACTATCATAGAGGATGAACACAATAGAGTTCCATTAGGAAATATTGGTGTACCTTATTAATTACATGGGGGTGGTAAAAAATTATCCACCACCTTTCTCAAAATATATCCATTATTCTTTGGCGTCATAACCAATGAACATGGAATCTCTTGCAACCGGTGTGTACATGAGTGCATTGGTTCTTGGATCAATAAACAATACACATAAATCACAATTTAGTTTTTTCTTCTCCTTCACTTGTTTGTACAATATTTTTGTTGAATAAAATTTTCATGCATTTCTCTCTATAATTAGAGCATGATTTTATTTTTCTATTGAAAAAACATATATGAGAAATAATAAATTCCAAAAATGTGACAAGGGCTCTATAATGTGAACTAATTGCATTTGAATTTTAGTGTATCAACCAATATTTGGAGTTCTTTTTTCTTGGTTTTGATTTTAACTAATAATTTTTCTTGTGTTTCAAAAGGATGGAAAGGAATAGGAGTTTGAAGAGGGTGAATTGGGTTTTGAGGGTGTTGAAGTATTTTTCAATTCTTGATAATTAAAAGATGTCGAATAGAAACAACTACAAAATATATTTTATTTTTTTTTAAATCTAAATTTCTAAAAGCCTAAAAAACCTTACCTCCTTGACCTCATGGATGTTTTTGTAGAATCATATTAGATTCAATCCACTCAAAGTATTTTTAAACATGTTCACACTTCTCCTCACTCACATTTGGGTGTTGAAAGAAATAGGGTCGGGCTCAAATGAGCTTACCCTCTATTTTTTCTTTTTATAAAAGGAAAAATGTGAGTATAGTATACCATTCTTGAATTTTTCCTTTGATGGACTAGAAGTGGTGGTGGCCACCTATTGGTCCCCCAACTTTATGCATACATCCACTTAGAAAAGGGTTATTATTCTAACTATTCTCCACTCTCTCCATCATGCTCTATACTCTATTGTCACCCCCAACATCCATAATCCCCTCTTATGCATTCCAAGTATTCTAAAATAAGTTGCTCCTACTAATTCATGATAAATATGAGTCCACTCACAACCCCTACCAGCCCCCCTCTCATATCACCTATAAAATATTAAGAGTTACAAATATTAAATCCAAACAACTACCAAATAGATTATATTTTAATTTAAATTTATAAAAATATTACCTCCTTGACCTCATGGATGTTGCAGTAGCATCATGTTGAATTCAACCCATTCAATGGATTTCCAAATATTCTCACACGTTTCCTAACTAGCATTTGGGTATTGAAAGAAATGGGGTCAAGCTCAAATGAGCTCACCCTCTTTTTTATCAAATTCAAAATGCTCAAGTGTATTATAGTGCAATCACACTTTTCCTTATACTCTATATCAACCCAACATCCATAATCCCCTCTTGTGCATTCCAAGGCACCTACAATAAGTTCCTCCAAGTAATTCATGCTAGCTATGAGCCTACTCACAAAACCTATTATCCCCCTCTCATGCCACTTGTACAAATACATTCCCCTCCTTTATCAGAATGCCCTAGCACAACCAAAACTACCTCTACTCTCTATTAGGCCTATAGAATTATATCAAGTAGTTATATTGTCTAATAATATAATATGCAATATAGAAAAGATCCAAGAAAATAATATTCATCACCCATGTTTCACAACCTATCCAAGGTTTCCACACAATTATATCCACCTCATATAGGGCTCATTTATAGTAGGCTAGTTTTTCTAAAATACTTGTATCATAGACACCATCCATATACAGTCACAAAGGTCTCACCTTCATCCCTCTTTGACTTGTCTCATGTGGACTTCAACACTACTATATGCTCCCACATGTAGATTTGAAGTAGATTCATTGATTTTATGCTACTACCATCCCTATAATTCATGAAGTGAAGGTATTTATATAGCTATTCTATGACACAACCCACAGACAAACTATGCACCCTTTGCTCACATTTCTATCCCAATCAAGAAGAACCAATTATTTGTGTATGGTAATTATATGCCACTGAAAATTGAACATATTAACACTAGTTTAAGCTCATATGCTAGTCCCATGCACACATCCATATCAAATGATAGCCTCATCCAATTCAATTCACTCTCAAAATACCTCTCTAGTGCCTCCTCTAGATCTCAAGCTATATAACATACTAAGTTTTTACCCATCAATATTTTTAGAGTATTTCACAATGCATCCTGTAGTGTGATTATGGTCTCTTATGTGGGTATGTAAAATTTACTCATCTCACTATTCCACCTCTCCACCAAAAAAATGATAATTTACCTATGTGCCCTAATTTTCAACATCCATGAAATGTAGCATAGTTTGTACTACTCCATACACCCCCAATTCTTCTCATCAAACTATCTCATCAGCTATAGATTTTTAGATCACCACTCCCACATTGTTAGAAAAATTAATTGCTCCTAAATCCAACTAGAAACCATGTCAAATATTTTAAAAATATATCATAATCCATATTCCTATGTATGTGTCAAATCCTAGAAACAGATATGTCTCACTATGAACACATGCACACTCCATTTTTAATGCATTTAAAAATCCTAAAATACCCTATTCTACATATATCACACACTACCATGCATGCACTATATTATTCCACATACATATCAAACTATACTTTTTTTGTGGTTTGGAATGCATGTTGTTTTCTAGTTTTCTTCCCCATTAATTGCTCCTATATATGCACTAATCCTATTTTTTCATGTGCATAATATTTTTATTTATGTTCTTCATGTTTCATCAACTCCTTTCTCTACTTTTCTTTATGGACTCTAAGGGCTAACCTGGTAAAAAAAAAAATTATCCCCTAGTTCCATGTATTCACCCCAACTCCTAAATTTTAACCCAATTTCACCTTATTTAATATCATCCTTCCATTGTTTATCCTTTCTCATCTATTTTTCTTTCATTGCACCTCATTTTTTCTCCTCTATTCTATTACTATCTCCACTTTTTATTTCAAGAGTTAACCTATTGTGATGTGGAAAAAAGGTATCTAGGGTTTAAATCACACTTTCTCTTGTATTACATTAGAGAGAACCAAAATTGATCACATACACTCACTTGGCTACTAGCCTCAATGGAAGAGTCAGAATGGTGGATTAGGTTTTTGGTTATTTTAGGTGGGTTGTGGGTTTGATTATTAATTAACTTGATTTGATAATGTAAATGTTAACTCAACTACAAAAAACTATTATGATTTTAGAAAATTACTAAAATGTAACACAAAAAGGATCACAAAATAGTAAAGTGCAGAGATAGAGGAACTTGGCATATAAATCTAAGCTCAAACTAGTTGAATAGGGGTGCTAGCACCCTAGAATTGGAAATGAAACTCTCAATAATTAGAAATCGGATCTCAAGTTATCATTGTCTATAGGTTCTTACTTTCTAGACTCATCTTCAAAACTTCATTTTTCAATGATTAATTCCACTTTTTCTAAAAATTTTGGCATAGAAGGCTTGAATGCTTGATCTTGTAATTAGGTCTTCAATCCTTTCCCAAATCCACTTCAGATCTACCACCTACACACAAGAGAGGGGAGAAAGGGTTTTACCATATAGGGGCTTTCTTAAGACAAACCCTATTTTAGTCTTCCTATCTCCATAATAGCTATGATTATGTAAAGAGTTCTTACCTTTGGTTGGGTAGAGGAAAAATGCATAAAAATAATAATAAATTGACAAATATTGTAACTTACCACTCAAATATGTTTTCCTTGATGTGTTGAAGTCATTGTACTCATTGCCTTCAAGGATAATTTGTTGCTTGATTTTAATTCCTACAAGTGTTAGTACTCACAAAAAAAGTACATAAAACATGAAAAAACTCAAATATAAACTTGATGCATTGAAATTATGAATCTTGATTGGTAATAAGTGTTGTAAACTCTACTAATTTTCTCTTGACTATTTTTTAGGATGCTCAATTATCACTAGGATTGCTTAGGATTTCAAATGGTGAAAAATACTTGTATTTATATGCATTAATTTGTTTTCTCATAATATTAATTATTAAAATATGATAGATGAATTTAAATTTATAAAATTTAAAATACCAATAATAACATATTTAAATTGGGGCCAAAAATGCTAGATAGGTATGCTAGAACCCTAGTCTAGACCTATTTTGGTTCTATAGGTGTCATTAAACAAATATTAAATCATATTTCCAATTTAATTCTACTTTTCCAAAGATGATCATGAAACAATAAATTTAAGAGCACAATTGGATCCAAGCACATAGGGGGGAGCTAAACTCAATGTGAAATTTTCAAGGGTGACAATTTATGATGCTATATTTAGCCCCCACTTTAGTTATATTATGAACTTACACTCATGATCACACTAAAGTAAGGATAAGAAAAGAAGGGTTCTTTTATTTGAACATTGAAGAGATAGGATGACATCAAATCTAGGGGATGTGCGAGCCCCCAGGCTCAAGATCCTATGGAATGAAAAATGTAAAAAAAAAAAGGAACACACACACACATGAGGTGCAATGAAAAATGACAAACACAGAGCATACACAATGAAGACACAAAATAAAACATAATAAATACACAAAGCAATCATAATGTAAATACAAAGTAAACACACAAAATATATAGGGTAGACACACAACAACCATAATGCAAATAATAAAAATAAGACATAAATAAAAGGTTAGTATTGAAGGGAAAAACAAGCATGGATCTAGAGACCCAACAGTGTGGAATACATTCCCTTAACACTAATACAACAGAGGAGAAGAGCATAAAACAGTTTCAATAGCATTCTAAAACTACTTGAGATGAATACATGCATGCAAAATAGATAACTGAATTTAGCATTCACAGATTGACACAAGATATACATGGGAAAACCTTTTCAGGTAAAAAACCCACCACACAAAGTCCAGACAATTTGTATTACAGTAACAAATCACTTACATACAAAATTAAAGTCTTCTTTGATCAGCTCACAATAGTCACACCTCTAGAATTGTCTTGTTGTTACAATGTTATCTCTAACATACAATTCAAACTCAATCATCTACAATATGTCCTTGACTTCCTTAAGTCAGATGTTTCATTTAATTCTATCATACCACCATTGATCACCAGGTATAATCATGTTTGATTCAATCACACCCATGATCTGCCCATATCGATCTTCCTGCATTGAGCCACCCACGCATTAATGCCTTTACCCAAATTAGGTCATGTTTGCCACCATGAGTCGGCCTGCACCTGCTTCGATTACTCTTTTGGTCTCTGTCCAATCAGCGTTTAGACACTGAGCCATGTGTCCACACCTCATTCGCTATCCACTTCTGACACTGAGTCCAACTCGGTCAAGACTAGCCCCGAGCTCGAGTGAGCTCTCCAAGTCTTTACCGTGCTACTGCTGAGCCCATCCGACCAGCCCACAGTATGGCGATAAGCCAACTGAGCTCATCCGATCTCACACCGACCATACCCGCACTACCGCTGCACTACCCAAGTCATCCCTGGTTATTTCCATCCCCAGAATATACCTTGTTGCACCCAGATCTTTCATTTCAAACTTTGTAGACAACTGAGACTTATTATCAGAAATCATAGTCTTACTATTTCCTATGAACAACATATCATCCACATACATGGTAATAATAAGCACACGATCATTTTTAGATTTATAATACACACAATGATCAGATTTTGATCTCACAAATCCCATAGACAACACAAAAGTGTCAACTTGTGGTACCACATTCTAGGCAATTGTTTCAAACCATACAGAGATTTCTTTAACTTGCAGACCAGTTTTTCTTCACCTTTTTCAACAAAGTGCTCAAGCTAGGACATATAAATTTCTTCTTCCATCTCTCCATGGAGAAACGTTATTTTCACATCCATTTGCTTGATTTCTAAGTCATACACAGCTGCAAGTGACAACAAAATTTTGATAGATGTCAACTTAGCTACAAGGGAAAAAAATTCTCCATAATCAATTCCCTCTACCTGGGAATATCCCTTTGCAACCAACCTTTCTTTATACTTTTCAGCACTGCCATCTAGACTAGTCTTCTTCTTAAATATCCATTTACATCCAATAGGATTCCACCCTTCAGGAAAAGGCACCAAATCTCAAGTTTCATTCTTCTTTAATTATTTCATTTCTCCATTCATAGCTTCCAACCAGGAATTTGAATTAGACATATTAATCGCCTCTTTCATAGTCCTAGACTCATTAGTGCTAGTAGTTGAATTATAAGCATGGCTCGAATCTAACATAGAGAATCCATACCTATCACATTGATGTCTTTCACGTGTAGACCTTTTCACTGGCTGAGGTTGTGGTTCTTCTTCTTCAAAACTCTCAAAGCTGCTTGAGCTCTCCTCGATTTCAATTACACCATGTAGTTCCTCTTTTTCTGGAGTTTGAGGAATATCAATTACATCATTCTTCTTTTCCCTTTGATCTGTCTCTAGATTTGGATCAGTATTTGAAGGCTTCAGCTCATGAAATATTACACTTCTTCTATACAAAACCTTCTCAGTATCAGGATTCCAAAGCTTTTATCCTTTCACACCAACACCATAGCCAATGAAGATACATTTAACAGCCTTGTTCTCCAATTTAGATCTTTTCTCATTTGACACATATTCATATGCCTCACATCCAAAGACATGAATATGCCTTAGAGAGGGCTTCTTACCAGACCATGCTTCCAAAGGTATTTTTTCAAAAAGAGAAGAGCAAGGAGAATGATTTACCAGGTAACATATTTTAGCCACAGCCTTAGCCCATTAATTTTTTTCTAGAACAACACTGCTCAACATACTCATTGCCTTTTCCATCAACGTCTTGTTCAACCTTTTAGCAACTCCATTCTGTTGTGGAGTATAATTTGTAGTTTTATGCCTTTTAATCCCATGGTCTTCAAAGTACCTTTCAAAATCTGCAGAACAAAACTCACCGCCATTATCCATCCTCAAACATTTGATTTTCCTTCCAGTCTAATTTTCTACCAAAGTTTTAAATTCTTTAAATCGACTGAACACTATTGATTTACTTTTAAGAAATTATATAAATTCCCTTCTCGAATAATCATCAATAAAAGAAACATAATATCTAGACTTCGATAACGAAGGAACATTCACTAGACCAAATACATCATAATGAACATAATCCAGTACACTAGAATATTTATGAGGACCCTAATAAAATGAAACACGATGTTGCTTTCCATAAATGCAGTGTTCACAGAAATCAAACTCAAGATTACAATCATCAAGCCCTTCAACAAGATTTTTTTTTTTCAAGGTTTTTAAACCTTTCTCACCTATGTGATTGAGTCTATGATGTCGCAACATGGTCTTCTCCACTGGAAGTTTCACCTTCAAAGAATTTTCACCCAGAGGAGCGTCATTCTTTTTCTCTGCACAAACAGCTTTTCTTGACTTTACAGAGATGTTGTTACATTCAATGGGATGTGCATCCAACTTGTACAGAGTTCTCGTTTGTACACCCTTAGCCAGCACCATTGCACCTCTAGTCATCTTAGAGCCTCCTCTCAAGAAATAAACTTGCATGCCCACATCATTTAGCTTATTGACAGAAAGTAAGTTTCGAGCCAATCCTAGTATGTGTAGCACATCACCAATCCCTTTTGTTCTTTCGTCAGGGAATTTTATCTTGACTCGTCCATGGCCAATAATCTCTAGTGTTGAGTCACTTTCCAGGTATACCTTTCCACCATCATACTTATTATACTTAGTGAGCCACTCTCTATGAGACGTCATATGGAAAGATGCACCTGAGTCAATCAGCCAAACATCATCTGATGCCTCACTCGCCAAGGCTACAATGAAGGCATTTGCATCACTTTGAGAATAATCATTGTCGGAAGATTCATTCTTCTTCTTCTTCTCTCTGGTAGTGTCAATTTGGTGCCACCTAACAGTCTAGATAAAGAAAGACTGGATGAGTTATCTGAAAAAGTGAATAGGTTGAATATAGAGGTAACTTATTTGAGAAATCAGAATAGCCAGCTTCAAGCTGCTCAGAAGAATATGCAATCTAATTATGGTAGGGAGAACAAAAACTTTGAAAGAGGGCAATATTTTGACAGAAATCAAAACTATGACAAGAGACAAGGGTCTGGTCAAGATTTTGATAGGAATCAACAAGGAGGATAGGGACTTGACAGAGGGAAACCACCTAGGTAGAATAGGTCATGGAATATTGGACCTAATAATGGAGGGATTCTTACTCCATTGGATCAGCCTGCTACTCAGGAGAAGCCTCCAAATGGTGTATACTTGGCAGAAGCAGCTTTGTCTAGTTGGTGCAGACTCCATAAGACAAGTCAACACTCTGAGTTAGACTGTACTGAATTTTAGATTGTGGCTTCTATTTTTCAGTATGAAGTGGAGAATAATTCCACTAGTCAGGAAATTGTGCCCTCAAATCCCTATGATTCTCTAGTGATGGTGCTCAACCATGCCCCATTCCTCAAAGGTGAAGAAAATGAACCGGAAGAAGAATCTCGTGACCAGGAGGATGAGGTAGAGCAGGTGCTAAATGAAGATGATATTTCCCAATTGTTTAATGAGGAAAATGAGAATGATAATGGCCCCTTGGATGAGGATGAATTTAGTGTTGAAGAAGTTCAAATGTTTCAACAACCAGCAAAGAAATATGATTTGAGAAATAGACCTAACAGAAGTCCACAAGCTGGAGGTCCTTTCACTACTTCTATTCCTCTTAACAATTTTAATACTCCAGTAGATCCACAAGCTAGTAATAATCCACCTTATCCTCATGTGCCCACATAGTACTTATCAAAGGGAAACAATGTTGAGGCGTCCAAAGATAGGCAAGCTAGCAGCTACAAGGAAGCCGATGCTGACCTAAATGTGGAGTAATCAGGCGAATATGTGACTGAGGAATTCAAGAAATTAAAGGTAAGTCTTTCTAATTTTGAGTTATTAAGAGTTCTTTCTATTAGGGATGTAGTTTTTGGGTCATTTAGTTCAAACATAGCACCCCAGGGGGTAACTGCCAATGAGATTACTACTAGGTCTTCTAATTCCCAAGTACCTAGAAGTCAAGTTCCACCTATAGACAAAGGGAGAGATAAAGATAAAGGTCAAGTTGCACAAGCTGATACTCTTTTGAGTTTATTTCAAGGCAAGACAAAAACCCCCCCTTTCCTAATTTCCATTCGTATTTTCGAAAATAATTTGCATAATTGTTGTCTAGATTTGGGAGCCTCTACAAATGTTATGCCTTTTATTGTTTGCAAAGCATTGGGTATTACCCCTATCGCTTCTCAAAAGAAGTTTACTCAATTGGACAAAACGAAGGTAAGTGTAGTTGGAGAATTGAATATGATCCCTACACAGCTTGCATCAAATCCTAGGGTGCAACAAGTGATCAATATCCAGGTCGCTGACATTCCTGATACTTATGGTTTGATCTTAGGCAGGGATTTCACTAAAGCATTTAATGGGTATACATCTACAGATCATTCTCATGTGTGGTTACCATGGAAAGGAGTTCCGAATCAGATCTGAATTGAAAGAGAGCCTTGAATGAAGTATGTAATCATTGAATATCAAAAAAATTTGAATGAGGTGTTGGTGTCTGAGGTTAGCATGGGAAACTATGTTTTAGCTACATTAGTCACAAAGGATGAAGAGGTTTTCATGATACAAGATTATTTAGATGAACACATCCCAAAGAATAGTAGTTCTGGAACATTGATTGAGCAAGGGGATGATATGGATGACCGTGAGGATAGGCAGCTTAGTCTGTTGGATAACTTTCAGGAGTTCATCCAGAATTTTATGGAAGATCAAATAAAATTGAAAGGAAGTATGACCTTTGAAGAACTATTGCTTCCCAATTGGTGAAAATTCCATGATTCCTCTCATTCTAAGCTGGAATGTGACTTGTGTCAGATTGCTATCCGATAGATACAAAAATGCATTTATCCAGTTCTAACCGTTGGACTTAGTATGCAGGAAGAATTAAATAATGATAAGATTAAGAACCCAACGCCTCTCGAGAATCCCCCCATTCTTAGAAAAGAGAAAAATAAATCAAAACCAAGAGAACCTGATGGTTGTTGGACACTAAGATTCGATGGATCTAAATCTAAGCAAGGTGTTGGAGCGGGATTCAAATTAATCAGTTCTAAAGGTAAGAATTATTTCGCTGCTCATAGACTCCAGTTCCAATGCTGCAATAATTTTTTTGAATATGAAGCTTTGATCCATGGCTTGTTAATGGCATCGAGGAAGAAGGTTAAAATGTTACAAGTTTTCAGAGATTCTAAATTAGTAATCAAACAAGTAAGGAAATAGTATTCATGTTGTGATAGGAGAATGACCAATTACAGGCATAGGGTATGGGATCTTATTGAGGGGTTTGATGCTTTCAATATCCAGTTGATTCCTCAAAGCAAGAATCAAGTTGCAAATTCTTTAGCACAAGCTGCTAGCACCTTGCAGCTTTTATCACTTTCAGGGTTGAAGAAATTTGCAGTTGAGCTCACTCTAGTACCTTTAGTTCCTGACAACGTTACTAATTTCTAGGTATTTGAAGACGATCGAAATATTTTGGACTTTATTACAAGTTGTGATGTGTTCGCTTCCCAACTCATTGATGAGATAGAGCCTCAAGAAGCAAAAATTGACTTTGGAGGAATCATTAATTTGAAGACTAATACTATTCCAAGAGGTATGGTGCAGCTTGAACAAATATTTGATTTGGATAAAATAAGAGATTATGAGCAACAAGCGAAAAGGGAGACTCTCAGTAGCCAGTGTGAAACATATAATATGGGGATACCAGATGACATGAAGAATGTTTTTATTGGCAAGCTATGTACCCCAGAAGAAAGAAAATGGATTATTGATACCTTACATGCATATCATGATGTAATAGCTTGGAGTTATGAAGATTTGAAAACATACGATACCTTAATCATTACACACACCATCCCTTTCAAGTCAGATGTCAAACCATTTAGGTAGAGATAGAGGCCAATCAATGCCCTGTTAGAACCCATTATTCAAAAAGAGGTGCAAAAATTGCTTTCAGCACGTATTATATTTCTAGTAAGGCACTCTACTTGGGTTGAAAATTTGGTTTGAGTAAGGAAAAAGAATGGAGAGATCAAACTATGTGTAGATTTTAGGAATCTGAATAGAGCATCAGAAAAGGATAATTATCCAGTCCCTTCACTGGATGAGGTGCTTCAAATTGTTAATGGATCTCAAATGATGTCCTTTTTGGATGGGTATTCTAGATACAACCAAGTTATGGTACATTATGAGGATAGGCACAAGACTACCTTCACTACAAAATGGGGAACTTTCTCTTACAGAAGGATGTCATTTGGGTTGATCACTGTTGGAGCTACATTCCAAAGAGCTATGGACATTGCTTTTAAGGACATAATTGGTAAGTGCATCATTATTTACATGGATGATTTGATAGTTTTTTCCAAGAAACAAGGAAATCATATAACAAATTTATGCAAAGTGTTCCAAAGATGCAGAGAGTTTGGTATTTCACTTAATCCAAGGAAGTGTATTTTTGGAGTTACAGAAGGAAAGTTTTTGGGACATATTATCTCATAATAGGGTATTGCTATTGACCCTAAGCGAATACAGGCTATCTTGAAGATTCAGCCTCTTGCGAATAAGAAAGAGATGAAGTCATTTTTTGGTAAAATTAACTTTGTAAGAAAAATTATCACTGGATTTGCAAAGATATTTAAGCCATTGAATGTTATGTTGAAACAAGAAGCAAAAATAGAGTGGACTGCAGAAGCTAAGGAAGAATTTGCAGAAATCAAGAAATCTATTGTTGAGGCTCTAGTATTGGTGAGTCTTGATTATGCTAAATCTTTTTACATATATTCATTTGCTTCTGATCACTCTTGTGCTGCAATGCTAACTCAAAATTTTGATCAAGGAGATGAGAATCCTATATCCTTCATGAGTACTCCTTTGAAGGATGCAGAATTAAGGTATCATAATGTATAAAAGTAGGCCTATGCTTTGGTCAAAGTAGTGAAAAAGTTCAGGCATTATATTTTGAGGAATAATTTTTTTGCCATAGTACCTGAACCTGCAGTAAAATTATTGTTAATGCAAAATGAGTTAAGTGAATGAAGAGCCAAATGGGTGGCTATGTTGTAGGAATATGATATGGAAATCCAACCCATGAAATTAGTGAGAGGACAAGGACTTACAAAGACAATGGCTGAGACAGGTTCTGATCTCACAGCTCAACACTATTATCTTCAAGAAGTATCTCCAGGAGATTGGTATGATGAAATCATTTTCTATCTGTTGAATCAGCAATGTCCTAATCACCTTAATATAGTTCAAAGGTGGGATTTGGGCCTGAAGAGTGGAAGTTTCATGATGAAAGGAGCTATCTTATATAAACGAAATCATGAGGGTGTCTACTTAAGATGTTTGGTAAAAGAGGAAGTTGTCAAAGTAATGACTGAATTTCATGAGAAATATGGCATAGGTCATGGTTCTGCATCATCCACTACAAACTAGATCTTGAGGGCAGGCTATTACTGGCCTACTTTGTTCAAATATGCACACCAACATGTAATAACTTTCCACATACGTCAAACTACAACAAGTAAGGAAAAACATGTAGCTCTTCCACTTCAGCCAGTCATAGAGTTAAAAGTGTTTGCTCAGTGGGGTATGGACTTCATAGGTCCAATCAATCCTCCATATTTTGCAGGTTGTAGGTATATTATTACCATAACTGATTATTTTACTAGATGGATAGAGGCTCTTACTTGCAAACAATATACTTTGGATGTGGTAATCAATTTTCTTGAGTCAGGAATTATCAATCGTTTTGGTTGTCCACTATCTCTGGTTTGTGATAATGGCCTTGCATTTGCATCTTTGAAATTTTCTAATTGGGTGTTTGATCATGGGATTGTTATTAAATTTTTGTCCAATTATTACCCCTAGGGTAATGGTTTAGCTGAATCTTCCAATAAGAACCTACTGACAGTTATCTATAAGTTGTTAGAGAAAAATCCTAAGAATTGGCACACCCAGGTTCGCTTTTCTCTCTAGGCTAACCATACTAGACAAAAGGCATCCATAGGAACCTCTCCTTATCACTTGGTGTATGGTTTGGAACCTGTGTTTCCTATCCAATTGAAAATCCCTACCCTACAGTTTATCAATGAATACAACAATGAGGAAGATAAGCGTGAAGCCCGCTTGATCGAGTTGTTGCACCTAGAAGAGAAAAGAGATGAAGCCCTAGAAAAATTTGCTAAACATCAGGGTGTGGTGAAAAGATGGTTTGATAGGAGAGTTAAAGCAAAGGCCTTTAGAATTTCCAACTTAGTTCTCTACTGGGATAAAGCTCATGACCATAAGGGAGAGCATGGTAAATTTGATAAACTTTGGCTTGGTCCTTACCAGATTTCAGAAATTTTGGGAGATAATGTTTTTCGCTTGAAAACCCTCACTGGTGAGGATATCCTGTTGCCTATCAATGGGCAGTATCTGAAACATTATTTCCAACCTTGAACTGTTTGCAGTTCATCCTATACATAGCTTAGAGTAGGTTTTTTTTTTGTTGGTTTTCTTTGGTTTGTTTTGCTTGTTTTTACTTTGGTAGTGTAGGTTTGCTTTGGTTTGTTTTTCTTTTGATTTTGGTTTTTGGCTTTTGGTTTCCTATTTTCTTGGGGTTGTTGCATCTGTACAA
Organism: Sequoiadendron giganteum; assembly: GCA_007115665.2. Taxonomy (NCBI): domain Eukaryota; kingdom Viridiplantae; phylum Streptophyta; class Pinopsida; order Cupressales; family Cupressaceae; genus Sequoiadendron; species Sequoiadendron giganteum. Next base: position 841,714,289 of record CM021100.1, on the reverse strand, counting down.
CGAGCTATTTGCTTGGGATTGTTCTGGGAATTTCTTTTATAAACTCTAATCAGTTTTCCAGAGTCAAGTGGTGGAAGTCTTCTATTTGATGTCCCTTGTACTTGGAATTAGAATCACTTGTTTTGGATATACTTTGGAATATGTTCGGGCTTCACATTATTCACACTAAAATTGAAAATTTTGGAGTTGCATAGGGTTCCTGGGTAATTTGGCCTGGTGAAAAATCTTATATTTTGCTTTAGTGCCACTATGTTCCTCATCCCTGAGTGTGAGTTTCATTACTTACGAAGGTGAAAGAGAAAAGTTCTATAAAGTAAAAAAATAAAAGAAAGAGAAAAGGGAAACGTTGAAAATCTAAATAATCTTCACCTTGTCAAGGGTATCCTAGTATCTCTACTGGGGCTATAGACACCTGACTAGCAGTAGAGCTATGCTTGGGAGGGTCACAGTGATAACCTCGTTGGGGCTATGGATACCTGACTGGCAGCGAGGCTCTATCCAGGTTGCTTTTGGAGTTAGAACTTTTATGTAGTCTGGTCAGATTTTCCTAGGTTCCCATTGCACTTATAGGATAGGAAATAAATGCATAATACACACACTTGGACCCTAGTATAGGAAAAGGGTCTTCTAGCTTGTGGTTTCTGAAACTTTGTTCATAGGTGCCTGATGAGAGGAGTGAAACCAGAGATTATGGGTTCTTTATTCCAGTTTTTCATTGAAATGCTCTGAAGCATTTTCCCAGCAGAGTCGCCATTTGTTGTGTAGTTTTTTGCACACACGCCCCACTAAAGTAGGGACCCTCATTTTTTTTGGATTTCGGGTGTCTTGGCCTTTCTATTTTGGGAATTTTTCTGGCTTGCATCCGTGTTTTAATGTTCATCTTGCCAGTTGGAGTGGCACACCTATAAATTTTATTGAAAATCTTGAGATCTGAGGAAATCTCAGAATTTTCACCGTTTTTGGGAGAATCCACCTTGGTCGGATTTTCTCGGTTTTCTTTTGGAATCCGGAAGGTGGTTGTCTTTTGACCCAAATCCAGGGAAATCCATCATGTTCGGCTTTCTCCGAAGTTCATGGCCCTATTGAATCTTCGGGTTTTGCTTGTGGTTGTCTTATTGGCCGCATTAATGGAGATTGCACGACCCTTTTGATGCATTGATATATTGAATCTTGGGGAGTAATTAGTCATTTGAGTTTATTTGTTCACTTGTTATTTGAGTTTGAGTGCTGGATTTTGAAGTGTGTTGCTAGATCATGCATTTCAAGGCTATTTTTGAGTGTTGCATTTAAATTTCGTGAGCATTGCTCATATCCTGCTCGTATTTGTGGGTTGATTGTTGGCACCGCCGGTTCCAGTTCTCTTGCTCTCATGGTATGTGGACATGCTCCTTTCCTCCTTTGGTCGTTATTTTTTTTGCTTCGTTTTCTTTCATTCCTTTAGTGGCTTCGTCATTTGCCTGTGTGTATCTGCCATGTCCGAGCATTTGGGGTTTTTTATTGTTTGGTCAGTCCACCAAGTTGATCATTAAGCACTTATTTTGGTCTAGTATTTCATTCTTTTCGGGGCTTGTTTGTGTTTTTCTTAAACCTCCCATCTCATTCGTAAGTAATTCATGCCTGGTTTTTATGTGCTCTCATGGCGGAGATTTTAGGGTTCTTGACATAGGGCATAGCCAATCCCTCTCAAATTGTTGAGAGGAGGGTTTTTCAACTCATATTTGATTAGTTGGGGTTTGTGGTTAGGTCATTGTCAAGGTGCAGACCCTAGATCCATGGTCGTTTGATTCGTTTTGACAAAATGAGAGAATTTGGATGAGTTCAGGTTTTCAATGTCTCCACGAAATTTCACCCGGTCTGAATTTCTCTGACTTTTTGATTCCTTCTTTCTTGTCACTTTAACCGGATTTTTTGTTTGCCTCACGAAAATCTGCTTCCTCCGGATTTTCCTGGTATATGTGGTTGGGTCATTCTGTCAAATTCATGCTTTATGGTGATTTATCTTATTCCCGCTAAAATCCACTTCCACTGGATTTTCCCAGGTTGATTACAGCTATTACTGTTTTCACTAAAATCTTCCCTGGTCAGATTCTCCTGAAGTTTTGGGAAATGATGAATATAAGGATTATGTGAGAACTTTTCTTATTGATAGTTTGTTTAAATGATCAAATGAACTTATGCTAAGTACCTTTAAGGTTGTTCCTTTATTGAATTGATGGATTGAGTGATATTTTGGGGGTTTATGTGTTTGTCTCGCTAGATTCCGCCTGGTCTGAATTTCCCTGGAATTCCTCTCTAGGTTGGAATCTGCGAGGTGGGCTAAATATCGGACTTTGGTGATATGGATTTCTTAACATTTTATGTTTCCTTGGACCTCATTTTAGTCATTTTTATTTGTTTGCAGGCAGGATCAAGACAAGATGTTGTTGGTTGAGGCAAAGGGAAGGCAATAGATCCAAGTGCAGAGAGTTCTACTATCTCTCATGCAGAGAAGGTGAAGTTGGACATAAAAAGAAAGATTCCTGAAAGAAAGTTGACTTCTATTTGGTTAGGAATCACCAATACCAATGTGGTTATGTGGGATTATGAGGAGTTTAAAGCTCAATTGGCAACACCAAATCTTCCTTTATTGGCAAGGAGAACTGTGGAATCCGAGTTGTTTCGTGTAGTAGGTTTTCCCTCCATGGTGCAATGCTATAAATTGGTACTTGAGTGTTCCAGGAATTATGACAGAGGGACACAAAGAATAATTAGTCCTCAAGGAAGGATTGTGGCAGGTTTTAGTCCTGTGTCCATTGCAAGGACTTTTGATATGCCTAACAGGTCACATATGGTGGATTTTGACATAGACATGGCAAGGAAATACTATGAGGAAAATGTGGTCAAGTCCCAACAGGTAATCAACTCTTGGTTGGAGAAGCCCAAGTCTCATTTCTCCAAATTGCCAAAACAGCTATTCAAGCTCAAGTTCAAAAGGGATTATTACAATGTCATCACTCTTCTCAGTAGACTGGTAGGATTGAAGAGTGCAGGGGTATTTGAAAGCTAGATTTTTAATGTTATTTCTCAGATGGAGTAGGGTATTGATTATCATTGGGCAGGTGTCATAAGTGTAGTGATCCACAAGCAATTTTGCAATGTATTGCAAACCAAAACTTTCACCATGACCTCCTACTTAGTGTATGCATTGGCAAGATTTCACCTATATAAGGGGTTGAGCACCAGAGGTACATTAGGGAAGGATGCAATATATGAGGTATATCCATAGCTGCACCTAACTGGAGGAAGCTATAGAAGATAAAATGATGCTTTCACAATGTATATCACCAGATTGCTCCAAGGTTCGGAGCATGTGAGAATTTTTGGCAAAGCTAAAGAATTGATAATGAGATATGGGGTATGGTTTATCCAATTTCCCACTTTCTCTTATATTAGGATTGATGGTTGTCAGAGGGCTCCCTTCAGACTCCTGAGGTATCCTACTGATCACATTATATTGTTGGAAGTCACTAGGCAGATTTGTGACTTCGACATAGTTGTAAAGGGAGATAAGCATAAAACAGGTTTTGGGAATGATTTTCCCTTGAAGATAGGAATGGGTGAGGTTTGTCCTTCTATCCAGTCTGCTCATGCTTTTGAGGAGGAGATGAGTAATATTGGTCTCTCTTTTCATTCCAAGTGAGAAAGGTTTGACATCGTTGGTGAAGCACAGAGGAAGGCCAGTAGGGAGTACAGTCATAAGATTAATATTGAGGATTATTGGGTCAACCTTGTTGATGAATTTGAGGTAAGGAAGAAGAAATTCTCCAAGTTTCCAGTGGACTTGGTAAGGTTATACAATGTGAAGGCCATCCCTAAACAGGTGGAAGAGGATGGAAATTTAATTCAGGGTCATGTCTTTGAGGTGGTGAAAGACAAGCCAATTGGAAAAATTGACTAGTTAGAAGAAGAGAAAATGGAATTGGATCAAATCATGACTCTGGTGATCAAGTACACCAAAATGTGCTTGAAACACAAGATGCTAGAATTGGAGAGTGAGGGTGTCCAATGTACTTATGATCTGATGGGAGACTTGGAGTCTCATTCTACTTCTAAGGAATCACACGAACAGGATCCTAAAGGTAAGGAAAAGGTGAATTCCCCTTTCAAGATTCAGGTTAGGGATGTTCAAATCGAGAAGGTGGCAGAGGTAGCTAAATAGAGGAAACCTATTGCCAAGAAGAGAAGGCATGTCTTGAGGAGAGAATCTAAGAAGGAAAAAGAAGATAAGGAAGAGGTAGATGTTACTCCTCCATTGACAAAGAGAAGAAGGCTTGTGAAACTATCACAGAAGGAGGAGGAGGTTCCTAAAAATGATGAGGTTGAACCACCAGTGGTAGAGGTGGAGATCTCAGGGGAAAGAACACAAGTATACATGAGGAGGTCAAGGACTCCTTCCCCGAAGGATGTTGCTATGAAGGAGGATGTTCCTTTGATTGCTCCCATTGTTGAACAAGAAAGTATCTCTATTCCTCAGGATGATGGTAGTGTACAAGAGGAGCCAAGGAAGGATGAAGATCCTAAGGACTTGGGTGAGGAGGAATTTTAGGAAGGGGACCTCTACAGTGCAGAGGCAGAAATTGACAAGGTAATTTTGTCCCCTTTGGTGGCCTATGCAGATTCACTTGTGGAGGAGCAATTGAATAAATCTCCTCAACAGGAGGAGATACCAGTTAAGATCCCTTCATCGGTGCAGGTTGTTGTGGAGGAGTAGTTGCAAGACAAGGAGAATCCAATCATGGATGTCCCTAATGTGCCAAGTGTTGAGAAGGATTCCCATAATGACCAGCAAGAGAAAAATAAGCAAGATACAGTACCAACTGATTCTACTGTTCTGAGTTGGATAAATAAAGAATTGAAAAGTAAACTGGTAATAGTAGAAGATGCTCCTCCTAATTGGGATGACTTAATGGCCAATGTTGAAAAAGGAAAGATTAAGAAGAAGGCTATGGTCATGTCCCGGATTGAGAGGGATGGTTCAGGCAATAGATTGGTTCACATTGCTACCCCTGCTCCGGATAAAGATAGAGATAATGTAACTGCCAAAGATTATCATGTGCAGACTATTGAATTGGGGCATGCATCTATGGAATAGGACATTGAGGAGTATGAAGGCTCCAGTGCTATAATTGTGGGCAGATTGAAGAAGGTTGTACAAATCAGGCATGAGTTGGAGAAAGAGAATGAGAAATTGAAAATTACTTGCAGGAGTTGATGAAACCCTTGCAGTCCATTGGCTCTTCCTCTGTTGCAGGTTTCTTGCCTCAGGAAAAAATCTCCAAGCTTGAGAAGATGAAAGGTACCACACTTGCTACAGTTGCTTGGTTGCAAGGGGTTAAAACTAAAGGATATTTTTCCATTAAAGATATATTTTCAACCAGAGGAGATGCCATGAGATTGGTGGACTGGTTGAAAATTGTGTTGGCTCAAGACAAGGATGATATTGATCTTCTACTGCAGAAAACCAGAACGATTATGGATTTTACTGAAGATAAGCTGGTAAATAGTGGGATTCTTCCTTTCCCAAGGGTTTCTTCCTTTCCCAAGGGTTTTTGAACCTTGGGAATGGTTTGAAATCCTGCAGATGAGGTAGAAGGCCTTAAAAAATATCCACAAACAAGGAAGGTAGATTGAGGACACTTTGACTGGTATTCATGATAAGTGTATCTCATTATTTGAAATCATGACAGGAAAGAAGAAGTTTGCTTCGAAGCATCTTAATCTGGAGAAAATTAGGAAATGGTGGAGAGATGTATATTCTCCAGTTGGTGAGGGACCAGTCATTGAGCATCAGCTAGATGATGCTGCAACCTATATTGCAATTATTGATAGATACTTAACTAATAGAATTGATTGAGATGGTACAGTGAGGCGGGCAAGGAATGATATTAAGTCTCTTGAAAGAAGAGTTAGGGTTTTTCTTGTGCCACCTGTTGTTGAGCTGGATAGAGTATTGTTGGTCGTGCATGGTGAAGAAGATCGAGCTAAGGACAAGGATGGGAAGTAGTTATATAGGGCTACCTTGATATTTGTGCTTCCCATTACTCACATGCATTGAGCTGACTCTTTGATACTTAGGCCGATTTGGATGAAATTGGTGCTAATTGCACATTTCAAATTATGCTCGAATATCTCTTGAGGCTGCCCTCTTGTAGGTCATGTTTTATTGTAAATTCTTATTTTTGGGCCAACCTATCTTAAGGATTCTCTATAAAATGGGCATGTTGCTTCATTTGAGAGATAGATAGGTGATACATGATACTCATAGAGAAGTGGAATAGATATTCCACATTTGAGTGAATTAGGGTTTATTTTCAAGCAAGTGTTGTACCAAAAAATTGGAATTGTTGCCATTTTGGATGACTTGATATAAGAAAGGATATTGTGATTTGGTATCTATCTTGTGGAGCTTCATCTGGCATGGTTCTTGATGTTCTATCTTTAAAATTACTTATAAGTTCATAATGAAATAGTTTGGTAATGCTTAGGGTTTCATGTTTGGAATGTTTGCAATGATCTCTAGTCCATACTTTTTGCAGTTAGTTGATTGTTAGCTGCTTTGCAAAGTTAGCCTGGACTTAAAATTGTGCTTAGTTCAATTATAAGGATTTGTTCAGGATTGCTTGAATGAATGTTTGTGATTTGATAATCTTTAAATAGCTCAGAAGATTGCACTATTTCTGTGAAATTACAGATTTATCTAGATTGAGCAGAAATTAGTTTATGAGGGATCGGTCCATTTTGAGCATTTTATCTTTTGGCATTATCAATCTTAGGGTTAGAAGAAGTTTTAGAATTATCTTTGAAACCTTCATCTTTTGCTATTTCTTTATTATCTGGGTTCAATTAAATATTCAAGTTTCAATTTATTGTTTAAGATCTGATAAATTCGAGTCTGATATTTGCTTGTAGTAAGGTCCCTTTGTGATTACCAGCATTTTCAGATTATCTCTAAGTTTTTTTATTTGCATTGTCAAGACCTGACATTAGAGACCTTGGGGTTGTCTCTTTTCCCATAGAGATTTAACTTTCAAGAGAGATAGGATATCATATTCTATCTGAGTTGTTGTTGTACAGAAAACACCATCAACAGATCCTCCTCCTCTATCTTCACACCCATAGATGCCAACTGAGCAACACTCATATTAAATGAGTTCAAATGGTCTGCAACAGATGCACCTTCTTCCCATCTTCAAAGAGTACAACTTCTTCCTCAGGAATAACTTATTCACCAGAGACTTTCCTTGATAAATATCACCAAGCTTCTTCCATAATGAAGTTGCATTCTTCTCCTCATGGACATTCAGGAGTACAGAATCGGCCAGACAAAGTCTTATCAAGCCTCTATCTTTTCTATTTGCAAGATCCCAATCTTCTTATTTCATGGTTTGTGGCATAGTTCCAGACACAACAATCCATAGGTCTCTATCCACAACAAGTCTTCCATTTTGAGTTTCCACAACTCAAAATTATCGCCATTGAATTTTTCAATATCTACTCTTCCTAATGTACTCGCCATCTCAAATAGTATTTGGTTCTCCTTCACACGACTCCCACTGAAATAGGATTAGCACAAAAAACCAGCCCTACTAACAAGGATAACACAACTGGCCAGGCTCTGATACCACTTGAAAGGAAAAGCAGAGTTGTTGAATACACTTTCCTACTGCTAAAACCATAGAGGAGAAATGCAAAGACCAATTTTAAAACATTTAAGCATCTGAGATGAACAAGCACAATATAATAGGAAAGACAAAAAAACAAAATACACAAAGATAACACCAGATATACGTGGGAAAACCCTTACGGGAGAAAAACCCACCACACCAAGAAAAAGCACTTTGTATTACAATAAATAGATTACATACAAAGTTACAAACTTCACTCTTTGATAGTTAGCTCACAGCAGTAGACTTCAGTTTGAACTGCCTCACTATTTCAATGTTATTACCACATACAATGAATCATGACTCTCACCATCACCTTAGTCTCTATGCCTATCTTCTTCTTTTTATCTGCAACCAACAACTATTCAAGTTTAATTAATTGCATGCTTCACTGAAAAGCTTTCTCCATGTCTGATCAAACTGCCTTGCAACATGCATTGGGCCACCCCAGCATTAAATTCAGTTATAGAGAATTACCTAGATTTGGAATTTGCCAACCGCCAAATCAGATCTTATAGTAAATGCAAATATATCATTGTAAATGAATAAATCTTTCAGCTAATAATCGTTGATTTACAAAAATGATGTAAAATCAACAAATGATATTGTACCACATGTCGTCACGCCATTCATACATCACTTTGACTATCAAAATGGTCAACTGTGCCTCGAGCATCTCATATTGTGCTACCACGGTATGGCGATAACAGTCTGATCGTCAGACTGCCAGAGTCCACCAATACATGCATACACATCTTGTGCAAATTTGGGGAATCAAAAAATCATCTACAATATCCCCAATAAGTTTCTCTGAAACTGTGACACATGCTTGAAGCCTGCACACCTCGCATGCCTCCTAGTGTCAAACACTCAGACAATTTCGCTCGGTTCATAATATTTCGTCGATACTCACCTTGACTAAGCATGGAATAAAACGAGCACCATTGGATTAGCTAAATCTCAACCATAGATCAAGATCCTCGTTCATCGGTACACTATGGTGTGGACCCCACCAAGTCGCTTCCACCTGCCATCAGTCCATCGACATAGCCCGGTGAAGGGTTCCACCAATGACCGCAAGTCACATCGACAAATCATATCGTTCTATTGTTGAGACTACCGATTACCCCAAGTCTCACCGACACGGCGTTTATCGCATGTCAGCATATCGGTGAGACAACACATTGTCACTCACTGATATGCGATCATTTTTCTGATGAATCCAAGGTCCATTGTGTTCCCACCAAAGGGAAGGAAGGACTCTGCGATATGGAGGGTGAATTCATCAAGTCCTTAACAGAGATTCAAGCCAACAAGTTGAGAATCATTTTCCAACATTAAGCCTTAGATTTTTCAGTGGAAAACTATTTATGTAATGGTCTTTCAATAAACCAACAATCAATTTGGTGGTCTCCTATTATTTCTTGTCAAGATCACCCAATGGTCAAAGTGCCATGGATCCATGCCTTGAAGTTATTCAAAATTTAGTCAACTTAAGAATTAAAACTCTTATAAATCTCATTCACATAACCACCAATAATTTACTTTCTTGGCCAAAGTAAAAATAATTCATCTAACCAGGATTAGAAGACCTTTTAAGTTGCTATTAATGCCATTCATTCCTAGATGATTCACAAAATTGGGGTTGTCATTCAAGCCTTAGTGGAAGGATTGGAAATGACCCCCTCATACACCATTTCATAATCATAAGTTCCACAAAGGATATTTGTGGATTTTTCCTCATCTTCCTATGGTTGGTCAACTAAATCGTTAGTGGCAACTTTACTATTCTCTGAGAACTTGGCATCGTAGATTAAAACTACTTAGTTGGCTATTCTTGAGCCTAAATTGGTTCATTTTATTGGTATATTCTTTATCATGAAATTCTTCTTGGTTATCACTTAATGTATTTGGGATTTCCTAATTCCCATCACCTATATTATGGATAATTGGATACTCTCAAGCATCCCTAGTTTGGCACTAGAGCTCAAAAAGCTTGGAATTGGATTCATGACTATTTAGGCCATTTAGACCCACTCATTTTTCATGGTATATTTTTTTTAGGTTCTAGACCTTGTCTCTCTTTCAATTATTCCCAAATTTGGCATACTTCTAGGGTGGAGATTATCTTCAACATGTGGAAAGAAAAATATCCATTTATCTTATTGTGTTGATGGTCATTTCTCTTTATACACTAAAGCTATGATTTTCTTTAATGTGCTTATGTAGTTTCAGATGCAAGCAAGTAAAACTTTGTATTAGAAGTGACCCATTTGTAGGAGATTTTAGACTATTGGGACAATTCTCCTAGACTATTACTAGAGTCTTTCCTCCCTCCTCTTCTCCTCAAGAAAACTGGTGAGGTTGCAACCAATTTGCTAGAAGAGGTCATGGTTTTCAGCCCCATGGCTCTCAGGTATGAGGAGACAATGAAGTTTTTGTTGCATGCAGATGGTCCCAACCCTCACAACCTCATTCTAACTCTTCTCATGGGATGGTAACCCTATTTGGACATAATTTATCAAGGTTTCTTACCTAGAGTTTGGTCATTTTTTAATGCATGCTCAACAAACTTTAGATGATACTCTTACAAAAAGGGTTCACTCATTAGTTAGTAGTTGGTTGACCTATTGAAATTATATTAGCTCATTTTTTATATTATGTTCAAGCTTGGCCCTTTGAATTGTTGTCTTTCATTTAGACTTGGTCCCATTTATTTTGTATGGGTGTCTTTTTACTACCCTTTTTTTTTGGAATATTGTACTATTACCTTTTAGTTTAATTAAAAGTTAAATAGATTTATTCATCCAAGAAAAAGGTATATGCATTTGAGAAGAAATATGTGGGCATGTCATTGTATATGTGCATAAACAAGAAACAACATATCACCTGTTGATGCAAAAGTAGTGACAAGTGGGTTAAGATGTGTTTATATGTTCTTAGTTGTATAAGACACATTAATTCCAAATAACTGAAAGGAAGAAAAGGAAAATTGTTTTAAAATTTATACTCATTATTCAATCATTTTCTTACATTAGAATTTGGCCTAGGATTTCTTACCTAGAAACAATTTTTTTCTTGAGAAATAAGCATATCGATGTTTGAAAAATATTATAATAATTTATAACAAGAAAGCACACATTTTTATTGGTTGAAATTGATAAATTTAATGACAGTCAATATCCGAACAATAGTTCCATGCCAAGAAGTAACAATAGCGAACACAAAATGGGAGACATTGACTTATTAATATGCATTATAATTAGTTAATAGGTTACATATAGTCTGAGATTTGAGCCTAAAACAAGTCTCGTAGCTGTAAACCACTATTGAATCGTCGAAAAACAAGTTTTGTCTATCATTTAATGGTAAACCAACTCCCATTTAATCATTTAATGGTAAAAGCCTCAAATCTCACTTATCACCTCAAAGCGACATAAATAATGATTTGCCAATTAGATGAGAACATTGTATTTCCATTTAAATCTAAATTTGTCTAAGTTTATTTCATTGTATTATTTAGCATTTATTATTAATTGTTTAATCCAGCCACATGCAACTAAAATTTGAAGCACATGACATCCATACCACTCATGCACACATACTCTCTAAGATATTAACATACTATAATTTTATATCCCCCTAATCCTTGAACCTCCTTTATGTACAAGTGAGCCTCCTTTATGTGCAAGTGTTAATTTATTAATTTCTTGTATAATCATAAAAATAATAGTTTACTTCTAATTTAGGTCGCGCAATATAAGTTATTAGATTTTTACGCCGAAGGCGTGTCCTATATGAACTTTTGAAGCTCATTTTCCTCACGGACGGTTGAAAAGAAATGAGAGACCCTAGTTGACACTAAACGAAATCTCAGCCGCCCATAATTTTTCATCAGGTTTCATGCCTCGGATGAAAAATAGTGATAAGACCATTGGAGGAGCTAAGTGTGAAAGTCGTCTGCGTACATTTAGATAGAGTACGGTGATACAGATTCGAAAAGAATTCGCATTCATTAACTCCACTTGACTAATACGATATGGTAGTGGTTTCTTCAAGTTGTAAGGATGGAGTACTGAGTTTCACTGTTGAAAGCTCCCTCCTCATCCCCAAGAAACATACGAAATATATTTGTATTGATATTTTCGAAAGGCATTTAATGCAAATGACGACTTTTATTGGAGCGTAACTGGTCTTTAATTTTTTACTATTTTTAGTCATCATCATCCATTACATTTTCTTCAAATCACAATGCATTGTTTGATGCAGTCAAAGAATATGTAGAAATATATGTGAGCCCAAATCTTCTTGTTGAACTTCTTCATGAATAGAATTCTCCCCAATGTTCTTTGTTCGGAAAGCTATGGTTATCTCTCTTGGTAGGCTTCTAGATCTCTCTACCACATTCTGGGGGCTCCACTAGAGAGAATATGCAGTTGATTCATTACCAGTTTCATCTCTATCTTTGGCACCAAACTTCAAAGCAATTTTTTATTTTGCAAATGTTGAAGATGGATGTAAGGATTCACGCTTTGCTCTCTCCTTCACTTGCTTTCGCCAACCATGAAGGGATTCTCTAATCTCCTCCCCAATCAAGGATTTCTTATAGAAGGAAACTATCTGTGTGACAATGGTGTGTGGTTTCGTTGTGTAAAAAGTGAAAATCTTTAATTCCAAATTATCTTATAATTCCTTTAATAAGTTTGTTACATTCCATAAAATATCGTAACTCCATCCATTAACATTGTTTAATCCACAAGATTCCCAAAACATCGACTTAAAGTCTACAATAAGATTCATAATACATCCAATTATAATTATAAACACGTGTCATCTTTCACAACATTTATAATACAAAACATTGTAAAATAAATTTACAATTCAAGACTTAGGCATTATGTCGCTTTAAGTTCGACAATAATCATACAATAATGAAATATAATAGATATAAGAAGAAATCTTCATTTGATCTTCAATCCAATAGACAATCTTCAAACATAAAGACGAGAACAAGGTTCAGGCGCTTTTTCCGCCCAACCTCGAAGCTTACGCTTCCCCGAAATTCCTTAGTCATTCAAAGAATATCCGACCCTGCACGAATCGCTTAGCAAAAAGAAGTTGACAAGCAAGATGGAATCTAATGCGTGCTTAGTATAACTAGTAATTCCACAAGCATTTTCATTTTTCTAATTCATTTAAGAAACAAGCAAGTTCAATACTAGGATATGGTAGAGAGTTATAAATATTCCATCTATTTCAATGGTCCTTAAGTTACTTGGCCAAGTAAAATGTCATGCACAACAAATAATACTAGTTTTGGAAAAGAAAAACTACGCTCTTTATAAACCCATATTCGGCATCCGTCCCGGAAGGTAACTTTCCAAACACATGACATGCACATTCAATTATCAAGCATGCACGGTTCCATTCAAATAAATAAATTATCTTTTCAAACACATGTCATGCGCATTCCATTATCAAGCATACATGGTTTCATTTAAAAAGAGATAAAAGAAGGTGTAACACACGTATGTAATTAAGTACATATAAAACAAGAATTTAATAAATGAGCACACATTCTTTTGATTCATTTACTCATAAACTTCATCTATACTTCAAAATAATCATTTTCTATTCATTTCATTCAAAGTAAGTAAATTTTTAACTTTACCATCTTTCTTTTTTGTTTTTCTTATTTCCTTGAAAATAAATATCTTTTCAAAAACATTATACCTCATATTTACTTCTATTTTGCAGCAATTTAGTATCGTTTCTTGTGATTTATCAAAATCCACTTTTGTTCTTTTCAAACATATTTAAATATACAAATGTATTTAATCTTTCATTTTGGAAAAACATTCAATAATTTTAATGTTTGATATTTCAATATCTTCATGTTCTTTTCTTGCAATTTCCAATTTTTTGTTGTACAGTTTAACGAACATAGTTTTCTTTTCAGAGTTTTTTGAATCTAAAACATGTTGTTTTCTGTAGAAATCTTCACTATAATTAACGGAATAAATCTTTAAACATCTAGTTTTCTGTGCAAATCTTTAAACATGCTAAAACAGAATTATTTAAATAAGGAATCTATTGTTTCTTAATAGCTTTATTTTGCATGGTTTTCTAAATATTGTTTCATAATAGTTTTGTGTTCATGCTCATTCTTTCGCTTAATAAAAATATGGTCTAGTGTTTGATCTTTCTTCTAAATTTGACAAAACAGCAATATGTTTTATGTTCAAGTTAAAATATACGAATAATAGAAAATGGCTAAACATAGATATTAATTGTCTGTAAGTTTGGTAAATAATGTTTTACTTTGAATCTACCTGGCAATCTCCTCAGACTTGTCTATATAACCTTTTAATTCTGTTACTATCTGTGTTTGTTTCTCCTGTAGCTTTTTGTTATGTATTTCTTTCTCTTTTCCTGTCAATATTTTGTTCTCTCCTCACATGCATACCTCTTTCCTCCTGGTGTGCCTTGCCTCCTCTCTTCACATACCTCTCTTCCTACTTCCTTGTGCGCATCCCCTTCCTTTCTTCCATACACTTCACCTCTCTGTCCTCCTCTCCTCTAAACTTGCCACGCATTTCCCTAGTTGGTCGCGCACTTCACCTTTCTCTCTACCCATGCGCCTCTACTCTCCTTCTCTCCCTACACCCTCACCTTATCTTCACCTGTTGGCTGCTCCCTTCCAACCACGCATATCTTGTTCTCCCTTCTCCTGTGCATGGGAGATTAGTAACTATTCTTTATTTTATTTCTACGACCACTCTCCTGGTCGCGCATGAGAGAGACCTCTCCTTGTCCTCCACTGGTCGTGCCTCACTCTTTCTGCCACGCCTTGGGAGATAGAATGTATGGAAGATAAGTAGCCTCCAATGAATAAAGCAAGACTGATCTTCTTCCTGGCCGCGCGTGAGGAATAAGGGAATGAGTAAATTCCAAACAACTCTCCCTCCACTCTTTTTCACATGCGAATGGAATATAACAGTCCTCCAAAAAGATAACCATCAATTCTGTTTTTTTGCCTACCCTCTTCAAAAATGGATTTTTACTCCTCTTTTTCATTCGAATTTCTTTCCTCCTTTCTCATGCAAAATGGTGGAGTTGATAATAAAGTTCGATCCACAATCTTAGCTTTGATCTCCAGCAAAAATGGCCAAACTCCAAGTTTCATTTTTGTGATTGCATGCAAAGTTTATTGAAAGATATTTGTTTTCAATTTGTTAACTGTTGTTTTTGTTTTCAATTCCCATTTTCTATTTTCAAACGTTTTTTTGTTTTCTTATTATTTTAAATAACTAAATTTAATATCTATTTCTAAATAAACATTTATTTCCACTGTTTTCAATTCATTTTAAATTTAAAAATGTATTTCATTTATTTCTTATTTACTTCTCTTCATTGAAATACAAAATTTAATATATATTTATTTAAACATTTGTTTATACTCTCATTTAAATCTGTTTTCACATAACAACATAGTTTAATCAAATTGACTAAACTTTTCGCAAGCAATTCAATCTTTCCATTTCAAAAAGAAACATATTCACTTTCACACAAATTTGAGCAATCAAATAAACTTATTTAAAAATTTCCAAAATAATAATCATCACGAAAAACATATTAAAATAAGTAAGTGGTGTGTGAGATTCCATCATCCTTATTAACTTTTAATGGCTAAAATGATTCTACCTTAACAATGTTCTCGCCTTCATTCTCGTTCACATGTTCATGCGTTCACTTGCACTCAAGTTCTCATCAGCAACGACAATCCCCGAATTTCATAATAATAAATTTAAATCATTTCATTTGCATTTAAATCTCAATTTAAATTTCAATTTTTGTAATCATCTAACATAAACATTGAAATTCTCATGATTAATAGTCATAATAAAATAATTGATAAAAATCAGTACATGACACGTCGTGGCATCCTTTTGTTTTCAGTGGATGATGACTTCAAATTTTGTCTTATCGTCTCCTTCACGTAACCTCAACAAATATGCTAAAAATTCCCTCCTTAGAAGCACCCCTAGACAAATTACGGTTGAGCCCAGATGTGTATTTATATCCATAGACTATCTATGGACTTTAAAAGTTTTATTTTTATTTTATTTTAATGAATTTGAATTTAAATTTAACAAAATTAAAAGAATTATGACAAATGTATAATGTAAAATTTGATTTTAGATTAATTTTTGAATTATAAAACACCATCAATATTTTTAACAAAATTATTAAATATATATAAATACATAAATTATTATTATATTTTAAAATAATAATAAAAATATATATATATATATAATTTACGCCGAAGGCGTATCCTATTTGAAGTGAGCCGGCTCACTTTGCACATGGAACGCTCTAATATCGTCTGCAAGCTATGCCAGCGATTGAATTCATACGAGCCGTTGAATTTTCACCGACTTTTTTTCCGCTTCACCATATGCAAGAGGGTACATCGTCTCAGTCGTCCGTGTCTTCAAAACAAAATGAACGCAACATCTTTGATTTATCCATTTCATTCGCTGTTGTTTGACGGCTCTGTTTCGGTAATCAGGCAAGTTACAGACTCCATTATCCCAAGGTTCTGCTTGCCCCTGTGCGGTTGCTACTGCTTCTGGCTTTGCCACTGCTGAGGATTCTGGTGATAATTTCAAACAGCCTTTTACATGTTCTTCCAAAATAAGTAGCGCAGTCGAAGTCCATAATTTGTCAGAAAAGGTTTATTGCTTCCAGTTCTGCAACAATTTTTGAAGGTGACCATAATGATTATTGTCAAGCAGGTTAACTGAAACTGGACTTGACCTTATTTCCTTGTCCTCAAATCAAAGACGAAGGCATAGAATCAATGAAAAGGTGAAAATCCGACGGAACCTCATTCCCAACTCTTATAAGGTCTTTTATGCTTTTCTCATTCCTGTCAAGATGTTATAAGCTTTTGTAGCTTACTGATCAGCCAGACTCCTCAACCTTTGCGAGCATCCTCCCTGGTTGTGCTGAAATGGGAGCTTTGGAACAGGCTATGCACACTCATAACGGGATAAGGATAGAGGAATTTTGTTAGATGTTGCAGTTGCAACTGCCCTGTTTGACATGTATGCAAAATGTGGAAGCATAGACAAGACACGCAAACTGTTTGACAAAATGTCTCAAAGAAATGTATTCTCATGAAATGCCCTGATTGCAAGATATTCACAAATGGATTAGTTGAAAAGGCTTTACAAAATTTCAGGCAATTGCAATTGGCAAGTGTAAAGCCAGACTCTACAACCTTTGTCAGCATCCTCGCAGTCGATGCTGAATGAGCTTTAGAACAAGGTATGGACATGCATCAAAGCATAAAGTATAGCGGAATTCTGTCAGAATATGTAGTTGCAACTGCGCTGGTAGACATGTATGCAAAATGTGGAAGCATAGACAAGGCACGTGAAGTGTTTGACAAGGTGCCTCAAAGTGATGCGGTTTCGTGAGCTGAAATGATTGCAGGATATCCATAAAATGGATTTGTTGAGAAGGATTTAGATATTAAAAAGGAGGAGTTTTGAGGGTTTGAAGTAAATCTTACTCAGAAGCTTATAGAAATTGCGTGGTAAAGGAATCATATCAACATTTCAATGGTTATACAGTCTTTTGTGCTAAATTTTTATTCCGATGCTTTAAGTAACTTCAAAATTTTAAGTCCAGCTAAATTTGTTCCACTTTAAAACATGTTCGTATTTCGTAAAAAGTGTGGTCTAAATTTCTACTCATTTTTTTTTGCCCTAGTAGTTTTTATTATTATGGCTTGCAGAAGCTTGAAGTACTTTGAAGCTGTTAAATCTGGTTTACACTGTCCTATTTTAAGGTTTTTTAAACTATTTTTATGCTTTACTTCATCTGGTTGAAGAGTGGACAGAATTTTTGACATAATTTTTTTCCCCGAGTCAATTTTAATAATTATCATGAATTGCTGAAGCTTCAATCATTTTCAAGCTCTTTGTGTTTTAGTATACTATGGTGAAGAGTCGCCCAAATTCTCAATGCAATGTCTTTTTGGAAACAGGCAAATTAATGCCTTTTCACTATCGTAGCAGGTAGCAGCAGTAGCATACCCTAGGCAATAGTTAAGATTCCACAACATTTTCTATCATTCTCCTTGCTTGTGCAAAATGGGGGCTTCGGAACAGGGTATGGACATCCACCAAAGCACAACGGATAGAAGGATTTTTCATATAAATAATTTTCTAAAAATAAATTTGGCTGATAATCTTAATTATGAGCTGCTCCTACTGCTTTTTTTTCATGGCCGGTGCATCATCTCTTTGGACAAGTTCAAAGGTTATGCTTCTTTTTTCTCCTTCAATAATTTGGAGATTTTTTGTTGCACGATTTTAGAACAAAGTGGGTAGGATGGTTGTTCCAGTTTGGGCATCTAACAACACAGATGAAAATGAAGTTGGCCTATAATCATAATTATGAGCTGCTACTGCTGTTTTCTTTTCATGGCCGGTGCATCATCTCTTTGGACAAGTTCAAAGGTATGCTTCTTTTTTCTCCTTCAATGATTTGGGGATTTTTTGTTACAAGATTTTAGAAGAACAGAGTGGATGACTTCCAATTTGGGTATCAAAAGAATGAAACAACACGGATGAAAACATATAAATAATTTTGAAATGAACCATAATGACAAAGAACCAAAAGAACACGGAAGCGTAGGAAATAATTTTGTGTTTCCATATATATGTAAACTGCTTAAGACCTATATGGGAAATATTCCTAATATGGGTATCTAAACAATAAACAGTAGGAAACAAAAAATATCAGAAGTAAGGCGTGGATGTTTTAGAAAAGTCTATCATTACAGGTGCAAAACATGATAAATAGCCCCAAAAGTACTGGACTGTCCAAGGAGGATTGCTAATGATCAGTAAATCTGATTGCTCTTCTAACAATAAGGTTTCAGTGAAGCCGACCTTTTAGGTTAACATCTTTGGAGAGATCGCTTATAAAAAATAGTTTCCTATTGTTTTTGAGTATGATTATAGAGGTTGTATATTAAAAATATTTAACTACAAAATGAGTTGCCATTTCGCTTTTGGTTTGTCTGTTGCTGGCCTCATATATTCATAACAAGAAGATGGTTAGGGGAGCCTCGGAAGGGCTGTGATTATGGGCATCTAAATAATAAAACAATGTGAAATTTAAAATAATAAATCTAAAGTTTTCAATGGAACACAGATTACAATAGCAAGGCTAAAATTCATTTTAATCTTATAGCTGCATTTTTTAAAGTCCATAAATGTGAACCTTCTGTGAATATGAACCTCCTATTTTGAAGGAAAAGATTTATTTTAATCCTGTAGCTGCATTTTTCTAATTCCATGGGACTGCCTGCAAAATAAAAATAGGAGCCCAAGCCCCTTCCATGGGACTGCTTCCTTAGTATTTACCCCTTTCTACCTCAAGTGAACTATTTCTCGTTCTTAGTTCTTAGAATTTCATGTTCATAATTTAAGTTCTTCTCACTCTAATATACTTGTTTATTGCAAGTAAATGTATTTCTCAATCCCATCAAGCTTCTCTTGATCATTTGTGAATGTTAGTATAATTTTTTTCTTTCTTTCATTTTAGAAAAATCTATAATAAGAACCTAAGTTTTCAGAAGGACGTATAATATTTCTTCACATCCATTTTATTAATATTTTATTCAAACTGTATTTTTGAGCAGAGCCTGCAATATTTCTTCACTTCAATTGTTGTAATTTGAAGGTAGTTTTTTTTGCATTGTTCAATCTGTGTACACTATTTAGGTTTGCAATGTTGGTTTCTAGTGTTTTTAATTGTTTTTAATATATTCATGTAAGTTGAGGGGTAATTTAGATGCCCATCAGAGTTATATTTTTTAGCACTTTATATAACAATTACAACTTTTTTGAGGGTTAAATCAGACGAGTTATTATTATTTTTTAGGGGCACTTTGGAAACCCATCATAGTTTCACTTGTAATTTGGAAATCTAATAGATTTTTAAAAATATTATATAATACCCATTACAATTTTTTTTGGTAAATAGATACCTATTATAGTGATAAGATATTACATTCCTTTGAATGGATACAAATTACATTGATGGGAATTGTTTTGTGTTATGGTAGATTCACATCATAGTCAATACAGATGTTGGTGTGCTGGAGTCTGTAACAAGGATGGACAACTTGTACTACCACACATTAAAAGGAAGAGGGGAGTATGCTAATGTGATGGATATGGGCCAGAATGTGGATTTTCATCTTTTGAAGCAGCTACAATCTTCATTATAAACAAATTAAAGAGAAAAGATAAAATTGTTGGCATTCCACCGTTGTATGTGGAGATTCAAATTCATCATTAACAACATTGTAATACTTGTGTATTTTTCAAAGATTCAAAATTTTCTTTATTATTGTAGCAAGACTTTGTTTTGTTAACTAGATTACATATCACAAAACCCTCTTTGTTCTTAATAAAATAGTTTAGAAAATCAAATCTTTTGCAATTGGTTTGTACTTCAAAACCAATGTTGAGAATTTTTGAGAGCCAGTCGTAATGTTGGGATGCCTTGTTTCCTTAACAATGTCAGGATTGGTTCATCTAATCCTGTCAATACTAATGGCACAAGGAGTATTCAATCCATCCAAAATATGAAAGAAATATGTATATGTTTCATCACAAAAGCACAAGGCACTCGTACTTCCCTTGTACATCTTGCAGAATTAATTTATATCCTATCCTGGAGATTCAGTGGTTGCATTCACTTGGCAAATCTAGCCAAGATTTTGAGACGATGGAGTTGGAGTTTAAGTCACCCAAACACCTATTCAACCATGATTTACATGTTCTGCCATGCATGAATTCATCACTATTGTATAGGTATGTTTAACCATGCAATAATTAAGAATCTTATTGGTCATATAAATCCCTTAAACCAGTGGAAAGTTTGGCCATGGCTAAATCCATCGTTGTATTGTGTTTCTAAAAACAAAGAGAGAAAAGAGGGTTCTCGAGGTTCCAAATTTCCCTCACCATCTTCCACAACCCTTCATTCTGACTTGGTGTCATCTTGTCTTGTGGAAAGTGCATAATTAAGAATCTTATTGGTCATATCAATAAAGGTCTTGCAAGGAGTCAATTGTTTTATTGATCAAGTCCTTTCTAAAGACACTAAAAAGAAATGAAGCAAGTAATAAAAAGAGACTTGTTATCTTATATTAATCTAATATGGCTAATAAGTTATTACTCTACATAACCCTTAATAGATACACACCAAAAGAAAACATTCTATACATAATTTATGTTTACAAAATAATCTATATTTACAACATTCTATATATATCCAAAATGTATATTTACAAAAATTTATATTTTTATATCAAATGAATTGAAGTTCCCTATCATTTATTCAATCATTTCCTCTTCATTAATTTCATGAGTTTTTTCCAAACATTGTTCAATTTCAACCAATTTGTCTACACAACCATTGCATTTGTATTTTATGAAGTTATACATCTTTTACAAGTTTTACCATCCACCTATAAACTAACTTATGGAAAAATTTTAATTATAAAAATATAATTTATTTTTGGATCTGTGACACATTTTAAAATTCCCACCAAATTGCACACACAACTTTAAATTTCTCATACAACTGTTCGGCGTACCCATTGCATGTCAAATTCAAACTCCTCAGACACTTAAAAGTGCATTTAAACCATTGCAAGTATGTCATTTTCTTATTTGCTTCAATACCAATATTTATATAGTTTATTTGTTGTAAATTATATCTCTCATCTTGCTTTATTGCAGGTTTCTCTCATTGCTCATTTAGAGTATGTTCTCATTGTCTAAGACCTACAAACTACTCAACCAAAGGAAACTAATAATTATTATTGGATTTCAACTTCAACATTCTCGCTTCTATTACTTGTTTTTCAAAAACTAAATATATCTTTTGTTTGGAGTTCAATGTGATTGTGTTACAATTTCGCTATACCATTGTTTTCAATTGCATACATTCTTGTAGTGCATATTAAACATTCTATAAAAACACTTTATTTTCATCTTGATGTATATCTATCCTTATTCTACATTTTTTAATCACATAAATTAAAGTTCCTCTCTTATTGAATACTGTTTCCATTTAAGTTTTTTAATGTGTTGTTTTAATAAGTTACATATTATTCTATTTCACCCAATATGTATACAAAAAAAACATACTTCCATTCAATTAATCGACGTAACCCATTGCACACCTAAAGTGCAATAGCTAATTACAATTATGTGAAAAAATAGACCAAAATTTATCCTCATTGACCTTCCACCCCTCTTCGGCGTACCCCCATTGCAGAAGGGGCCATTGCTAGTCTTCCAATAATAAGAATCGAAAACTACAGGACGTCGACAGCAGGGTTCGAACCTGCGCGGGCGAAGCCCAACAGATTTCAAGTCTGTCTCCTTAACCACTCGGACATATCGACTTGATGCCCATAATGGCTATCCACTTTTATTTTATCATTTAATATACAGATTTATTATTTAACATTTGTGCCTTATTTTCAGCTCTTCTAAATTTCAAAGTTTCTTATTCTGATTCGTAGCTGGAGACGGTATGTGTTTTCTTTTATTTATTTTCGATGCACAAAGCCCTTCTACTTTGTTTTCTGCGCGAGTGTTTTACCTGCTTTGCATTTAAGTTTATCACGACTTTTACCTTTGGCTTCTCTTAAAAAATATTGTTGATGTGGTTCCTCTATACATATGTCCTTAAAATTATATGTAAATAAAAACATGAAGCTCCTACATTGTCCACTTCCTCCTTTCCAATGCAAGTTTATCTTTCATGGTATTTCCATGGGCAATAGTTAGTAATTATGGGCTTTATTTTAAAAATGTTTAAATTGTATTCATAGTTTAAAAATGTGTGATCTCAAAAGTTTATATCAATAAAAAAAAAATGATCATTTAACAAATAAGTAATAAATACACATCATGATTTAGGTGTTGAGAAGAAGGATCGTCGATTTTTGAAATTACACATTATGCATGCTTATCTAACATATGCAAAGCCACACATCTATCTTGAGATATCAATTAATCCAATATTTATATGGGGTCAAAACACCCCAACTAGTTAGGAGATTAAACACTAATGTTGGATTCACAATTTGAGTATTCATGACAAGTGATGAATTTATAACAACATCCTACTTAGAGTTGGCACCTTCCCATGAGATGAAGTACACCACCCTTGTAGTAATAATGGTAAGAAATGGTCATGAGTGCAAGAGTGGCTATGGATGCATATGTGAATGGTCAGAGACATGTTTTGACTAGTACAATCTAGAGGTGGTGGGCTTGTAGTGCATAAGGCATTCATCTAATGATTGAGCAAGTTCTACAAGTTCTTATATTCTAGTGCCACTTTATCTACCTATGATTGAACTTAAAAATGGATGGAGAAAACCACAATCAAAATTTCAATTTGTAAGAAATTACAACTAATATCCTCATGAGAAGAAATATCTTTGTTTCTAAAATTGTAAAGTTGGAAAATAATAGTAGATCTAAAAAGCCCAAAGTCTAGCAATGTAAGCAAGCTAGGGGACTATATCCCTTAAAAAAACAACTCTTCATAAGAAGAATTTAGGACATGAAAGAGAGCAAAGTGACCATGAATCCGGCATCAACAAGTTTGGGCCTAGGTATAAGAACAAAAGGAGTGTTTGAAATGATTAATTTAACAACAAGATAGATATTTGAGTTAGGATTACTAAGATGAATTAGTCACACCAAGATGTGAACATTGGTAAAACAAAATGAAAAAAGAAAAGGAAAGAAATCATAGGCTCAAGTGTGGCTTTCTAAATTTATTGGAGTTAGAAAAATGAGTTCCAAAAAGAAGAATGAAGAACCCAACATAAATTAATATTAGAAATCTCTAGAGAGAAAAACTAATAATTCTATAGGGTAAACTAGACAAAGAGTTTTGAAAGGTTGTATCATGATTCAAATATTAGTATTTCTACTAAACACATGAGAGATGAGGTTTAAGCTTGTGCAAAATAATTTTAGGACTATGCTTTGGAGTTTTATGTTAGAACAAGCTTGTAGTTTAATTAATTTAAATTATGTGATGAGAATGAGAAATTGATCCTAGAAATCTAATAATTTCCCAAAAGGTATTTGGAAGTGGTGCCTTGATATATTTAGACAAAGGGAAGAAAAAAAGAAAGTGGTTTGCATACACATATATTTTATCAATTTTATCCCTTGCAACTAAGTTCATTCCCACACACCAAGCCAAGGCCATAATGCTTGAGTTTGAACATGTGGGGAAATTATGAGAATGAATAGAGATAGAAACATCCTATAAACTATGAGCATCAATTCTAAAACTATGATGAATGATTCTAGTTTGAAATAAATGGTTTTTCTTTGTCATTATTTCCCAACCTAAGTATTATTTTCTCTTATTTAATTTATAAACATTTATTTTTATTTATCGACCCAATTCCTAATTAAATTTAGGTTTTAATTGTATGCCCATTGTTCATATTTTCTTGATTAGCCTTAGATTATTTATACAAAGTTATTTATTGACAACACCAATTTATATGTGGAGAAAAGCATATGGTGATTTAATTGGATTAGGAAATTGATATATAATCTAGCTACATGCCAATCCTTTTATTGTACTTCAAAACACTTGTATTTGGATATCAATGTCATATTTTAATTATGGATTAAGTTGTACTTTCATTCCATATTTTTAAAAAAGGAAAAAAATATCATGATACAATTCTCTTAGAGTAATTTTTTTATGTCTATACATGTTTGGTACCAACAGTTTGATTCCTATTAGTGTAGCAATAAATTGATGGGATATAAGAAACAATGTGGAAATTAGAGCCTTGACTAGCTTAACACAATACAAAAAAGTGTACTTCATAAAATTTGTTACTATTTTTAGCTTGAATGACTTTATCAAGAATGTGGACAAGGTTATCTATTTTATATGAATAAAATAATGAAATTAATGCATGAGGTGGAAATCTAGACTATTGTGAGTTTGACATATTGATCAATTTTTTCTTAATAATCTTATTATTTTGGCCCCTCGAGGATTTTCTTTCCACAAATAACTCCTCTAATTTCACATAGGAAAAAGATCTATAACTTAAATTTTAGATAAGGAGCTCCTATATTGAGATTATTTAATTAAATATGTTCTATTTTTTATAATTATATCATAATTTCATTCTTATGTTGAATTTGATGATAAAATTTGTTAGTTTACATGGAAAATGAAAAGGATTTACTATGCATTTAACTATTTTTTATTTCAAAAGCACTTCTAATATATTATATTTACTTATACAAGTTTAAGAATACTAAGAATTTTTATATTAAAAGCTACTCAATTAGAATTGATGACCCAAAAACCTTGATTGCAAAATTATATTATATAACCAAACATAACCTAAGCACAAGTAATGACTCTAGTGAGTGGAGAAGGAAGTTCATCACTCCTAGGTACCACCTACTATGTTTTCTCATCTACCATATTTGGAGCTACCCAAGCATCTTGAGAAATAAAATAATCCTACAATTCTCAGGGAAAAAACACCCCAACCAAGCAAAAGATTCATCATTGGTGATAAATTCATAATTTATAGATTCCTAGAAAGATGCACTTGTGCATTACCCTAGCTTTCCTAGAATTGGATGTCCTCCCATGTGGGGAAGTGGCAACCCATGTTGAACTAGTGCTAGAAATAAATGACCATAGATATAGGAGTGACTATAGCTACACCTATGTGTAAGTAGAGTAGGTATAATATGAATGGTTTTATATAGAGGAACCTAGCTCACAGTGCATGAGGCACTCCCCTAGAAGTTGACAAATTCTTGTAAGTGTTAGAATTCTAGATTCACCTTCTCTTCCTATGTAAGTACCTATCAATATTTTCAAATTTCCATGCCCTTGGTGCTTGTTTTAGACCGTAAAGGGATTTCTTCAATCTGAAAAAAAAAAAAAAAAAGTGAGGATTTTTTTCAACTACAAAACTAGGTGGTTGATTCATGTATATTTATTTCGCTAAATCTCTATTTAAGAAAGAATTTTTAACATCAATTTGATTAATATGCCATCTAAGACTTGTAGCCAAAGAAATAATAATTCTAATTGTATTCATTTTGATGACAAGAGAAAATATTTCTTTATAATCAACACCTTCCTTTTGATTGAATCCCTTAGCAACCAATCTAGCTTTATATTTTTCTATAGCTCCATTTGATTTGAATTTTGTTTTGTAAACCCATTTTAAACCAATAACATTCTTACCTTTGGGGAGGGTCACAAGTTCCCAAGTATTATTCTTAATTAATACATCAAATTCCTCTTTCATGGCATGTTCCCATTCTTTCTTCCCTTGAGCTTGCTCATATGATATTGGGTCATTTGTTTGTAAGACTTTCGCCATGAGAATATTGTCATTCCTTCCTTGGTTTTTCGAGCCTTATCTATATATCTCTTCAATACTCTTTGTCTTTTGTCTAGTTGGAAGTTCTTCTTTATTAATACTTATAGAAAATAGTTGGTCACAAGCATTAGTTATGTTATCTTCATTAGTAGTCGTGCTCTTATCATTATCATTAATAGAGTTTCTATTTCTTTGTAAAATATTTGAAATGTGGAAATCATTTATGGTTGTAAGCTTTGAATGTTCATCAAAATTTACATCTATGCTAATAAAAAAAAAATTTGTTACCAAATCATACAATTTGTAATCCTTTGAATCTTCACTATAGCCCATAAACAAGCACTTATAAATTTTTGGTTCTATATTTTTCTTGTTTTCTTCTAGGATGTGAGCCCAAGCAATACACCCAAATACTTTAAAATACCCAATGTGAGGCTTTCTTCCACTCCATGTGCTTCTTCAGGAGTGATATATGTGAGAGCTTTGGTGGGGGTTCTATTCATAATATGTGCAACACAAGAGATGACCAAACCCCAAAATTTATTATGCACTTTTAAAATGCAATATGCAATGAGCCATTTCTAAAATAATTTTATTTATCCATTCAACCACTCCATTTTATTAAGGGGTTATATGCAACTATTCTTTGTACCTTAATGCCATATTTTTCATAAAATGATTTAAATATATAATTGTAATATTCACCCCTATTGTTTGTCCTTAAGAATTTAATTATTTTTCCACTTTTTTTTTCAATTAATGGCTTAAACTTTTTAAATTCCTCAAATACTTAACTTTTATTTTCAAGAAAATAAACCCATACTTGCATACTATAATCATCAATAAAAGTGAGAAGGTACTTAGTACCTGAAATGGAAGGATATCTCAATTCACATAATTTAATATGAATGAGCTGTAGTGGATGGTTGGCTCTCCATGCTTTACCTGAATCAAAAGGATCTTGATGATGTTTACCTAACACAAATCCTTCACATACACCTTTAGATGCTAAGATCTTTGTGTCCTCTGACCATATTCATTCCAACCATGTCTTGTAATTTTATATATTTGTATTTCCAAGTCTAGCATGCCATAATTTTGACATATGATCACTTTGAGCAATAAAAGCATGGGAGAGTGTATTGATCATCAAAAAAATCACCAAATTTAAAGAGACTTTCTTTATGATCAATTCTACCAATAATTTTTTGGGTATTTTCTATCTTACAATAACTTTAGAAATAGTGACAAACAACTCATATCCAACTTGAGAAATTCTATATATTGAAATAAGATTCACCCCTAGTCCTTTAGCCAAAAAAATATTATTCAAAGTTCCATTTGTTACACTAATAGTCCATGTTCCTAGGACTGATAGTTTTATTTTATTGCCAATGATAATTTCTTGATATGAATTCTTTCCTTCATGAAAATAAATAAATAAAGATCTATCACCAGTCATGTGAAAATATACTCCTAAATCTAAAATCCATTCTTTATTATAATTTGAAGAAAAGTACCATGCTTTAACTCTAGATTTATTTTTGGGTTTAGAAGTTACCTCTACACTTGGTTTTACTTTCCTAAAGATGGTTACAAAATTTTCTTATCTTCCATTCCTTCCTTGATCCTTTCTTTATTAGGCTTGTATTGTTGTCTTTCATTATTCCTCTTCTTCAAAAAAAATTCCATATGGTTCTCACCTCCACAACACCTACAAATAATGGGTTTTCTTTCCAACTACTTTTCTACACCATCATTTCTAGAAAAGTGGTTAGAAACATCATTATTTGAAAATTTATTTCCTTTCTAATTCTTCTTTCCATAAACATATCTAGAAAATGATTTACCCTTAGTTATGTATGCATGATTCTTCTTAATATAACCTTCTTTTATAATCAAAACTTCTTCATCTAAATCTAACTTACACTCAAAAAATTTCTAGGGGATATTAGGATTTAATTGAATAACCCTTTCCTTGATTCTTTAAATACCTTGAAAGGTTGGGGAAGCTTTATTTCAACAATTGCAATCAACTGAAAATATTTTTTTATATATTCAATGCCTATTTTCTTCAATTGGGCATTTAAATATGTAACCTCATTAAAGTAATCGACCATTTTTTCAAAATTTGTTGGGCCTATGTTCACCATTTTTTCTTCTATGCTAAACACACTAGTAATATTTGTATCTTTATAATATTTTTGTAAATTTTCCCAAAGTTCTATTCAATTATCAACATCAACAAACCTTCTATTGAGATTGGGACTCAAAGCCTTACCAATAATTCCTCTAGCTAGCTCCAACTTGTATTTCCATAACTCCTTTTCTTTATTTTGTTGAGGTTCTCCAATATCTTTATTCACTATGCTCCATACAACCTTTTCTCTCAAAGCATTCTTAACTACAATCTTCCAATCTATAAATTTCTTCCATAAAAGACTGGCAAACTATTACTTGTAGAGCCCATGTTAGAAAAAATCAACCCTTAAAAAAATAGATTAACCACTTCAAAGATTATCTTTCTAAACAATATCATACTACTAATATCTTAGCCCTATTAGAAACTTTTTAGCTCTGATAATATGTAAAAATAGGCCCAAATAATGAAATAATTTGCACAATAGAAGAATATGATATGAGATATGCTAAAAATACTTGATAATAACTAAGACTAACAAGCTACTTCCCACTAAGAACAAAATTCACAATATGATGATTAAATAAGACTAACTATCTCCTATATATGCCTATGTATTCCTAGGATATCACTCAGGCCGACTTAGATAGCCTTATATAAGCCTTATGTCGACCTAAATAACTAACTAACAATATAATAATTGATAATATGACTTAATTAAGAGTTAAGATAGCCACAATCCAACTATTCATAACCCGATGTACACCAATATTAAGGGTGTAGCATGCCCCCCTCTTCAAAGAAGCATTGTCCTCAATGCTAATCAAGTGTGGATTCTTTTGAATAAACTCCTCATCCTCCCATGTGGCATCTTCAATTAGTAAATTCTTCCATTGGATGAGATCTACTTAGTGAGAGTTCTATTCCTCAACTTTTTCATGCATTTTTTACGAATGTACTTTGGTTCTAAAATGGTTCTTCCTTCTTCATCAAGCTCCATTAGTATTGTTTGAGTTGGAATATTATGCCAAATTACCTTCTTCAAACAAGAAACGTGAAAAAATAGATGTGTCTTTGTTGTTGGTGGCAAATCTAACTTGTAGGCAACACTACCAATCTTTTGCATGATTTGGTATGGGCCATAATACCTTGGAGACAACTTATTATTATTTTGTGTTGCTTAAATGAGATTTTCTTATAAGGCTACAATCTCAAAAAGACCCAATTCTCAACTTCAAAACTTCTTTCATTACGACTTTGGTTCGCCTGTTGCTTTATTCGATTATGTGCCATGGCTAAATTCTCCTTGAGTCCTGAAAGTACCTGTTGTTGATGAAGCAAGTGGTCCTCTACTACATGAACTCTTGGTGACACCTTCAATGATGATGTCATGTAAGGAGGATGATCTCCATATGGTGCCAAAAATGGAGACATTTTTTATGAGCTATGAAAAGAAGTGGTATACCACCATTTTGCTAGCGGTAGCCAATCTACCCATTGATATTGTTTCTCTGAAGTGAAACAATGTATATATCCTTCCAAACACTTATTAACGACCTTAGTTTGTCCATTTGATTGAGGTTGGTATGAAGATATATGAGACAATTGAGTACCCAAACATGAGAATAAATTTCCAAAAGTGACTAGTAAAGATGGGATCATGGTCACTAACAATAACCTTAGGTATACCATGTAGCTTTTGTTTATTCTCCAAAAAATATTTTGTCACTGCACTTGTTGTAAAAGGATGTGATAATGCAATGAAATGTGCATATTTAGTGAGGTGATCAACTACTACCATGATGACATTATGACCTTTATATTCGGGAGTCCTTGTGATGAAGTCCATGGATACCTCTTCCCAATGTTGGCTAGGAATAGGTAAGGGTTGCAAGAGACCTGGTGTCTTAATTGTCTCCCCTTTATTCCTTTGACAAACCAAAAATTCAACCACAAATTTTTGAAAATCACCTTTTAGTCCTTCCCAAAACAAATCTTTCTTGACCCGATGATATGTCTTCAAAAACATTGAATGACCACCAACTAGAGACTCATGCAATTTTGTGAGAATATTGTGTTTAAGAGTGGAATTCTTGTAGAGATACAAATTCTCTTTATACCAAAGAGTATCTCCCTTCCAACAAAACTTATCTGAACTACTAGGATCACTCTTTAATTTTTGGATGAGATTACTTGTCGCAACATCATTCTTCCACTCTACTTTGGCTTCTTCCACCCAATTTTCTTGTAATATCGAAAGGGCACACAATAAGGCTTCATCTTTCTCATCCTTCCTAGAAAGTGCATCTGCCACAATATTTTTCTTCCCTTTCCTATATACAATCTTAAAGTCATATCCCAAAATCTTAGTGACCCATTTTTGTTGCTCTTCAGAAGATAATCTTTGTTCCAAAAAATATTTTAGTCTATCATGATCTATCTTAACCTTGAAGTGTCTACCCATTAGATAAGGCCTTCATTATTTAACTACATGAAGAATCGCTAGCATTCCTTCTCATTAATAGGTTTCAGTTGATTCTTACCCTTTAATTTATAACTCTCAAAAGCAATTGGTCGACCCTCCTGCATGACTATTACTCCTATACAATTTCCTAAAGCATCACATTCCATAATAAAGTCCTTGGTGAAGTCTGGAGTGGAAAGCACTGGATTTGTACACATAGCCTCCTTCAATCTCTCAAATGTTTTATTAGCAAACTCATTCCAATAAAAAGAATCCTTCTTCAATAAATTTGTGAAAGGTGTTGCTATACGGTTATAATTCTTCACAAATATTCTATAGTATCTCGTTAATCCCAAAAAATCCTATAGACGCTTAAAATTGTCTTGAATGGTATTACACACTTGAATCTTTGTTTTGTCCTAAAATTCATCCTCTTTTCACCTATTTAATTAAATAACTAAGCCTAGTTATTTAATTAAATGCATCATTTTCATCTATTAATCTAATGAATTTAATTAGGTTAATTCACCACCTTTCACATTCACCTTTCATCTTGTTTAATTGAATAAATCAAATTATTTAATTTAAACACCTTATATCTCTCATTTAATTGAATAATCCTATATTATTTAATTAAATGTCATTTGAAACCCTTTTCAATAAATAAACTAATTATTCAATGATAATCCTGAAATTCCTCAACTTGCACAATTAAAACTTTGTTTTAATTGACTAATTACTAGTTTTCCTCACCCATCCACTTGCATAGGGAATATTCTAAAGGAATATTTTTCTATTTGGGTCCAAAAATGGAATATTCTTTCCTAAAAACCTCTATAAAAAACTTTCTAACAACTTTGAAAGTGTGTTTGTTTGAATCATTGTGAGATCTTGATGGTTTCTTTGATTCTCATCCATTGATGAGAATCCTTGATCCATATCTTCATGCTTGACTCCATCTTGACCATTGATTGATCCATCTCATCTTGACCCTTGATTCTTCATTTTCTCTCCTATAAATACCTCACCTCTTGGAGAGAAATGGATCCACTTCCATCAAAGAAAATTTATGCTTCTCACTTGAATACTATCTTTATTCATCCTTGCATCCATTATCAAGATTTTTCATCCTTTTCATCCATGCATAGCATAGTTTCATCTATTTTATCTTAAGCTTTCATCAATGGAGTTCGATTAGATGCACATTTTATCTAAGGGATTGGGAAAGGTTCATTATTCCACATCAATACAACACCACTCCCCCAATGGGATAAGGTTTGGAGTTCTAGATTAGGTTTCTTTTACACCTTCATGTATATTTCATTCCTAGTTTAATGGTTTCTTGGTTTTTGAAGCTTTCGAGCATCTCATTGGTATTGTAGCTTAGGGTGTTAAATATGTCTTAAATTCATTAGGATCTGGTGTAATTAGCTACTACTATGATTACAATCAGATTTTGTAACTAGAAGGGATTTACTAGCTTTATTTGATGAATTTTTATTAAGTTTTTGTGAGTTGCAGGTTCCAAAGAAATAGCGATGCTTTTGATGGCTACAGCAATGCTACAGAGATGTGTCACAATATAGTGACACATATGATTCAAATATATTGACACATGTTTAATATGGTGATGCCTCTTAAATATAGTGATGCTCATGTGTTTTTGACTATTATAATGATTTTTAATATGGCGACGTGCACCATATAGAGACACTATTTATGTCACTATTTTTGTGCAAAATGAAACATCAATATTTCACTAGAGCGACACACATTTCCTTCAGTGACACTTTTTACTGGTAAAAAAATAGAGTCAATTTTTATGTGTATTTTAAATTTTTAGTTTCATATTTAAACAAAGGAAAAGAGGGTGCACCCGAAATGGATTACACCTAATTTCACTAGTTTTTCACTCAATTATGAGTGCTATAATGTGCAATTGATAATCAAGAATCAAACCTAACCAATATAGTAATCAAAATACAAGTTTTAAGATAGTTAAATGTTGTGTACCTATTGCAAAAAGTGTTTTTGTAGGCCTCACTAAGGACTCATTCACCCAATGGTGAATGGGTCCCAACTAGGGTTCTAGAAAATCAATTTTTGGGTTCTATTCTTCAATATTTGCAACTCTAAACTCCAGGTGCTCAGCTCCCAAAATTTGAAAAATGAATTTTGTAGAATACTTTATGTGATCTTGCAAGAAAGATAACAACTTTGACAACTTTTGTAACTTTTTCTCTCCAATTGATCTTCAACCTAAAACCTACAATCACACATCAAAGGAGAAGAAAAATGTTGTTTTGTTAGGCAATAGGGTTTTGCCTTGGTCAAACCCCATTTTGGTAATTAAACTTGAAATTAAATAATACATAAAGGGAAAGATGAATGAACAATGTGATGTCACAACTCACCAATCCTCAATTAAACCTTGGATTGCAAATCCGAAACTTAGAATGAAATGGCCTCAATGATAGTAGATCTTGATCATGAACTTGACATAAGATAATGGCTTTGAATACTTGAACTTGATCACCAATGCTACATCATCACATTAGCTCAACAACATGCATGACTTTGACATGACGATTTATATCTTGATTGTTGCAATAAACTAACAATATGCCCTTGAATGCCTTCTTGAATGCTCTTGTGAACTCTTGATCTCATAAATTTTCTATTAGAACTTGAATTCTTGAAAGCTTAGACCTTCTAGGATGAAACTATGTGAAATAACCTTATATTTATATATAACTTAAGATTAAATCTTGAAATTCAAATAACACAAGCCAACATCAAATCTAGGATTTGAAATCATCAAAATACCACCAAAAACATATTCTTATGGGGGGTCCTAGGGTTAAGTGAGGACCCATTCACCATGTGTTTAATGGGTCCTAGCATACTTAACTAGGACACACTTTCGTGATTGTGAAATGCTATGTAAAAAGGGGTTCTTAGGACCTAGTGAGGACCCATTCACCAGGTGGTGAATGGGTCCTAGGTCACTAACCTAGGACACATACCTTGTAAAACTAAGTGTTGTGTAATATTATTTATGAATTATGTCAGGATTTATCCCTTAGAATCTGTAATTAATTAGGCTTGGATTTGAATTAAAGGGGTCAATTAAGCTCAAATTAACCTCAATTAATTAATAAATCCCTAGATTGGTGTGAAATTGTAAAGATGAACTTTAAAACACCAAAAATAAGGCACCATTAAGTCTATTTTATTAAGAAGGTTCATAAAATTAATGTGAATGTGTGAAACACATTACAACACTAAATTAGGGCATAATTAAGCTCACTTTAATATTAATTATTTACAAATTAAGTGTGAGAAAGGGATACTTTTTTCTACACTACATTTTTTCCCCCACTTTAGTAAGAGTGTGAATCCATGTCAAACTCACACTAAAGTAGGCATTCAAGGTACTTATATATATGTAGCAAATAAAAAGATACACAATCATACACTATCAAGGACTAAAAAGAAAAGGAAGGTGAACCAAGCCTCGACTGTCCAATGCAATGTGGAACACGTCTCAATTGTTTGTCCAAGAAAGGGGAAGGATCAAGCCTCAAATGACCAACGCAATGTGGAACACATCACAAGTGTTTGTCCAAAAACATTTACAAGAAGAATGTAATCTCCACTATGCAAACGATGCACACGCTCACTCTGAGTTAGTGGAACCTTAGGCTTTCCACTAGGTGAGTATCCCTCCAGGAAGGTGGCTTAGTGAGAAAGTCATGCCTGTGTTTTGGCTCTCATTGTACTTATCATACCAAATATATCCCTTTTATAACTCGGAGAGGGTGCCACTCACATTCCTATCTTGTGCTTAACAAGTTGCGCTATGCTAAGCACCCATGCACAACAATTTCTATAGGTTCTTGTTCAAAGGGATCTTGTTTCATTCATGTAAGGTCTTCTTCTTAGGGATCATTCTACCTAATGTCTTCAAGAGAGGACAAATCAAGAGTAACAAATTACAACTTAGGGGATGCCTCATCTCACATCAAGCCACTAAGATAAAGTTGTACACTAAGAAATATCACACTCTTGGAGGAAATCAAATCCAATGACACCACCGAGAAAAGGACACATCGCAAGAAAAAAAAATAGCACCATGAAATATAAAAAATGTCAAAAATATATCATCAATGTATGCCCCCACTTGAAAGCGGTTGCTAACACCATTGTTGTGGGAAATCACTTTAAAGTAGCTATTTTTTTCTCCTAAGACATGAGAGATTTCCTTGAAAAACACTATGCCAAGTCATATGTTTCTAAAATAAAGCTACATCGTGAAAAAGGAGGGAGGGGTTTCCCCCAAAAATATACAAGGGATCTATGGATTCGAGGTCAGTATGTCTTTTCTATAATTTTTCATAGAGTGTGGAAATATAATCATTCCCCAAATACTCGTAGAACTAGAAGAATGATACAAAGATAGCAAAAACAAATAAAAATCCTTTCGGGTCAACATGGAAGAGACCTAAATGTCTAGGTGCCTTGCATCATCCTGAAAAGGAAAATACAAGAAAAGAGAGAAAGGATAAAATATTTATGACATAAAGAACAATTTAGGTACAAATAAAGGAATTCACAAAAATATAGAGAGATACATCAAACAAAATAGCACAAAATTTTATGAATTTCATGCTCATTAGTTATGTCACATCCTTGGTTGGTTAAAATCTTAAAGCCTTGGTCATAAGTCTCTTCAAGGTTGATAGGAGTCTTGGTCACTTTGTTAACATAAGATGAATAACTATGCACTTGATTAGGGGAACTAGATTCACTCATTGTTGGAAGTTTAAGCTTAGTTTGCAACTCAATTTCAAGATGTAAAATCCAAAACATCTCAAGTTGTGTTGGTTGTTTCATAGAAGGATAGAAAGATGCATTATTCTCAAGATTATTAAGGAAATCATTTATGAATTCATTCATGCTAGCATCATCATCTCCAATTATGTCAACATTTCAATTAATCATCTTTATTAAAATTTATAAAGACATGTAAACCAAACTTAAATCATTCTAGGTATTTAATGAGAAGTAATTAGAAAGAAACATAAATTAGTAAAGGTGAAACCCTCAATAATATTATGGTTATACAAAGTGATGTGCATGTTAGAAAGTATGTTAGTCCATTTAATAAGTTTTATTGAACGTATCATTGTTGTTATCCCTCTTAAACTTTAAAAAGCTAGATATTGTTGTTAAATATGGTTATTAGGGATTTTGATGAGTTAGTGAAATAATATGATACACTTCAATATTTATGATTAAATGAACTTAAATTCTTCCATCAAAATGACAGAGTTGAATTATTTGAATTGATGTGGATAGTAAAGTATACTCTTGAATAATAAAATAAATTATTGTATAGTTCAAATTTAGAAAGGAAATCATTTTGTTCAAGCTTATAAATGTAAGGGAGTGTTTAGAGACTAGTTATTGTTTCCTCCTAGTGGGCCTTAGGTAAGCTTTAAATTGAAAATCATGGTTATTTAATCAAAAACGATGAAGAAGAGGTTAGTGTCTAAATTGGAGGCAACTTAATTAAGAAATGTTAGTTCAACCTAAGAAGGTGGTACTAAGAACTTTCTAAAATTCCATTGATTAACCTTAAAATGAACGATTTATTTACCCATAAATATGCCTAGCATGTTGCAAAACTTGGTTATTAGAGTAAGCTTGTCATAAGTTTCACTTGTGAATAAGCTATGTGTTCAACAAGTGTACCACGCTAGAAACATCATAACTCTCATCATGTATACATTTGAAACACCTCTTGTGTTAATTAGATCATGGATAAAGAATTAATTGAGGATGTAACTTTGAAAGTACATTATCCTCGGTTCTATAACAAAGTGTTAAAATTGATCTTGCACTTGTACTTTAGACGTCATTAACACATAAGTCTCCTAAAACTTATTTAGACTATTATTCAACATAAGAAAGAGTCCTACTATTGAATGCTTAAAGTTCTAAGGTGAGTCAACTTATGGTTGGTAGGTAAGATTTCATGATTAAGAACATCAAATAATGATTGAAACCCTACATTGTATGGTAAATCCTACTTTTAAAAGGGGTAAAATTGGATTTTACTTGGAATTGATGGGTGGGACTTTAAATTCATTTAAACACTTTTGAAAATCAAAAGACAACCTAGTAAAATTAATAGATTTTTAACAACTCCGAACCCTTTTGTTTCATTGTTAGAAGAGTAAATAGCAAGCAAAACAATGTGATCATTAAGATTCAAGCCAAAGGTGAATGTATAGAAATATTCAATTAAGATTTATATGTGAGGTTCCATAGATGTGGCATTTAAGTTATTCCCTTATAATTAGACATAAAATATTGGTGAAGGGACCTTGTCAAAGTGAGAATTTGAAGATTAAAACATTATCTAGGACACATGCTATTACTACTCTTCTTATAAATAAGCTAAAGATTAAAGGCTTATAAATAAGCTAAATATTAAAGGCTTGTTAGTGCCAAAATTAGAAAGGATACATGTCCTAAAGGAAGTAATAATATATTCAATTTTTTGTTGACCTTGAAGGTTGTATACATGTCAAACTAAGGAATCTATAAATTGGGTAATGAACTATGTATGATTCACGATGTATTGGTAGTTGGGAAATTAAAAAATAAATAAATAAATAAAAACAACTCAAGTTGTGTGTTGGTTAGTACTTATTTATGGAAAAACATATACACATGAATACAGTGGAGAAAACATAAAGATAGTCAAAAAATTTAGGAATTTTTTCTCATTGAGGATAGATGGAACAGTGATGGTAAAAATGATGACTATAACATGTGACTAAGTGGTTCAACCTTAAATAGTGAAATGCAAGATTGGTTAAAAAGGATATTAATAAGTTGTGAGAATTACTATTCCATGGTTGTCATATGTTTCATGCATTATGGTGTTCAATTAAAATGGTTAGCTATCTTCCTTATTAAGTAGGAAATATTTTGTAGCATGTGGTGGAAAATATATTGGAATTACATGTATTAATATATTGGGAACATAACAAACATAGTTCAGTAAAAGAGGAAGAATGGTATGAGAAAATACATAAAACCAATCTTGATATTAAATGTGATGCTAAACACTAAATTAGTAAGATGAGAAGTGTGGTGAACTATGTATTGTTTTATAGTTGAACATCTTATAGTGGTTTCTTGTACTTATGCAAAGTTAATATATGTTTCCAAAATTGAGATGATAAGTGAATACTATCTACATAAAATAGAATATGTTTAAGTCCATTGCTCTTGTTCTATAATACGGTGAATTTTGTAAAGTGTATTGTGTTATGACATGTGAAGTGGAAAACCAGTAAATGTGTTGTGCCCCAAGTATGAGATACAGGGTATCTAACTTGGGATAAGGGTGAGGGATTTCAAGTATGACCCCTTATGTATACCCTTTTTGATGATCCATAGTGTAAGTTAGTTAATTGTGAAATAATGTAAACATGATATGTGTAGATGTGTGTCTACTAAGTGAAATGTGAAGTAATTCTTTGTGTAAGTCTTGTTCGTATATTAAATGTGTACCCCTAGTGTACGGCTCCACTATAGGATTGAGATACCTTCTAGTGTAAATAGAGGTTGAGGGGTGAGAGAACCCCAAGGGGAAACTCCATGATTTCCCTTGGCCGTGTTCCTAACCTACTCTCCCACATATGAGAACCACACTTGTTGGTTCATAGTGCAAGCCTAACCTTGAGATTTGGTATCTTACCAGGTTGAGGATGATTTGTGATGTGCCTTGGTTTAGATTGACTTCTACTCATAGTTGTTCAACATTGGTACTTCAAGGGTATGATAGTTAAGCCAACCTTCAAACTCTTGGATATTGATAGTATTGGGATCCATTCAACAAACAAATGGGTAAACTTGTATCAGCTACATATCATTAGGAAAAAATTTGAAAACAATGTTTATCAAGTTAAATTATGGAATAAAGAGCTCGGAATTATAGGAACATACTTGAATTAACAATCAGTTGCACAAAAACTTGTAATAAGAGGAACAGGAAAGTAATATTATGGGCAGCGATAATGGAACATGGCAGTAATAGTGACATTTTGGCAACAAGTAGTAGCAGTTAGTGTGAAATATGATGTACAAATTTGGACCATGAGATAATTACAAGTGACTTGCATTTGGGGTATTTCATGGAAGATAATTTATGGATTGGTTATTTAGCAAGTCTTGGGTTGTGTGGGACTATGCGTGTTATTCATGATATGGTCACTATGTTATTATGTGGTTTGAGACCACCATGATTATGTATGCTTCTATATATATATATATATAATGTGGTTTGATACCACCATTCCCTTCCTACCCTTGGGTGGCTTTAGCAAAGTCACATAGTGCATGTGATGTGCAATTTTGTGAAAATGTGATTTATTGCTATTTTATTTATTTACAACTTTTTTTCATTATTTTTAAGCCAACAGTATTGAATTTTAAAGTTAGGATACTTAGCCATTTGGGTTTCATTTGGTCCTCTTTTCCTCAAGGAATTTCTTAATCACTTCTTATTGATTGGAATTTTGCACCATTTCTCATTGAAATGTTGAATTTTATATTTCTTATATGAAATTTTTATCATGAATTTGGTTTATGATTTTATATTATTGGTTTGACATTGTTGTTTGAGGCCTTCTTATGATTTACAACTGTTGTTTCATGTTTTGTGATGTGACCTATGTAAACTATCATATCCAAGAGGGATCCATGGTAGGTTGTATAGGGGAGCAGATGGCCTAGGGAATCTTATTGTGAGGATGGGAGTTGTAAATGGGACCGATATAGGACAGTCATAATCCATTTCTCCCTATTTTTCTATGTGATTGATTATTTGTGTACCTTCCTTTTGGAGGCTAATCCCCTTACAAAAACAAGATGAAGGTACTAGGAAATACATGGAGGGGTCCTTAGAGAAGGGCCTCAAGACCATCTTTCCTATTATGATCATAGAATTATAGCATATAGTTTCATTAGATACAAGGTTGCATAATAATATGCTACACACTAATGGCACATTTTCTTTACTTATATTCAGTATTTTTTGCTACAAATTCTATAGTATTATGGTAATGTGGACTATTCATGGGCACTCAACATAGCTCATCCTCATAAAACCCATAGTGTGAGCCTTGTGATGTCAATCTTGTGTGGCTAATTGTGATATATGTGTTAAAAACAAGTGTATGTGATGTTGACTAATTGTGTACTAAGTGATAGAGTCATGCATAATGAGATGATGTTAAGTGCTCCTTGAAGAATTTTGAGAAGTACAATACGAATTCAAAAATTTCCTAGCTGAAATTAGTGTTATATGAACCATTGATGATGATATTATTGACTTATATGATATCGAAGTGGACCTTAATGCAT
Source organism: Sequoiadendron giganteum (assembly GCA_007115665.2). Classification (NCBI taxonomy): domain Eukaryota; kingdom Viridiplantae; phylum Streptophyta; class Pinopsida; order Cupressales; family Cupressaceae; genus Sequoiadendron; species Sequoiadendron giganteum. The sequence goes on along the minus strand of CM021100.1, from coordinate 841,674,024 downwards.
ATGTGTGACCTTACTTTAGATGATTGTGATATTGATTTGAAAGATTATGTGAATGGTGTAACCTCCTTGTGTTGAGTTGTATATGAACTGTAGTTTATGGGATGCCTTTTTTCCTTTTAATGCATGGATGCTAACATTGTGAAAGAAATTATTTTGAAATCATACTCCATTCTTATATTTTGATGATTTTCAAGATTATAACCAATAAGGCCTGGTATTTTTAACAATATAGATGTGCATGATCATATTAGAATTATATCTCTCAAACCTTAGAGACTTCCAAGAGGAAGTCTACTCTAAGGGGATGGGAATGTAAGACCAATCCCTATGTGACTAATAACATTTCAATATTTCTTGGTATGTGCTTCATTTCAAACTAAATAAAATAGGTACATGGTACAATTTCATAGATGTGTTGGTGTTGGTCATTGGAATGGAGTCATATAGAATAATTCTTTTCATTGAACTTACATAGAAAATATGGTTATTTTGTCAAGGAAACTTTTCATAACCCTCTTATATGTTGATTATCTAGGAAATTATCAATGCGTGTACCTTATAACGTGTTAGAATGTTGACGATGAAAATTAATGTTGAAGTAATACTAGATAATATGGATTATTTAGACTTGAGAAGATGATTGATGGAAGCTATTTAATTATTAGTATGGAATATAAAACTATGATTGTTTAACTAAGATTATGATGAAGGGTGATTCTTTTATAAATGAGTTATTTTTAAGAAACAAGATATAACAAAATTAGTTGAGTAAAATATGGTTACTGATGTGGTATTATATTTTAGCTACACAAAATTACTAATGATTCAAATGATTGATGAAAGCTAGGTCTCAGAGGTCCCAAGAGTTTCATAATGGAAGAAGGTTTTCATCAAGCATGTGAAGAAGCAAGTCAAGGTAACGATATCAGAATAAATGATGAACTTCAATTAAGTATAAGAGGTAAGTATATGAGCTTAATGTGGATTATTTTACAAAAAAATTATGACCAATGGGGAGGAGGGAGAGACACCAAAACCCTATTAAAGCACTTCATTTTTTGAAGTGTTGTTTTTTTATGTTAATGTGATAGTTTATACTGTAAATTGTCTTTTAATATTTGGGTTATTGATAATTTTGTTATTTGATATTTTCTTGGGGAAAAGTCTTTTATTTGATATCTTCATGGGAAAATGTGTGCTTTATGTCAATGTGATACTTATATTGTAAGTTGTCCTCTAGGATATTGTTAATTTTGTTATTTGATATTTTATGTTTGTTCAAAAGGGTATATTTTCCACTGATTTAAAAAAGTGTTTCTAAGTGTTAATTTTTTCTTATAATTGTGTTTTTGAAAGTCCTAAGGGTTAGACATCTTTTTTAGTCCAACTCCATAGATTACATAAAACATTAGTTTTGAACCTTTTTAAATTCACTTTTTTGTTAGTGATGAAAATGGGAGTATTAAAACCCATGTGAACACCATGCCTCTTAAATGGAAAAGAGGACATGGTGGTTGGGGGTTGGTGGGAGAAGAAATGGAAGAAAGTGTTGCCAAGTATTGGTTGTTTTCATGTTGGTTTTTTATTATTATTATTTGAGAGTTTTTTTTGGGGGGGGGAATAAAAGGAGAAAGAGAGGAGAGGAGTTGGAAAGAAAAAGGGTGTGAGAGGAGGAAGAAAATGGAGGAAAACAGCAGATGGAATAAGCAAAAAGAGCTAAGTTTCTTTTACCCTACTATGTCATGGATGATTTGTTGTGTCTTCTTGATTTTGTTAAAAATTGGGTGTGATTTATTTATTTTGTTGAATTTATTGCATTTCTGGAAATGATTGGAAATAATGGAGTTTCATTTGTGAAATGATTGTTTTAAATCCTTGGAAGGTTGAGGGTGATTTAATGTTTTATGGGTATTTGTCATTTTGATGTTATGGGGTTTTATGTAACTTGTGATGAGTTTGTATCCTTATGTTTGAAGTTGGATTATTGCACTTTAACTATGGGTTTGGTGATCTCTCCTTGCTCGAGGGATGGCTAGAGCCTAGTAATGGCTTGATGATGCCATATAGGTTGGGTGGTGAGCTTTCTTTCCCTTGTGGACATATTTTCTTTATTTTTAAACAATTGGATAGGTTTGGATGTTTTAAAAAGCTATTGTTGACAAACAACTACAAGGAATTATAATGTATAACATGGATATTAAATCCTTTTAGTCCCAAAATCTCTATCCCATTTGAATGAATCTGTTGTACAAAGAAAAAGAGAGATATTTTTTTGTATTTTATGTTGTGACCATTTGAGAGAAGAGATTATATTACACACCAATTATAGGAAATGAAGTCTCATGGAAATGGTACATCTACATGTGCTTATTTAGTACTATTGCTATTTGTATGATGGAGTCTAAAACAAATATTAAAAAACCCTCTTTCTATTAGAAAAGAAAGAGAATGTCTTAAGTTATGTAGTAAGTAATTTTAGAGAAATATTTATTGAGTTGTCCTTATTGTTATTATTATTTATTTTTTAATGTGAAAAAAAGAGATGAGAGTTGAAATAAATTAGAGACTATAATCTTGCAAATGCAAAGAAAAGAGGGGATTCTTGTTCATTTTAAGAAACTAAACCTGAACTTCTCATATTCCCATAAAACTGATATTTCTTTTAATGCATATATCTATTTTTTCATCTATGAGATACTTACATATTGCACTATATTATTTTCCTTTCTCTTTGGAAGAATGAGCATTTACATTTTATGTATAATGAATGAACAATATTTTGTCCAAAAAAAGTCTATAGTTTATTGCAAATGTAGCAAATTTTCAATATATCAAATAGTGCATTTGCATTGATATCTACTCAATATTAAAAAAAAATATTAAGATTAACTTGATACTTGAATGATAAATACTATATTATATTTAGCTGAGTGATTTCTGGATTTGATTGTGTGTGAATTTTTTGATGCAAAACATTCACACACAATCAAATCCAGAAATCACTCAGCTAAACATCATGGATTGTGGGAACTTGATATCATTAACTATATTATATTATCTTAAATTTGAGGGTCCCTTACATTTAACATTTAAATAATAAATATTAACCTCATATTACAAAAATAAAATAAAGGAAATGAAATAAATATCAATTAGATATGTACATATTAAATAAAATAAAGTTCTTTTCAAAAAAATAGTGTTGGAAGGAAGAAGGGTGTGAGAGGAGGAAGAAAATGGAGGAAAAAAATAGATGGAATAAGCAAAAAGAGCTAAGTTTTTGTTTTACCCTACTATGTCATAGATGATTTGTTGTGTCTTCTTATTTTTGTTAAAAATTGGGTGTAAATTATTTATTTTGTTGAAGTTATTGAATTGCTGAAAACGAAGTGAAATGAGAAGAAAATAGGTAAATAGAATATCTTTATGCATTAGGGTTAACTTGTAGTTTCTCTAAGATTCAAGGATTGAGATAAAAAGAATCCAATGGTTAAGATTTGATGCACAAACAATTAACTTTGATTTAGAGATTTTGTAGTTAGTCTTTCTAATTAATCAATTAAATCTTTGATGGGTTCTATGAATCTAGTGATATCTTGAAGTCATTTAAAGAAACTTTTAAAATAAGTTTCTATTATTCTTGAAAATTTTAAATTAAAGAAACTTTTAAAGTTTTATTCATTCTTACTAAAATTAAATTTTAAAAATACAAATCAAATAATAAGTTTTATTCATTCTTGCTAAATTTAAATTTTGAAAATACAAATCAAATTGATCCTCAATCCAGAAAGGAAAAAGCCATTATTTTTTTTTCAATTTATTTTAATTCAATTTAACTAGTGGGCTTTAAATAAAATTATTATTAATTTTTAAATAATATTAATTAATAGTGTTGGTTTAAATAATGATATTTAAACAAAAGAAAAATTATAAACAATTTTTATAAATAATTAAGGTTTAACTATTAGTGGGTTCAATGATAATAATTTTATAAATTTGAGTATTTTGGGTGATAAATAATAGTGTTATTAATGATTATATGGTGATTAAACAACAATGTTTTTATTACTTATTTTCTTTATTTATAAGCTTCTTGATAAAGGATGGATTGGTGTGTAAATGACAAATAAATATTACATTCTTATAATAAATTAATTAATTAAAAAAACTATGAGTTAGAGAATAAATAATGATCTTACTATTTAAGGTTCAAGCATTAATCAACTAATGATAATATTGATAATACCTAATTTAGGATTCGAAACACCATTAATTTAGTGATTGAATGAGGGCAACATCATTGTTAACATTTAGTGCAAGCTTAAGAAATAATGATCTCTTACTGTGTTTAAAAGATGAATAATTGGTAACATTTTTCTTATAGTCTAGCTGACTATTAATAATAATCTATATTCATTATATCAATATCTCTTGATGAAGATATGGAATATTTCTCTTAAATTTAATGTGTATCTTAGACAGTAGAAGGTTGAGGTATAACACTTGAATGGGGTATTCTCTTGAGGGGCTAGAATGGAAGCAAAATTAGCAAGTAATCTAAACTTCAGTCAACTTCTTGCTTATACATCTAGGTATTTGAATGGAATGATAACGTGAATTTTTTCAAGGTGATCGGGGACATTTAAATCAGTAGGATAAGATAGGAGTTAAAGAGGTTTAAGATGCTATACTATGCAGTTAGGTATTCGTAGTGGAAACTTTAATGAGATTCATAATTGGTGCTATCCTTAATATTAGATTAAACATTGTACTAAATTGTATGCTCAAACAACATTGAATCTTGACTGTTAACATGCATCCAACCATAACAAGTGAATAATAATATTTATGTGAATATCGAGAATAACATATGACGTTATTGTTACACCCTCAGAACTTGAGAGATAATTAACCTATTTAATGTAATTGAAAGAAAATATGAGTGTCTTATGTGTTATTTCAAAAAAAAATTGATGGTTGTTGAATGCTCACATGTAAAATGATGGGCATGATAAACACTCATTAAGATTTGGGTGAGCATGATTGGGTTCAATTGCATTAGGGTCATTACCAAAATCACAACTTGAAACATCAACCAAAGAGAACAAGGACTTCCACGCATTGCTAATACATTTATCCATTTTTAGTTTTTCAAACTTAAACAATGTAATTTTCTTATTACACTATGCATCAATCTGAAAATGAAATATTGTAACTGCAATTATGAAATCACACAATGCACAAAATGTACCAAATTAAGCTAGATATAATGAAATGAATGAAACAGAAAATCAGGAAACTATAACAAAGATCTAAAAGCAACAAACAAAAGCACAGAAATGAGGGTTTTAATTTCCAAAAATGCAGATCAAGACCTGATCAGGGACTCATTTTCCCTAGGGTGAATGGGTCCTAGATTAGAGTTTTGCAGCTGATTTTTACATATTTTCAAGCCTTTTCTAATGATTTTCATATTTAGGTTTGCTATAGTAAGTTTCAGGTTCAATTTTATGTAAATGCAATATGAAATTCAAGTTGAAAATGTAACAAAATGATGAACTAAGAAACCTAGTTTGATATGCAATTTTTGTTTCAATTTTTAGATGCAAGTTTATATGATGTAAATGATATGCAAGATGACTAATTTTTTTGGTATTTTTTAGATTTAAAGAATGCAAAATAATGCAATCCTAAAAACTCTAGATGAAATGCAAATTTGAATGCAAAATTAGACACCCTAAATGAGATCTAATTCAATGCAAATGAATGCAAGATCTAAACTAAGATGAAAAGAGGCTCCAAAATTAGAAAACTACAATGTTCAAAAATTTTGGTTCACCAAAATGAAACAAAGAAAAAGAAGGTGCACCTGAAATGGATTAACTAATGGATGCGCCTAATTTCATTAGTGTTTCACTCAATTATGAGGGCTATATTGTGCAATTGACAATCAGAAATCAAACCTAACCAATATAGTAATCAAAAGATAGGTTTTAAGAGGGTTAAATGTTGTGTACCTATTGCAAAAAGTGCTTTTTGGGCCTCACTAAGGACTCATTCATCCAGTGGCAAATGGGTCCTAGCTAGAGTTCTTGAAAATTAATTTTTGGGTTCTTTTCTTCAATTTCTGCAACTCTAAACTGGAGGTGTTCAACTCCTAAAAGTCGGAAATGAATAATGTAGAAAACTTTTTGTGATCTTGCAATAAAGATGACAACTTTGACAACTTTTTATGTCCAATTGATCTTCAACCTAAAACCTGCAATCACACATCAAAGGAGAAGAAAAATATTGTTTTGTTAGGGAATAGTGGTTTTCCTTGGTCAAACTCTGTTTAGGTAATTAAACCTTGAAATGAAATAATGCATAAAGGGAAAGATAAATGAACAATGTGATGTCACAACCCACCAATCCTCAAGTGAACCTTGGATTGCAAATCTGAAACTTAGCATGAAATGGCCTCAATGAGAATATATCTTGATAATGAACTTGACATAATATAATGTCTTTGAATACTTGAACTTTAACACCAATGCTACATCATCACATTAGCTCAACAACATGCATGACTTTGACATGATGATTTATATCTTGATTATTGCAATAAACTTTAATAATCTTCCCTTGAATGCCTTCTTGAATTCTCTTGTGAACTCTTGATCTCATAAATTTTCTATTAGGACTTGAATACTTGAAAGCCTACATCTTCTAGGATGAAACTATGTGAAATAACCTTATATTTATACATAACTTAAGATACAATCTCTAAATTCAAATAACACAAGCCGACATCAGATATAGGATTTGAAATCATCAAAATACCACTAAAAACATATCCCAAAAGGGATCCTAAGATTAAGTGAGGACCCATTCGCCATGTGGTGAATGCGTCCTAGCATACTTAACTAGGACACACTTTGGGGATTGTGAAATGTTATGTAAAAAGTGGGTCCTAGGAACTAGTGAGGACCCATTTGCCAAGTGGTGAATGAGTCCTAGGTCACTAACCTAGGACGCATGCCTTGTAAAATTATGTGTTGTGTAATATTATTTATGAATTTTGGGCTTTATCCCTCAAAATTTGAAATTAATTAGGCTTGGATTTGAATTAAAGGGGCAAATTAACCTCAATCAATTAATAAAGCCCTAGATTAGTGTGAAAGTGTAAAAATACACTTTACAACACCAAAAATAAGGCACCATTAAGTCCATTTTATTAAGAAGGGTCCTAAACTTAATGTGAAAGTGTGAAACACATTACAACACTAAATTAAGGCATAATTAAACTCATTTTAATAATAATTATTCCCAAATTAAGTGTGAGAATGGAATAATTTTTTTCCACACTACACATATACTCTCTGATATTTTATTGACATATGGTTTTATTTTGTGAGGCTAACTAGTTTTGCAGATTTGAAAAAAACTTGGAGTGAAGGAACATACTATCATGTGACCATACATTTTAGAAGTGTGTTTTACACTTATGGAACAATTATAACCCATCTTTGCTGCTTTTATTTATGTTTTAGGACCACTAAATTTCCATTGGCCTTAAAATTCACAATTACATTAAGTTTTTTCAAGGTTGGTTAAAATTGAACCCATACAACCTAATTTTGTAATATTGGTTAAAATTGGACAAAACAAACAAACACTTCCATTGGTGCTTAAAATGAATTCATTTTGCTATATTGGGTTAAAATGAATGAGTTTTTGATGTGCTTGATTTGCTTGTGTACACTTGTAGTGTGTATCTACTCCCCTTGCACTTCATGCAATCTTGGGTGAAGAGGAACACTCAAATGTACTTTCTTAGTTTGAGTCACCCTAAGAACTTGCTATGTATCCTCTCCCCTTGCAATTTGTGTGATCTTGAGAGAAGATAAATAGATTTTTTCTTATTAAGAGAGAACTTGCTAGGAGATACATCCCACAATGGATAACTCCTAGAAATTCTTGCAAGCACGTTTACCGGTGGGCTTTAAATAAAGGTTGCAAAATTGTAATGAAATTAATTTTTGTTTAAGTGAGCAACCAAGATCTTTAATCTACAACACCAAATAACCTCCATAAGAGATAGAGAGAAGCAAAAATGGAATATTTTATTCCACCAAACAAGAATTGCAATATGATACAATGCTTACAATATAATGTTGTGCAAAATATGCTAGAGGTGCCTAGCTTATAAAGGCAAGGAAGAGAGATAGGATAAGACAAGATCATGAAAAGTGTCTTAATCCTATCACATGAGAAAACTAACTCGTAACTACCTTTAAGAAAATGTAAAGTCTAGATAAGACAACTAATATCCTAAGTAAAATTAACATGTGAATTAAGTCCTCTAAGTCCCTAGTAAAGAATTAACTAGGTACAAGACATTCACACCAACACCCCCCCTCAAGTGAAACTTAGGGAGGAACAAACCAATGCAAATATGCAAAATATGGGTCTCGACAACAAGGCCTAATGAGTTTCCCATGTACAAAACAAAAAGACTCTCGTAAGCAAAGAAAAGTAGTAAAACCCTATGGGAGAAAACTCCTCTCCAAAAGAGAGAAAAACATGCAAAGAACAATGTCCCAAGAATAATAAGAACATGAAGAACATCACTGAAGCATGAAGAAGCTGCAAAAATTTGTCGAAGGATGACTTCTATAGTGTTGAAACTAAAGAACCTCCTTTGAAAATAGGATGATCATGATCAAGAAAATAATACTAACAGATGCTACTCGAACTTATCTCTAAAATAATGCATGAGTTCCCCCAACGATGCTACTCGAACTTATCAAATGGAAACAAAGGAAATAATATATGTCAATCAAAAATACAGATGGCAAAAGAATCTATATGAGTGACCCCAACGATACTACTCAACCAATGTAAGTTGAAAATATAGGTGCCAATAGTTTGAAGAACATCGATCAACTGAGGATGAAAGGTTTCCTCCACAAAATAGGAATGCAAGAGTGTCTATATGGTAAATTCTCTATCTCACAAAAATGCATGGATAACTAGCCGATGCATCCACCTATTACATAGGAACAAATACTAGATACATAGTTCACTCCAAATCAAAACCAAAGAAGCATCAGCATGAACAGTATAATACCCCCCCATAATTTTAACTTCAGAGAGGCATGACATATCCACTGATACTTTTTGTATCACCATGTAGTGAATGAAGGAGAAGAAACAACATCTGAAAGTGCACAAGAAATTACCTACGGCTAAAAAAGGGTGTGCAAAAACAAGGCACACATGCATGAGGCAAGAATCACATGGATTCAATTTTATCATGGAGGGACTCTCACTTGACAATGTGTGATGGAAAATAACAAGGCTCTATAAAACCCCCCCATGGCACTTTATAATACAATGTGAGTACAAAATATGGCACAACCTTATGTGAAAAATCTCCAAAATACATGTACAATAATGTGGCACTTTATTTCAATGCGTTTACATAAAATAAACTGCTTACAAATTATGTTCAAATTTTCGACAAAGGAAAAAAATGATGTAAATACATATAAAGCAGCCCAAATGAAGCCATCCCATGCAAAAAAAAAAATTCCAGGTGCCAAAATATCCAAGTAATTAACTAGAGTGTCAAAACACAAAATATGAATTAATTATACTAGGGGCCAAATCTGGAATAAGTGCATGAGTAACTCTGAAGAGCTCAAAAAGACCCTTCCAATGTCATAAGAATCGTGAAAAATGGAGGAACAGAGCAAAAGTTGTGAGCTCAGGAGTAAAAAATGCATGTCTAACTTCAACGAGCAATAAATGCAACCAAATAGCAAAATTCTAAAAAAAAAAATTGCAGCACTAGAAAAATCAGATTTCCAGCTTTCCAACAATATTTTGTTTATAAAATTTCACGATTTGGATCAAAATTTATGCAAAAACAAAAAAAAAGGCCTAGAAAATGACCTTTCAACCTAATTAGGTGCAAAACAATGCTAATTGGGCGCAATAAAGCAGCCCCTGGTCGCCGCATGTGATCCTATCGGCAAAAAGAGCTTAAAAAAAATTATTTTACCGCACCACCATGAGTGGTGGGCAAGCAGAGTGGGGGTGGGGCCTCGATGGTCATTGCACCCATGGGCCACCCCACCCCATATATTCTCAGCCTTACAAATTTTATAAAAATTGTCCACAAACTTTACAATAGTTAGCCAAATTGAATTATATGTTGGCCTTTGTAAAATAGATAAAACAAACTTTATGTTAATGTAAATCCTGTGATTGAAAAGATTTACCAATCGGGATAAATTTTGAGTTGACAGCATGTAGAAAACCTCTCGATTTGACAATGGCCTGACAAGATTGTACGCAGAGAACATGAAGGTACCTTGATGATCATAGATTGTACCTAGGGCAGACATGGGAAAAGTGGTCGATTATGTGGTGGTTTGACTGGTAGATGTCAGCAAATACAAAGGATAGTTGGCTATAATAATGAGTTAACCCAATGTCACTACATCTGATGGAGCTTGTACATGTTGCAAGAATGAAGGTGTTTTCATTGATGTCAACTGGTCAATTGGTTATCAACTGGTTGTTGTTATCATTAATGTCATGGATGTAGGTTATTGGTTGTTCATGTCGAAGATATTAAGAAACTTGTATTGAGGAAAGTTTGCAGGTGTTCAGTGGTTGCTCTAGGTTTTGCTCCTATGTGTGTGTGGTTTAGATATGTTGATCATGTTTGTTGGAAGCTGCTATATCCAAATTCTTAGCTTTTGATTCATTGTATAGTGCTAGTTATGTTCACCAGTTGTGAACTGTGGTTTTCTATGTTTCTAGTTGAGGTTTGGGAGAAATGTTGTTGGTCTAGATTTCTCTTTGGTAAAGTCTCATGACTTGCAGTTCTAGATTTAAATTGTTATGATTGTGTTGAAGATAATTTTGGTATTTGGAAGGATCGTTCTTAATTGCTCTATGTGTTTTACACTAGTTTAGTCAACCTTGTGTTGAACACTATCTTGAAAGTTGATGAAGCATGTTGTACCTATTTGGGTCCTCATCAAGCGTGTGTTTGGGTTGCCCTCATTCTAATTCCACCCTATGATGTTTTGGTGTCGACCTAATTTGAATTTATTGATGGATGGCTGAATTTGGATATATTTCAAAGTTGAAGATGATATAAATACAGGATGAGTTAGTGGTGAAGAACAATAAGAGATATAAGTGCAAAGAAATAGAGTAGATAGATGTGAAACAGATGTGAATCAGTGAGTGTGTGTGATGCGAGTGTGGTAGATCAGTGTGAAGTCTAAATGTTGATTTTCTAGATGTAGTGAGTTGAAGGTGTACTCTATCATTCATGCATGTCTGCAAATAGTTGAATCAAATTGTAATGGAAATTTGTTGCATTGATATTGTCTTCTCTTTGTAACATATCTCTTCTATTTTATTTGTATCTCTGTGGTAGTGAGCCCTCCAAGTTGTTAACCATATTGGACAGTGAGTCCTTGTTTTGGTAGTGAGCCTTTGCAATTGATTTTAATATTCTCTATATTGTGAGTTAATCCTCACCGTGGCTTTTCCCTTATTGGGTTTTCCACGTAAATATGGTGTTGTGTTTTTGTGATGATTTTTTAGTTTCTTCTCTTGCACTTAATGTTTAATCATTTTAGCAGTTTTAAGGATTTGTTTTAGTGAATTATTTAAAGGTTTAAATTTTTTACAACTGATTCACCCCCCTCTCAGTTGTCTTGTCAATAGTACAAACTTGGGCCGATGAATAAAGGCTTCGTACATTGACAAAGACCTAGAAATAAAATCTCATACCCAGATGACAAGGATGATGAGGTGACTTAAATTCCTATGGATGAATCTATGAAGATGTTGACTTAGATGCAGAATATTCACTACGACCCTGCTGACTTTGAAGTGACCCTATAAATGGAAAATTCCAATCAATATTCGATGATAGAGACGGAAAAAAAAGGACATTGATGGGAAAGTCGTATGGGATTCCAACAAAGAACCAATTGATAGGATGTCGATGGAAATGACATCTGAAGCCGATCTAACCTCTAATAGTCATATTGGACAGTGATCGATATGAAAATTGATTGTGGAAACAAAATTTGTACCCTCCTTTGGTCGATGGATGTGTGTTGACAAGAGAAAAGGTAGCAATGGTTTGCGAGGAGAAAATGTGGTCATCTGGTAGGAGAAAATAATAGTCGACGAATGAGGAAAGGTATGGGCTGATAAGTAATGAGAACCTAGCAGCGAGGGGAGAAACAACCAGCAGGAGCAAATCACAGTCAGCCTACAATGATAGGACTAGGCCAATAATGACTACGGCCAATTAAAAATACCTGGAGGAGAATCTTCAACCATTAAAATGGATCTGTCAATAAAATAAATGCCTTCCACAAAAACAACCGTAGACTTTTAAAAAATAGAATATGTTTTTCAAAAAATTATTTATGCCATCGCCCAATAATGATTTTGACCGCAAAAAAATTAATCTGCAAATAATAATATTTGCACCCACAAAAAATATTTTTGTAGCCCCATAGAATTTTATCCAAGGAAAATATAAAATGCAAAAAATAATTTATTGTTAAATGAAAAATATTTTCTACAAATTGTAACCTATACACGAGTGGGTCGTATGGTCACTCGAGTAAAACAAATTGCCTCACAAATAGCTGGAGCTGAAATAGGATGTCTTATATCAATTTTCATCTCTCAAGCCTCTTGAAGATGATGGTGAGGTCTGATTTGACTAAAAATGCACTAGAATATTAGCTACCTCCTAGATTTGAGCTTCAAACCCTTGTTTGCCAAAGTTACAAATGGTGACCAAATTGAGTGAAACAAAAGCCAAATCTGACTTTCTTGAGCCTCATAGATGCAATGGGACAACCTAAAATACTGCTACTATAGCCAAAAGTGTTGCAATCACCAGATCTCACCAAAATGCATACATGCAATATAGGATTAAAAAATATTTGCAAACCCTTTATGATTCTCAAGATCGTATTGAAATGCAAGAGAAGAGCATATAGGGAATTTCAAAGATCATATAATAAACTCAAATCACAATAGAAAACTTGATGGTAGAAAATCCCTAATGAAAAATGGAAGGGGCTTGCAAGATTCAAAGATCCGATACCATGTTGAAGTGAGCAACCAAGATCTTTAATCTGCAACTCCAAATAACCTCCACAAGAGATAAAGAGAAGCAAGAATGGAAGATGTTATTCCACCAAAAAATAATTGCAATAGGATACAGTTCTTATAATACAATGATGTGCAAAATATGTTAGATATGCCTTGCTTATAAAGGCAAGGAAGAGAGATAGTATAAGACAAGATCATGACAAGTGTCTTAATCCTATCACATGAGGCAACTAACTCATAACTACCTAGGAAAATGTAAATTCTAGATACGACAACTATGACTTGTCTAGATAAGACAACTAATATCCTAAGTAAACATGTGAATTAAGTCCCCTAAGTCCCTAGTAAAGAATTAACTAGGTACAAGACTTATTCACACTAATAGCTTCAATCTTGGGTTACAACATATTGCACCTAATCCATCTTCGAAAATGAAATGGAATTGTTTAATGCCTTAAGTGGCAAGTAGATGGTAGTTTTGATGGTGAAAATGACACAAACAATGTTAAACAGAATATTTATACTCTATTTCTCCTAAAAAAGAAAGACAACATATAGTAGCCTAACGCCCAAGGTCCTGGTAGTTGGTTCTCAACTATCTGATGTCACTCAATTGGTCCATGCAACTATAATTTTCAAGGGGCCTTTGTTGGTGATAAGGAATGTAAGCAAAAATGGATTCATCAATCTATAATTAATGAAAAAGGGGGTTTAAATAAACAAAAAAAGATAGATCAGGGCATAAATTAGTGAAACATGAATAAAAATTATCTAATATCCAGACATATACTTTCAACAATGAATGTTCCTTCAATAGATCAATAAAACCATAACATGATGCAATTTACATAACAATCCATACCATTGCATGCATCTACGGTGCTTAGTTTAACCATCACAATCACTCATCACAATACTTTTAAGATTTAAAAAGAATAAACTCTTCATTCGTTGCTAAAATCATAGATCAACAAACGTTTAACAATTCCATCCATAGACAATTTAATGAAATAATCTTTGAAATTTGGTTCCTTCTATTGATTCTCATCAAATAAGAAACATTTATGCTTGAGCAAACTCATTGGCATACAGACAGATTATGATTCATTAACCTCATCCAGTAAACTCAATTCCAACATAACACTGTATAAAAAGTGTATTTAAATTCAACTGTAACTTAAATAAAACAAAGTATCCTTTCAAAGCTATGAAATTCCTATTTGCTACTATCAGGTGGCTAATTCTATTCTCATCAGCCAACCTTTTCAATATGGCACCCAAAAATATATATAAAGGCATGCAAAGCATAAATTCCTCTCAATCAAAATTGAGATCCATAAATTAAGGACTTGAAATCTCCTCAGAAACTCAGACTGGCTGATCTCCAGTTCTAACGTTGATTACCCTATGAAATAGGAGAGAATAAAAAGGGGGAAAGTCATGCGCACAAAATACTACCAACTCATCCTTGCATAGTTTGCTCCAGAATGTATTCATCATAACTAGAGAAGACCTATTGAAGAATATCTATATCCGGCCCATCAATCCATCTATCCTCGAATTTAATTCTTTTCAGTTCTACAGCAGCAAACTCCTTCATGTCCTTCAATTTAGCCAACTCTTTTCTTGCAGCCTTCACCTCTTCTCTGACATTCATCAATCTATCTAATAGTAGATCTTCTCCATCATCCTCTTTTTGCATAACCTCTTGAAATCTACTGTCTCATTTCTCTTTTAATTAACTTAGAGGCATGCCCTCCTTAACCGGTATATCAACATTAACTAGAATAGCTACAACAACTTCTAGTTCATCAAGTTGTTCATTCAAATCCTTACTAGCATCTTGGATTTCATTCCTATGCTTGTATATAAAATCATATCTGAACCAGATTATGCTAGAGGCCTTTTCCAAGAAGTTTTCACTGTCTTCCTCAAGGACTGGCTGCTCAAGAAGAGTTGACTTTGGAAATTTATTGATATATTTTATCTTCTGGACATATCCCCTATATTCTTCCTTCTACTTTTCCAACGTTTCAGTATGGTGATTCATTTCCTCTATTAATTCTAATGTTGTCTTATGGATCTCAAAATTGCTTGCTAGCACCTCACCTACCTCCTAGTTAATTTTATTTGTCCATTTGTCCATCATCTTAGCCTTATTCTTTATTTTCACCAGATCATCAACCTCTCTTTTTCTGAGCAAAACTAGTGTCTCTAAGGCAGCAATTTGTTGTGATCTAGGAGTGGAAACATCCCTCAAAAAGGTATGCAGCTGATCCAACTGAGCTTTGATCTCATCCTTTCTTTGTTTGTCCTTCATCATCCTTGACTTGGTGGATGAGGCTACAACATCAATCAGGTTCATCTGTTGATTTCTTGTAGGCTTTCCTAAATTGATAGTGTCCAGTTGGTAATTAGTGACTTGCATGTCTCCCATATCTTTATACACTGCTGGTATTGCACTTTCTACAATAATTTCCCCTGCCTCAATTAGCCTTGTGGAATGAAGAATTCTAGCCTTCTTCTTGGGTCTCTCCTTTTCAATTTCATCATATCTTCCCAATTAAGAGGCCATGGGGGAGCTATATTTTTCTTTTGAAGATCAAGCTTCAACCAAGTAGGAGCACTCAAAGTATTAGCCATTACTATAGAAGAAGAGGCGGTAGTTGTAAAAGATAATGGCTGAAGTAAATTAACCCTAGGTTGAGAATCAACCTCCTGTACATTTTTTTGTTCTTTCTCTGCATCCTCTTTTGCAAGCTTTTCAGCCTCTTCCCTATCTCTTTTCTCTTGCATCCTTTTATCTTCTTGCTCCTTTTTCAATCTCTCTTCCTCCAACCTCTTCTCCTCAAGCAGTTTATTTCTTTCATCTTCCAAAACTTTGAGTTTTTATGATGCTTCCTTCTCTTTTTGTTGCTACTTAGCCAGCTCCTCAGCATTTTTTTCCTTTTGTAGGCATTTTGTTTCCTCCCTTTTCTTGTAGGCCTCTTCAATCATTTTGAATTTAGCCTCAAGGTCTTCTCTTTCTCTTCTATGTTTGGTCTTTTCTTCTTCTAGCTCATGTATCTTTTATACCATCTCCAACCTGTCATTTTATTCCTTTGTTTTAAGCTCATGCTCCTTTTGTTTTTGTTGCTCGATCACTTCATCAACTCTTTGCTTGGCCTCCAACTATTGTTGTTGGAGTACTGCATCAGCTTGTGCCTTTGCATCTACTTCTTTTTGCTTTTTAGCAGCTTCAGCATGTGCCTTTGCATCTGAAGCTTTCTTAGCTTCTTCAAACAATGCCCACTAATCTTCTTCTGTCAACACAAGCTCAGTTTCCTCCAAACACATCTCCTCTTGTGTCTCCTTATCTGATAAAGTATCATCAGAATCTATTTTTATGTCATGAATATTCATCTTCGCTTCCTTTCCCTTTAAGGTCTCAGCTTCATCATGGAGAGTCCCCTTAGGCATCTCTCCACCTTGTTGCTTTGTAGGAGAGACTTTGGTAAATGATTCCCCAATAACTGATGTTGAGGGCACCAGTCCTGCTGGAACTTCTCCTTCATGCATCTCAAGTAATTATTGGGCTAGAGCTTCAAGCTCAAACTCCTCTACATCAGGGGGGAAGAATTCTAAAGGTTCTTTGGGAGGCATTTTCCTCTTGGTTCTCAAATACCCTCTCCCTTTCTTAGAATTTTGACCCCCAGGAGCTTTGGTTCTGAGTACAACCCATTGGATACTCCTATCCAACACTGGTCTTGCTATTTGTTTGATATCAATTTTCTTCTTAGCATCCCAATCCACCAGATCCAAACTATTAGTACCTACATTCAGTGCCTCATATGAAGGATCCAATACTACCCCATCATCTGATAGCGCATCATGAATGTCAACTTTGACCCCAAATTCCACCATAAGTGGGACAGGCAACCTTTCATAATTTATCTTCCTGAGGTCATATTCATCCTAGAGATCACTCCAGAAATCCTCCAGTAGGTTGAAATATTTATCAAACACTGAAGCAAGCAAGGCATTCATCTTTTTCTTCAGATTAAAATGCTTTTGGGTCATATATAGGCCCAATTTCAAATGTATTAACTCATTACAAACAACCTTAGTTCCCATAGGGTGTGGGCAGTTGTACTCACCTAATTGCATGGGGAACTTGTGACAACCTATTTTATGCTTTATTCCAAACTTTGCATTGACCCCCAAATCTTGGTGAAAAAACTCCTTTAAAACTATTCTATTATTGCAACGTCTAGGGAGAAAGTGAGGATGACCCTCAAACCCAACCAGCCTGAAATAAGTAAACTTGGGGTACTAGATATACCAACACCCCCACTCTGTAATGAATGACATGGCCTCCTGGCTCAGTCTATACCCTGCATCTCCATTAAGTTGGTTAATAACTACATACAAAAATGCATCATTAACTCTTCTAAAATGTAACTCAGAAATCTAAAGGGATAGTTGGTCATAATGGTTCCATACTTTCTTTTTCCCATCAACTTCTCCCAATACTCCCACTCTGTTTAATCCTGGAAAGATGCCTCCCCTTGTTGTTGCATAGATGACATAAGAGGTCATAAAGAAGCTCTTAGTTTTCCTCACTCTCAACATCTGATTATGTATTCTTTCTGAGACAATCATAGGCTAATCAAACTATTGCCTGCCATCCAAGATTGTTTAAATGAATGGAAACATCCATTCCTTAAAATGAAAAGCATCTCTCTTTCTGAAGACTCTAGATAACATCATTATAATATATTCCACCTCTTTGTAGAACTCTACCCTTTTTGGTTGATCTGAGAGCTTTGTTAGAGACTTCTTCTTCGTTCTTAACCATTTCTTATTTAAATGAGCCTTGTCAATCTCCTTATGATTGTTATATATCTCTAAAGATTTTGCCTCATTAAGCTGTCCAAGATTGTTTGGATTAGGGACATTGAATATAAATTGAAACATTTGGGGAGTCAAATCTATGATCACATTGCCTTGTGAATCCACACATTGTCTAGTGGCTAGATTATAAGCGACAGCTACTGTCATTATCAATTCAGGGCATTGGATTGATAGAGGAAACACAGTAATGTGAGCCAAGCCCAACTCAACTATCCTTTGAGTTCTCCCTGTCACCTCGTCAACAAATGTCTCTAAGTACAACTCCTCATTATTGAATGGACCAAGATTTGTGTTAGTTATATCATCCCAATTAGACTCCACCTTGTTAACAGTGACAGCAGAACCCCTATGGTTATACCTCAAGGTATAAGGGAGTTGTTCTGGTTTAACCCTTTTAGGCTTAGTTGTTGCCTTTGAAGTTTCTGCAAGTTGGCTCCTTTGAGAAGCCTCTCCTAATGCTCCTGACATCCTTTAGTTTCTTGCAATAAAACTTCAGATTAGATCTATAAGAAATATAACAAACACATGATCGGAGATCTTACCCTTCCATACATAATGGAGGCAGGACCAGGCAAAAGACATCCTATAAAGTCTCCTTTTAAAAACATTGTCGAGGTCAAGACCAGAATAGGCATTGAGCCTGCAATGAACCATATGGCGGGATCAGAGTTGGAGTTGGGATGGTAACCGAAATCAGAATCAGAATGGAAACCGATTTGGTACCATGAAGAAATTTCAAATTTATTTATGGTTCTGGTTCCGATTCCATCTGTGTTAACAACATTTTGAAAGCCCGTTTCTTATTGGAAGCAAGATCAAAGATGAAATGAAAATAGTAACCAATACTTATTACAAATCAAGGTTTAAGATTGAAATCTATTCCGATTCCACTTAAAATAATTATGACATCACTGGCAACTTCAACAGGATAATGGACGACATCATAACCTAAAGACTAGGTCATGACAAACCTAAGGGGGCTTAAATATAACCGTATGAGACCATCCCCATATGACCAAGAGGAAACCGTAACAACTAGGGCATCATTTTCTAATTTAAACATAAACACACTAAAACCCTAATTTATAAATCCCTCGACTTAAAATAATTAGGGCACAAACTTAACCCTATTCAAACTAATCAAGTCAATTCATGAAAGAAACCTTAAGAAAAATTGTAAATCAATGAACCCCGTAAATGTAAAGTAGCAGCTAATTTATGGCTTAAAAAACCTAGGGCATCACGGTACGGTCACAATTAAAACGTGAAAACGACCATGGCAAAAACAAAAAAAATGAGAGAGCTAGACATTAAAAAGGCAAAATGAAAACAAGAAAAGAGAACATGAACAAAATAAACAACATGAACTCGAAAGAAAACCAAGAGTCACAAATCCATTCGTCCGAATAGAACAAAAACGCAAAAAAAAAAAATGAAGAACATAAACCCTACCTCCAAACGCAAACCAATAGGCTAGCCCCTTTAATGTCATTCTGCACGTAACTACCTCACTTTTGATTGAATCACGTGCCCAAATGCTCCACTACAGCTTTGGTTCATCCTTAATCTTTTAAACAGTGATGACAACATCCAGTTAATCCTTAATTAAGGTTAAAACTATGGCTTCATATGTGTATGGCACCTATAATTAATGTCATAAAGGTGGCAAATCAGAATCGGAACCACAGAGGGAGTTGTCACGTTACTGTTATGCGACTAAAGTAAAGTCAAACAATAAAACAAAATGGCAGGATCAGAATCAGAATGGAAGTTGATTTAGAAACTTTGTCCAAGTTTCGAATTTGGTTCTGATTCTGGTTCCGGTTCCGCCAACAAAGAAGAAAGCGGAAAGAAAAGCTAAATAAAAACACGAAGGTCAAAACAAGAAAACCCATCACCGATCTTAAGTCCAAATGAACAAACCAAAAGGTGGAGGTGGAGGCGGAATGGAAACCAAATTTGAAACTATGAATAAACCTCAGATTTAACATCCACTTTGGCTCCAGCTCTGGCTCCGATAAAGAAAAACCTAAAAGACTTAATGAAAAGACAATCGAGACCAGGATCGGAATGGAATCCTTAAAACAAGTTTCAAACCTAATTTTGTTCTAGCTCCGGTTCCGACAAAACAAACAAGAGAAAAAAAAAGTGTTGGTAAAGAATAACTCCAAACTTTGTTTGGAAAACAACCAAGGACAAAAACACAAAAGGGGGACCCATTTTGACCAAGGAAAAAGATGGGGTGGTTATGCAAGGCATAACATGTAGTGTTTGTAATTTATTCTTGGTTTTTTTGTCACTAAAAACCTTTGTGTAGTAGCTAAACAAGTCCATTTTTAAAGCGTTCTTTAAAGTGGTCATTGGAATTTACTTCTAATAAGTTACTTACCAAGTCCGATTTGTGGGTTAAGGAATAAAGGCTTAAAGAGAATGAACTCTTTTTATTTTGTTTCATCCATAAGTTGCATGTAAAATCATCCCTTCAGGGCATGAGGTAATGGCACCAAGAAGAATGTACCCACTTGAGCTAGGATTGTTATTTCTTGTGAGTCAATTTGACACATTGCTTGGTTTCAAAACAACTTAAACACACATCAACATGTTCATCAAAATTTCAAACCCTTTGAATTAAGTGTGAATACCTTTGAAAATTATTATATTGCTACTTGTCCCTAAGGATTTCATCTTTAGAGGCTTCTAAATATTTGGACTTATATCTTGATTCACACTTTCCAAAGTTAACATAGGGATCTATGGCCTTAGCTTCTTGATTTTCACATAATGGATTTTGTGGAATGAAGGTTGCTTAGACATAAACATTTTTAGTTTGAAATTGATTAAGACTTTCTTCATCTGGTAATAAAGCAATCTCACTAAACCAAAGATTAAAACCAAGTGAACCCACCACACATTGGTCTTATGGTTGAAAAACATTTGATTCCAAAGCAACAAATTGAGACAAGTATTTCAAAACATTTGAGTACAATTTAATTAAATATCATATCAATTTCCCCCTTTTCATTAAATATATTAAATAATTAATGAATTTCCTAATTCCCCTCATTTTCATAATTAAAACCTTATTTAATTATCAAATTACTAATAAATCTAACTCCCCCCACTTGCAAGGGAATATTCCTCCTTTGCACATTCCTCCAAAAGAAATATTCCATGGGAATATTCCTTCCCCTTTTGCACATTAAAACTTTGTTTTAATTTTCTAAATATCTACTTTCCTCACCCATGAGAATATTCCAAAGAATTTATTTTTTTCTCACTCATTTGAAATAAGGAATATTCTCCTTTATAACAAACTTACAAGACTTCTTTTACAAGTTAACTTACAAGAATTCTTGTGCAAGTTAAAAGTGTGTTTGTTTTGTGTCAACATGAATTTGCACCCCTAACACAAATCTCATTTTGACCCTTAACACTTTATAAAAATCAAGAGCAAAGGTTTAATTCCACTTAAGCTCGTTCCTTGCAATCCACTTGGCACCTTGTTTGTGTGTCGGTGGGGCATTTCTATCAAAGACGCTAGCGCAGCGTGGAGATGACTGTGCAACGTGCAGACATCCACGTGGCGCACTTACATCCCTAGTTGATTCCTACGGTTGAGACTGCATAGGCATTATATTTCTGATTGGAAGTCAAAGAGTAACACCCCTCTTCGGTTGGATGACCTAAATATGGTTTTTTTTCACCTTCTCCTTCATATTCTTGACCATTCCATCCATTCTCAAGTTTTTGCAAGTTTTTCTAGACCATTTGAGTATTCTTTGAGCATTCACTTCCAAGAATTGTAGCAGCATCCTTCACTCCATTGCAGCAACTCAATACTCCATCACTCTGACAAGGTGAGTACAGGACATACACCATGGCAACAGAGGCTTGAGTCCCTCTTGTTCACTCTTCCACAAGCCTTGAGCACTTTGGATAGAGGCGGTAAGCTCCTCCCTTCTCTCCTTTTGCTATTGATTGGGTAAGCA
Organism: Sequoiadendron giganteum; assembly: GCA_007115665.2. NCBI lineage: Eukaryota > Viridiplantae > Streptophyta > Pinopsida > Cupressales > Cupressaceae > Sequoiadendron > Sequoiadendron giganteum. The sequence continues at coordinate 841,651,990 of CM021100.1, read as the reverse complement.
CTTATTGTTTTGTAGTGTTTCTTGCATACGTAGCTTGTAGTTCTTTTACTTTATCATTATTTCTATTATTCCATACTTGGTTGTCCATGGAGGTGGAAACACCAAGACAAGGGTCTGACTGAGGCAGGCCCTTATACAGCCCCAACAACTTCTCCCTTCCTTGTGCGCAGGTGAAGAGATCTCAGAGTAAGATAGTGAGGAGGGCATTCTACGAAGTCGTCTTCATCACCTTGGTGGTAATACATTTCTTTTATCACCTTCGTATTTGTGTTTCATTCATCTTAATCTCATTCTATCATTTTAAACACCTTTAGACTAGGTTGGTAGTCTCCCTTCCTGAATTAGAATCTTGTCTTTTCAGTTCTCTGGTCATACGGATGCCAGCACACCTGTGAGACACCAGCGAGCCACATTGTCATCCTGGAACTATGCTTTCATCCTCAGACAAAGAGTTTCCTGAGATACGAATCTGATTCTAAAGGTTGACTCATTTGGTCCCCTTCCAACTTTCGGGATTGCAAGGTGGTCGAAGGACATATTGTCCTCATCATTCTCATCATCTTCATCCTAAATACCCTTTTAGCTAAGGTGAGTTAGGGCAACCTTTCCGCTCTTGGCCTTTCATGATTTGGGCCTTGCAGTGGGTGGTCCCCCTCTCTCACATTTTTGGTGAACCCGACGTGAACCAACGTTTATCCTTTTGTCAGTGTTTTGAACTTCTTCTCTTATACCCCTTGGTTGTCGTACCCTCATGAGTTGTGAAATTTTATGAGATTCACAACCCAGACTATGACCTTCGGACATATTGTTAGAATAATTTTGTGACACCTTCTGATGGACAAGCCAAAGGTCTCCTCTAGCTTCACTACCGGCCTTTTCTTTGGTTCTGCGGTTGGGCAGTCCGCACAAGAGCAAGTATCATGAGGCGAACTTAGGTTTCTTGAAAAAATCATTCATGTCCCTAATCCTCTTGTGTCATCAACCTCTTCATTTGTAGATGAGAATGAGGTCATTCGTATCCCTTCTGAATATGTCGTTAGTCTCGATAAAGGGTTAGGTGCATTAGAAAATCACCTAGAAGGCAACCCGAAGTTGGCTTAGGCTGCTAAAGTGATCGATGATAAAAATACATGGTGGAAAAGGACCGAACAGGTGTAGAACTCTTGGCTAGTCTCATCAGTCTAGCTGAAGCATGTGCCCCCTTGAGTCTTGGTTGCATGATACAAGGTGGCCTCTTTAAGGAACGCAAGAGGCAGCTAGAGATGTTGATGCCTCCTATATATATGTACATGACTGACACGGTCCCTTTAGTCAATATACCTTCTACTTCTAAAATTTTGGATACTATCATAGTAAATAGGAATCCTTTAGGTTTCCACTTCACCCCTTCTATCACCTCATGTGGTGGAGGATTTGGCAAAATGATGGGCGGAGGGAACTTTGAAAGTGGAGGTGGCATTGGCAAAGGTGGTGCCAGTGGAAATCATGGTGGTGGCTTCGGATCTGGCGATGGCTCCGGTGGAAGTCACATTGGTGATGGTAGCATCAGTGGTGGCTCTGGAAGTGGTCACGATGGTGGCGTCAGCGGATGCCACACCCGTAGCGGTGGTATTGGTGACAGTTCCTGCGGTGCCTCTGGTAGTGGTTCTAGTGGCCCTTTATCTTCTAATGACCCTATTTTGAATACTCTTCTTCAAAATATGGGGAAGATGCAAAAACATTTGGAAAACCTATCCCAAGCCTCAACTCAACCTATCTTTCAACCTTTCTCCCAACACAGCCCATTGTCGGTTGTTATTCTGAACACTCCATTTCTGCCACGAATGGGGATTCCCAAATTTGAGAAATACGGTGGTAAAGGGGACCCAAAAACACATGTGTCCGCCTTTAACACCCTGTGCATAGATTTCTTCCATCATGATGCATTGATGGCTAAACTGTTCCCCCGATCCCTCAAAGATACAACACTGGATTGGTACTGTTCTTTGCCCGATAACTCCATCTTCACATTCGATCAGCTTGTGAACCAATACTTGTGATAGTTCTAAGCCAATATCAAACCAAAGATGACCTTTTCAGACCTTGTTCGGTGCAAACAAGGGGACAATGAAAAGGTTATGGACTTTACAGTGCGCTACCAAGCGCCCTTCTCATAGATCTTGTATTTGTTACCTAAATCTGATGTACAGAAGGTCTTCATAGGGAATTTATAGACACTGGCAAGATAAATTCACCCTTATGAAGTATCCCTCTTCCGCACATCTATGTGTGGCTCTATGACAATACCAGTAGATGGTGGTTCAATTTAGGGGATCCTCCTCATGCTCTCATTCTAATGGAAGATCTATTGTATCGATTTTTGGGAAAGGGAAAGTTGTTGCGAATGTAGTAGTCGTTGTAGATAACAATGGCCTCAAACATGACCAAAAATTTATGAAACTATTAGAATCCTATTCTTCCATCTTGCAGAATTTGGTGAAGGATAAGATCCTTACCCTGCCACCTCCTAAACTAGTTAAAGAACCATACCCTAGTTGGTATGATGAAAACACGTATCATCAATACCGTCAAGTTAATGGACATGATACTGAACGTTGCATGTGCCTGCATCATGAGATACAGGACCACATCGAGGACGGTACTATCGGCCTTGATGGGAGTAAACATAATACGAACAAATTAGTGGCGAAAGCTAACAGTGATTTTTCAGATATACACTGACCCATTTTCATCACATTCTACTAACATGATTATTGATCCCACTAATTCAACTTCTCACTCAGAGGCATATGTTAACGTGGTTACTATTACTCCCTCTCCTCGTCTTGTGACCGGCTCACGGGATGTTACATTTACCTCACAAGACGTTCCAGCAAATAGAAAACCTTCTCCATTGTATATTCTCGCTCACCTCAATGGCAACATTGTGATAGGGGTCCTAGTCGATCCCACGAGTAGAGTGAATGTTGTAATAGAGGAGACGTTACACTTGAATTCCCTACAAAGGGAAGAGTATGAAAGGACCAAATCCATCATCTGTACACATGATGGACTTTCTCTTAAACCTTATGGATCGATAACATTGTCCGTCCTAGTTGGACCTAGGACTGTAGACACGGTCTTCGATGTCCTTCCTGAGTCGAACCTATTTAGAGTGAAGCTAGGCATACCTTGGCTTGTTTCCATGAATGGGATCACCTCTGTGGTGCATAAGTGTCTTAATTTTTCCCACGAAGGTTTCTTGCATGTAGTGCATGACACTACATATCATCCTGTGGTATCTCGTGGAGGATATTTTTTGGATCACTTTTGGCCCACTCCAGTCGGTCCACTCCCATAGAGGATGCACCTACTTTACTAGAACTATGTGAAGTACAAGACTGGAAATAAGGGACAGCCAAAGTTGACTCTTCCTATAGTTGAGCAACTTGTTACCTCCTCCTCCTAGAAGGGGAAGGAGAAGCTCACTCCTTCCCGGGTTGACTCATCCACTCCCCTCTCTTGGGAGGAGTATTGGATGAACAAGCTTGGGCTCTACCCACTAAGTCCGATGATGCCTCCTTGGCTAAGGCCCAAGATTAGGATATCAGATCTCCCTAATGGGTCTCCAGGGCCCTGGTATTATTTGTATGATAGGAAAAAAGGCTCGCGAAGATATTTTTCCCCTCGACCTATTCATGTTCCCTCGAACAGAAAAGGGCCCACCTCTAAGGTGGTAGGGATGACTCCTCCCACCATTTTTGGACCTACCTCTTATGCTCCCATTCAGGATTCTTCCCTTCTACTAGAAAAATCCATGGAGGACAATCCCATGGCTGAGCAATATCCTTCTATCCCTTGAGTAGTTTCGGCTTTTGGTTCGAAGAGCTATAGAAACCGCCTTGCACGCGAGCATAAGCACTAGTGAAAGGCTCTCCTGGTTGAGAAAGCCTCTTTACAAAATAAAGAGGATCAGAAGACCGCACCTCCTGCGGTTTCTTCTTCTCTCCCCCTTCTATCCCTATTAAATCTATTTTCGTACCTCTTTTGACTCACGCTGTGAGCACACCTGCACTTGGAAGCGTGCAAGTGTTTATTGCTCCTTCTACGAAGCCACCCCTACTGACTTCCATTTTGGATGTCCTGCCCTTCCCAAAGCTCGTGGACATGGTGAACACTTTAGTTGTGTCCACTAGATTTATTTCCTCCTCTCCCTCAACCCTCCTTGTTTCATCTGTGGGGAGTTCACCTCCTCCAATGAAGAAGAAGGTAGAGTGTGGCCCCTCCAGTAATGGAGGACATAAGAAGAGCCCACCTTCTCTAAAAGGTGGCCCCACATTGACTTTTTTTATCTTAGTCACAGAACCAGTCTCGACCTTCCTCGAGTTTGTCACTACTCCTGAGTCACTTAGTGAGCCTAGCAATAAACCTCAGGTGTAGAGTCCTTCGTCCGCTAAGGTAAAACATGGCACTCCTATTAAGTGCATGTTTAACTCACTGGACAAAGTTCTAACCCTGTCAGTAATCTTCGCTAGGTCATTGACCCTAGACCCACAAGAGTTCAGCAATGGAGACCTTACAGGTCCCTCTACCTTAGTCCTTATTGCGGGAAGATCATAATATCCTCCTCTTAACATTACCCCGTTATAGGCTCATCATCCTTCCCCTTTTGATGATCTAGAGTGGGAAGCTAATGATCTCTTGGTTGACCAGTGTTATGGGTAGACCCTCTTCTTAACCTCTAGATTAGATGTGTGTGTGTGTGTTGAGATGTGTTCCCCTTTGATCATGCCTTATGTGCCTAGATGACCCTTGTCACCCTTGTTTGTTCTTGGATACAAGCATGGCATTTGTGTTGTACACCTTCCTCTATATGTATCTACATTCTTCCATGTTTGTGATGGAATTTCAATAAATTGGGGACGATGCAAAGCATCGAGAGCATTTAGGCCTCCTTCCATGTTGACCCAATTTTTTATTTTACCTTGTCTTCTTGTGCATTCCTCACATGGCTTCATATAGTAGGGGGTTGATGGCAGTTAATTTATATACTATTATTATACTTATACATATATTTATGAAGCAGTTCTGACCCCAAAATATCAGGCTACCCCTGTTTCATTTGTATGTGTTCCCCTTTTATTTTACTTTTCTCTTTATTTATCTCTTTTCTTTGCTTGAGTTGCCCCTCTCATGTGTGACAATGTTACTTCTACATTTCATGATCTTTAGAAAACGCATTCGTTACCAAATGAATCTTTTTTTCAAGACCCTTCACACACTTCCTTATTAGAATTGTATTCTCAACTTGAAACCCTAGCATAAAATGTTTCCTTCATCATGGGTTCATAAAGAAAGGACATGGGAATCCTCCTCCAAAGTGGGAATGGTCTTATTCTTCCCCTCACGCAAGCACATCTCCTTCCTTTCAAATTCCTTGATGAAGTGAATGTCTTTCAAAAGGATTCCTTGATGATGAATCGATTCGAGAAGGAAGACATTAGCTTTTGAATAGTGAGTCCCTTGAGTGGACCCCTCTTTTTCAAGTTGGGTTCATAAGGGACCCCTTCAAAAATATTCAACAAGTTCTATGGCATCTAGCTCAGGGGCAGCCCAACTAGACCAATCTTACATATTCACGTCTAGTCCGAGGGCAACCCGACTAGACCGGTTTCACATTTTTGTGTCTAGTTTGAGGACAGTCCGACTAGACTTTACCTTTCACTCAGCGTGTCCCTTGAGTGGAACCTCCTTCCTTTTGAATGGTTCCCAAGGGACCCCATTAAAATTCTTACAACTTAGTGATGGTCTGCGTCACTGTTCGTTCACTGGCTTGCACGGTCGTTTCCTAATGTGTTCTATCTATGGGTAAACATGTCACCACATTTGACTCTGCGGAGTCCCCTCTGCTCAGTCTCTCTCATGTGAGAGTTCTTGGGGGATACCTTCCTTGTAGGTCTACAGGTCTATAGGGTATGTTTCTTGGTTTCCTTCATCTAAGAGTTCTTGAAGGATAACCCCCCTTACAGGACCATGAGCCTGTACGGCACTTTCGTACTTCAGCTTTGTAGTTCCACAAAACTATGAAGTCCTCTCTTGCACTTCTGAGTTTTCAAGACTGTGCTCTGCTTCCTCATCAGTTTAGGTATACACTTCTTACTCTGCTACTTTCTTACTACTCTACTTTACCAAAGCACTCATTAATACTCATGGTCGCTAAAGTGGGGGCAAAATGTATCAACATGAATTTCTACCCCTAACACAAATCTCATTTTGACCCTTAAAACTTTAGAAAAATTAAGAGAGGAGGTTTAATTCCACTTAAGCTCATTTCTTGCAGTCCACTTAGCGCCTTGTTTGTGTGTTGGTGGGGGTCTTTCTACCAGAGACACTCACGCGATGCGGAGATGACTGTGTGGCACACAGACATCCATGCGGAGCGCTTACGTCCCTGGTTGATTCCTACGGTTGAGACTGCAGAGGTGTTATATTTCTGATTGGAAGTCAATGAGTAACACCCCTCTTCGGATGTTTGACCCAAATATGGCCATTTTTCACCTTCTCCTTCATATTCTTGACCATTCCGTCCATTCTCAAGTTTTTGCAAGTTTTTCTAGACCATTTGAGCACTCTTTGAGCATTCACTTCCAAGATTTGTAGCAACATCCTTCACTCCATTATAGCAACTCAATACTCCATCACCCCAACAAGGCGAGTACAATACATACACCGTGGCAATAGATGCTTGTGTCCCTCTCGTTCGCTCCTCCACAAGCCTTGAGGACTTTGGACGGAGGCGGTAAGATCCTCCCTTCTCTCCTTTTTCTTTAGATTGGGTAAGCACTTACTGTTTTGTAGTGTTTCTTGCATACATAGCTTGTAGTTTTTTTCCTTTATCATTATTTGTATTATTCCATACTTGGTTGTCTGTGGAGGTGGAAACACCAAGACAGGGGTTTAACTGAGGCAGGCCCCTATACAACCCCAACAACTTCTCCCTTCCTTATGTGCAGGTGAAGAGAGCTTGAAGCAAGCTGGCAAGGAGGGCATTCTATGAAGTCATCTTCATCACCTTAGCGGTAATACATTTCTTTTAACGCATTCATATTTGTGTTTCATTCATTTTAATCTCATTCTATCATTTTAAACACCTCTAGACTAGGTTGGTATTCTCCCTTCCTAAATTAGAATCTTGTCTTTTGATTCTCTGGCCGTACGGATGCCAGTGCACCTGTGAGACACCAGTGCATCGCGTTGTCATCCTAGAACTGTGCCTCCATCCTCAGATAGAGAGTTTCCTAAGATATTAATCTAATTCTAAAGGTCGACTCATTTGGTCCCCTTCCAAATTTCAGGATTGCAGGGTGGTCGAAGGACATATAGTCCACATCATTCTCATCCTCTTCATCCTAACTACCCTTTCAGTTGAGGTGAGTTAGGGCAGCCTTTTTGCTCTTGGCCTTTCATGACCTAGGGCCTTGTAGTGGGTGGTCCCCCTCTCTCACATTTTTGAGAGAATATGAGCCCTTGATTCTTTCCTTGATCTATGTGATCATTGATTCTCATCCATTGATGAGAATCCATGATCCATGTTTCATCCTTCCTCCATTTTTTACCATTGATTAACCTTTTTAATCTCAACCCTCCCTTTCTCATTTGTCCTCCTATAAATAGGTCACTATTAGGATATAAATGGATCCATATTTTAACAACCAAACTTATGTTGTTAAAATCAATTGCACTTGCACTCACATTTAACATCATTTTAGCTTAATTTACTTGCATGTTATCTTAGCTTCCATTAATGGCTTCCATGATAACATAGATGCATACATTTAGTTTATTGGTTAATTAGGGTTTGAATCTTTTTAGCTTAAAATCTATTTAGATTAAATTTGCACTCTCACATTATGATCATCTTAGCATAAATCATGTTAAAGTAGCTTGCATCATGTTAGTTTAGCATTAAATCATGTTTCCTCACACATCTATCAACGGTTTCATCAATTCTCTTCAATAGAATTGATTAGAACATGCTCATTTATCCACAAGATTGGGAAATGGTCACCATTCCACATCAATGTGACACCACTCCCCCAATAGGATAAGTTTCAATGGATTAGAATAGGCATTTTTAAAAGCTTTCGTACTTTAGCATGTTAATTTTTAATGGATGCTTAGTTTAGTTTTATTTATTGATCTTATTTGGATTGATGTTTAGTGGCTCCATTATGCGTCATATCCTCATGGATCAATTGTATTTGGCCCATACTAATTTGTTGATCACAAGTTTGTTCCATGATTCTCTTATGTTGTGATCTCAATGTAACCATAACTTGTGGTTCAACTATGGGAAACGTGTGTTGAGATTTATAGTGTTGAAACTCTCTAGTTGACTCATTTTTTTGTAAAAGGGACCCTCTAAGTTGCTTTGGACCAATGGTGTGAGTGATGATGAAAATGGGTGAATGGGGGATGAACTTTCTAAAATTTTGGACAACACTTTTACCTATAGGTTTGATGTTTTGGATGTCTTGGATAAAAGGTGCTTTAATGAACTTAAAAATATTTAAGGTATACATGTGACCTTTAAGATAGAATAGTTCAAAAAAATGTGATGACTAACTTAACTGTGGAAAAGGATCCATTTCACACACAAAATAGCTAAGTTATGGGATTGGTTTGATAATTGTCTAAGTCCAAAGTGTTGATGTGTCCAAAAGTTTCTAAAGTTGTTCGTGAAGTGAGATGTCAAAATATGATGAAGATGGACGAAATGTTTTGACCCAAAATGTGCTAACCTAAAAGGGACCTTTGTTTTGCAAGACCAAGATGGTGAGAAAAAATTTATACCTCTAAAGTGATAAAACCTTATGAACTCAATGCTTTGATCACTTAATAAGATTAAATGTTAGCATGAAAGGGGGTGAATTAACCCAATTAGATTAATTAGGTTAATAGATGCAAATGATGAAATTAATTAAATGGCTAAGAAAATTTAATTAATTAAGAAAAAAGAGGATGAGCTTTAGGAGGAAATGATGTTAGTATATCTAATTTGAGTGCATGATATCATTCAGGACATTTTTAAGTGTCTACAAAACCAAAAACACATCTAAAACAAGTGATACTATCCCACAAGAATTTGACCCAAGGAGCCATTCTACCCCCTCGCAACAACCCCAAAACCCATTAACAAAGGGTATGAGGTAGAAGATATCACAAGCAACACCCATGAGCTCATGAAAAATAAATCCTTGAATATCAATGAGATCCTAATACAAGCCACATCATTGACACTTTGATGAAAAGGAACCTTACCCAATACATGATAACCTTATCAAAGGAAGAGGCTAAATTCCCTTCTACATTTGACTTTGATATAATTAGAGAACGTACCTTAGAGAATGTGGGTTCAAATCTCCCAAATTGCATTGAACAAACCTTGGTACAAGGCTTGACTCCATGTATGATTCAACCTACATCATCTCTTGTACTAAGTCAAACATCAACTCCTAGTCTTGCAACTAGGATTGCCACCGATCTTGGTCACACTCTCCCTTTAGGAGGTAACACACTTGTGGGTACACAAGGTACCACCATTCCTCAAAACAAAACTTGGACACCAACATTTGGTGCTCCACCCCATTCTTCTACCACTGTTCCTCAACACCCTCTACATCCATACGTACCCCTCACATTCCATGACACAATGACAGCCTCAAAATTTTGAGTGCAACCATCTTCTTCCATCCCCACCATGAGTACCACAAGTGTACCTACCATTACACAAGGTAATGTGATCCAAGTACCTCAAGAAGAAGAACAAGGGAATATCAACACTCTTACACAAATTCAACCCTTAAAACACAAGGGACATCTTCATCCAACCACCCCATTGTCCCATCAAACCCATTGGTTCCACAAAACACATCAACCCCATCTATCACCAATCCAAATCAAAGCAACACATTGATCACAAACCCTATTAACCAGGGTAATACCTTGGTCCCACAACAAAAACAAGGGAACCCTTCTAATCAATTGATTCAAGGTCCAAATGTTCCATTGACATTTCAAAACCAAATGACACCATCATCTTTACCATTGGTTCCCCAACCCATACAAAATCAAATAGGGACATTCTTGCATCTCAATCAATAATCTTATAAGGAATTATAACACAAAATAACCCACACACTCACCACACAACAACCATCTCAAATCAACTCACAACACACTCATGCCATGATCACCCGAAACCCATCTCATGTACTCCAACAAAAAAACACTTCCACTTTGTAGGCACAACAAGTACAATATGCTTATCAACAAGTGTTGCAAGCACAACAAGCTCAAGCTCAAGATTTTAAACAACAACAAGCTTTGCAACAACAAAAATCTCAACAACAAGCCTTAATTGTGCAACAACAACAACAATCCCAATAGTAAGCATTATTAGCACAATAATATGCCTAACAACATGTGCTTACACAACAACAACATGCTTTGTACTATAATCCCCAAAAAACATCATCAATCCAATTGCACACAAGGATCATATACACCACCACCCTTATCACCCTCACCTTCACAGTATATGAATCCATCCTACACACCATAAAATACCCAATCTTATAAAAATCCCACTTACAATTCATCCACCAACCCATAGTACACAATATATGCTCCTCCACCAACTCTACAAGATGATGTGTCATCATAACTCAAGGTGCTCACACAATAGATCCAGGATATCCAAATGGTAGAAACAAAGAAGCCACATACATACCCATTTGATAGGAACATCGCAATGGTTCCTTTCCCACCTGGGTTTGAGGTCCTTAAGTTTGATAAATAAAAAGGGAAGGGAAATCATGTGGATCACATCAAATAATTCCACTTCATGTTTATGGAGGTTTCCTACAATTATTCCAACTTAATGTGCCTCTTTCCATGTAGTTTGGTGGGCCCAACAATTGATTGGTTCTCACAATTGCCTTCAGGTATCAGAACCTTCCAAGAAATAATCAATAGGTTCATCAACCATTTCTCCTTCAACTTCTACATGTATCTAAGCTTAGAAGAGTTGTACACTCTCAAGCAAAAAAAGGAGAATCCTTCACTAATTTCCTACAAAGGTGAAGGCAAAGAGCTATTAAGAGCAAGTGGCCCATTCCTGAAGAGAAACAAGTGGGGACCACCATAGCAAATGTTGACATAGAGTTATCCTTCCAATTATAGATGCATTGTGTCACCACTTATGATGAGCTTATCCTTAGGGACCTCAACATCAAGAGAGCCCTAATCTCATAGGGAACCACACAAGTGTATACAGGAAAACACCCATCAACCAGTTCTAATGACAAGCCCCACGTGTGGGATAAAAACAAGAGTGTAACAAATGATGGCATCATTGATTCAAAAGTGGTCATAAGTTCTCCTAGAAAAATCACCAACCAACTAACCAATGCACAACAAACCACCACACCACCATAGAATAACCAAATCAATAACATCAACACCCAAAAAAGGGGACCCCCAATAGGAACAACTACCCAAAACGTAAATAAACACCATTGGAGGAACCTATTGAATCCGTCATGTAGAAATTGGTACAATCAAATCTAGTTACCCTCCCCAACTTCCAAAATTATCAAGAACCTCAAGTTAAACCACCTTGGTATAACAAAAAAAATCTTTGCAAATTTCACAAGATCAAAGGACATAAAACATCAAGTTATATGAAGCTAAAAAAACATAATCCAAGATCTCACCAAAAATGGGGATGTGACTATCAATGTACCAGAAAGTAACCAAGACCTCAAGATATACAAGAACCCAATAATAGATCATAGAAAAGAGAGTGACAATGGAAAGGGGAAAAACTACACTAATGTATGGTATGTATATATTCCAATGTGGTTTCCTCTTATGATAATGTCGTAACAGTCGTCACCATCAAAGGACCTAGTGTAGAGTGTGGATTCACAATATGGCGTGGTAAGGTTACAATCCAAGGAGCTTTATCTCAACCTAGGGCACAACATCAAACCCTTATAACTATAGTCTCCTCGACAAACTAAAGAAGACCCCTGCTTAGATCTTCATCCTAGAATTATTGAAGTTATCCCCCACACATAGGGAAATAGTAGAAAAGGCTTTATCATCTTCCTTTGTCCTTGAGAATATTGGTACAAAGAAATTTCAAGCTATGATAGGGCATATCACCACACCCCATCTTCTTACCTTCTCAAAACAAGATCTCCCAACGTAACCATCTCACAATCGTGCTTTACACCTTGATTTCATTGTTCATAAGAATAAAGTTAAAAGAGTCTTAGTAGATGGAGGTGTTGGTCTAAACATTTTCACCCTTCAATTGGTCAAAAACTTGGGTTACTTTGAGGATGTTATTGAAAATACAAATGGGGTAACCATAAGAGCATACGATGATCAAGAATGGGTGTCTCAAGGCATCATCAAGCTACATATCCAAGCGGGACCCATCAATGTTGAAACCACATGACAAGTGCTAAATCTTGACCTTACCTATAAAATTTTATTCAGTAGACCATGGATTCATGTCATGCAAGTTGTAGCTTCCACGTATCACCAATGTGTCAAGTTTCCCTTTGAGGATAAATAGGTTACCATCCATGGTGACCTTGAGCCATCTTACTACTACAAGAACCTTCAGGATAAATTCTATAAAATCCCCCAAATCCCAAAGAATGATGAAGGCCCTACATCCTCTTCCTCCTTTTTTGACCCATTTTCCCTTGCATCTATCTTAAAATCTAAAACACCATTGTGCATAATATACCCAACATCAAGGAAGTAATCAAGGATAATGGTTGTGGAGATTATAATCTAAATAAGGATACTTTTATATTGGGAGAATTGCCTCTTTCTCCCAAATCTCATGGAAAACCCCAACTTGTCAACAAAGTGGTTAAAACATTAAAGGTAGCATCCACCACCTTCATTAAGTGGGGAGACTTGAACAAAGAGTATGTCAATAAAGAATATATATCTAAATCATTGTATCATGACAACCTACACATGCCTATTCTTCCCATGGAATATGACAATAAAGGTTTAAAGCTAATGATGGGATGGGGATACAACAAGAATGAAAAGCAAGGACAAAATGACAATAGTTTGCTAGAACCTATCATTCTTGAGATACGTCCCAAGAATCTTGGATTAGGATGTATTACTAGCAAGGTGGCCCTTATTAGTAAGGGTACTTCTAATAAATTATTTTAGGCTTCCTCTTGGTTACCAACATCATGTGACACTACCCTAGATGACTTTCCTCTTGACGCTGCTAACCTATTTGAGAATACCTCTATCTTTATGATAACCATGACATATTTCACCCCAAATTGTAAAGAGTGAAACTCTTTAATTCAAAACATTGGATATTCCTTAAATAAATTCATTTATATTATAAAGAAAGTCGAAACTCCATTCAATAGATTACATAAAATCCAAAAGATTCCAAAACAATGACTTAAAGTCTACAAATAGATTCAAAATACTTCCAATTAAATTCATACATGTGTCATCATACACGACATTGATAATACAAAAGAATTTGTAACAAAAGTTTACAATTCGAGACTTAGGCATTTTTTCGCCTTAAGATTTACAATAAACATACAAGACTTAGGCATTATGTCACCTTAAGTTCTACAATAATTAATTCAAGAATAAAATAATACATATATGAAGAAATCATCCTTTGATCTTTAATCCAATAGCTTATCTTCAAACATGAAGACGAGAACAAGAATCAAGCGCTTTTTCCACCCAACCTTGAAGCTTACGCTTCCCCAGAATTCCTCAGTCATTCAAATAATACCCGACCCTGCACAAATCGCTTAGAAAAAAGCAGTCGACAAGCAAATGGAATCTGGTGCATGCCTAGTATAACTAGTAAATCCACAAGCATTTTCATTTTTCTAATTCATTTAAGAAACAAGAAAGTTCGATACTAAAATATGGTAGAGAGTTAAATTCATTCCATCTATTTCAATGGTCCTTAAGTTACTAGGCCAAGTAAAATGTCATGCACAACAAATAAAAGTAATTTTGGAAAAGAAAAACTACGCTCTCTAATAACCCATATTCGGTACCTGTCCCGGAAGGTAACTTTCCAAACACATGTCATGAACATTCACTTATCAAGCATGCATGGTTCCATTCAAAATAAAAATGATCTTTCACAAATGCATGAATTGCACTTTATCTTTCAAGCAAACATGGTATTTAATGCAATAATTTCACAGTTTTAAATCTTAAATAACATTAAGTTCATATTTAAAATAAAATAATAAAATAAATTTAAAAGAAGGTGTATCTCAAGTATGTAATCTAAGTAAATATTTAAACAGGAATAAATGAGCACACATTCTTTCGGTTCATTTACTCATATAATTTATCTTCACTTCAAAATAATCCTTTTCTAATTCGTTTTTCACATTTTTATTAAAAAAAAATATCTTTTCAAAAACATATCATAACAATTTTTAAATAATTCCTTGAGAGTTATCAAATTCCACTTTTAATTTTCAAGCATGTTGAAATAAACAGAATTGTTTAATCTTATCCTTTTAAATTTAAACCATGAACTTTCAGCTGTGTATTTCTGTAAATATTTCCCTATCTTTTTTGTTTCATTCATTTTGAAAATTAAATCTATCTGACAATTTTGGTTTTTTTGAATCTACAACATACTGTTTTCTATGCAAATCTTTAAATATGCAAAAACAGAATTTACTAAACAACAAAATCTATTGTCTCTTGATTATTTTCTGTTCAAGATCATTCTACAATTTTTTGTTCAAATCTATACTTTGTCTTCACTAAAATTTTAGTCTGGTGTTCGATTTTTTTCCTAAAAATAATTAAAAACGGTGATTTGTTTTCTATTCAAAATTAACATACAAGAATAAAAGAAAAGATTAAACTCAGTTTTGAATTGACTGTGAATTTGTTTTCTTTTGAATCTAGCTGGTGATTTTCTATAGTTGATCTTTTGATTCTGGTTTGTTTGGTGTTTCCTCTGTCAATTTTCTCCTCTCCCTTTGTTCCTAGGTGCACCTTCCAAATTCTCACCTATTTTCTTTATGTTTGGAACTTTCTCCCTATCTCCTAGATCTCTATATTTCCATTCTTCTCTTCACTGGCGCATGGTGGAGAGAGTTTCATGTCCACTCTCATCCCTCTCTAGCCACGCACCTCCTTCTTCCTTCTGTTGGCGCATGAGAGGTAGCAGTTTATAACTCCCCTCCTTATTGTCATGCCTGCGAGATAAGGGAATAAAGTAATCCTCCTTTCCTATTCGTGCATGGGGAAAGAATAGAATGGAAAAACAATGACAATAAAAACTCTTTGTCCCTTATCCTTGCACGCTTGGAAGGTAAGCAGCTTCAACTTGAAATCAAAAACTATGTTCTTATTGTCTCCTTCAGGCCGCGCATGGAGATAAGATGTATGCAAACTCAATCTACCTCCAAAAACTATCTCTCTCCTGGCACATGGGAAAATAATGTGAATCCCATAAAGTTCAAAGAAAAAAATCTCTTCTCTACCTTCTTTCCAAAAAATGGATTTCTCTTGCTTAATTCGAATTTCTTCCTCCAATTTCATGCAAAATGGTGGAGTTTAATAATATCAGATCCACAATTTTAGTTTTTGATCTCCAGCCAAATGGCCAGAACTCCAAGTTTCAATTTATGATTGCATGCAAATTGATTAAAAGATATTTGTTTTCAATTTGATAACTATTATTTTGATTTCAATTTCAATTTTGAACGTATTTCTTTTCTTTCTAATTTCCATTTAATAACCAAATTTTGATATTTATCTATTTCTTCAAACAAATCTTTCCTCTTTCATTTACTAAATGAGAAGATATCAAATAAATCAATAACACTATTTTACATTTTTATATATTTTCACAATTAGAAGTTTATTCCATTAATTTAGAATAAAAGCATTATTATTTTTTAATAATAAAATATTGACACTAGGAATTTAATTATTTAAATACAAAATCAATTTCCTCACAAAAATAATCAAATTGCCATTTAAAACAAATATATTCTATTTTTCACATAAATTTAAGCAATCAAAATAAACTTATTTAAAATTTCCAAATAATAATCATTACGAGAACACATTAATAATAGCTAAGTGGTGTGTGAGATTCCATCATCCTCATAAATGTCTAATGGCTAAAATGACTCTACCTGATCAATGTTCTCACCTTCATTCTCGTTCACATGTTCTTGCGTTCACTTGCACTCAATTTTTCATCAGTAATGACAAACCCCGAATTTCATAATAATGAATTTCAAATCATTTCATTTGCATTTAAATTTCAATTCACTTTTGATTTCAATGTAAATAATCATCTAACATAAATATTAAAAATCCCATGATTAATAATTGCATTTAAATAAATGACAAAATCAGTACTCATTGATTGGGACCAACAAGGACCTCCAATTCTAGATATATTCAAAAATGATGAAGCAATCTTAGAATTTATGGGACTTCATAATAATTTTCCTTGTGGGGATCATAAGGCAGGATTTGACATAGAGCTAAACACACAGGCATACTATAGGGAGACAATTGAACCCCTCAGTCACAAAATTGATGACATAAGAATATCATGTAGGTCTTTAAGTGAAAACCACGTTATGGCACTTTCAAATCATGAAATAATGAAAATAAAGGACACATCTGAAAGTGAAAACCTCTCTGAGGCACCAAAGGATGAGGGGTTCAATCTCCCCATAAGTGCAATACATCTAGAGAAATCAACGGTACTAGTAGAGAAGGCAACTCCAATAAATGTGGGAACAGAGGAGGCACCCAAGATAACCTTTTATGTTGAATCATTGTTAAATGAAGAATAGAAAAACTTAAAAGTGTTCCTAAAAGAGAGAAGGGAAAAATTTGTGTGGTCCTACACAAGAATGCTTGGACTCGATCCTGAAGTGGTTGTGCATCACCTAGTAGTCTACCCTTAAGCAAAACAAGTGAAATAAAATTTGGGAAAGATGCACCCTCAGATAGCACTATTGGTTAAACTAGAACTACAGAAGCTCCTTGACGTCATATTTATCCAACCAATTGACTATCCTAAGTGGGTTTCCAACCTGGTACCAATATCTAAACCCATTGGGGGCATCAAAATATGCACAAACTTCAGGGACTTAAACAAAGCATGTTTGAAATATGATTCCCTCTTCCCAACATCAACATCATTGTCAATTTAATAGTAAGACATGAAATTTTTTTACTGATGGATGGATTTTCAGGCTATAACCAAATCATGATCGCTAAGGAGGACCAACATAAAACTGTATTCACTTGTCCATGGGGAGCATACTATTGGAACATGATGTTGTTTGGGCTAAATAATGTTGGAGTGGCCTATCAAATTGAAATGACCCCCTAATCTTTCAAGATATGATCCATAAAACAATCAAAGACTATGTGGATGATCTTTTGGCCAAATCAAAGACAAGGAAAGAGCACATAGATGTATTGGGACCAATCTTTGATGGGATCGAAGAGTATAAGGTACGATTGAACCTGAAAAGTGTGTCTTTGGGGTAACATCAAGCAAGCTACTTGGCTACATCGTGTCACAAAGAGGGATAAAGATAGATCTATCAAAGGTGCAAGAAATTTTAGACATGGAGCCACCACAAACATTGAAACAAATGTGAGGGCTACAAGGAAGGTTATAATCTATTAGGAGATTCATAGCGCAATTGCTAGACAAGATCCACCCTTTCTCACATCTTCTACATAAAGGAATAACATATAAGTGGGATGAGAAATGTGATAAATCCTTTCAACAAATCAAGGTCTACCTATTTTCACCTCCAATTCTCAGCTATGACAACAGTAGGTGCTCTTCTAGCCCAACACGATGAAACGGGAAAAGAAAGAGCCATCTATTATATCAGAAGGACCTTGGTAGGATATGAAATCAATTACTCATCCATTGAGAAGGCATGCCTGGTAGTGGTCTTTTCTTCATAAAATTTCATATATTACATGCTCTCACACAAAATCAAGCTTATTGCTAAGATCGACCCATTAAAATATCGTTTATCTAAACCAACTCTCACTGGGTGGATGGCCAAGTGGGTAATGATCTTAACAAAAATTTTCATAGAATATGTGGAGTGGAAGGCTATAAAGGGACAATTTATTATAGACCAACTAGCAGAAGCACCCATTTATACATAGAATCCTTTGGTATCTAAGTTTCTAGATGAGTCAGTCTTCCTCCTCAATATAGTGGATCAATAGAAAATGTATTTTGATGGATCGTATACCTAACATGGATTAGGGGAGGGTATTTTTTTATCACCCCTCAAGGTGACTATATTCCAAAGTCATATCAGCTATCATTTCCATGTACCAACAATATTGTTGAGTATAAAGCTCTAATAACATGTTTAAGAATAGCAATCTAGTGGCAGATACCAAAGTTAAAAGTCTATGGGGACTCATAGCCGATTGTCAACCAAGTCAACAATGACTACCAAACCAAGGATGATAAACTTGCTCCTTATAAGAATATGGTAGAAAGTATTAAAGACTTCTTCATTGATATAACCTTCAAACATATACCCCATGTAAACAATTAAGAAATGGATTCCATGGTGATAGTTGGGCATTTGTTAGACATGCCACACAACATCCTTCAATGTAAATTCTTAGTAGAATAGCTTCTCGTACCAACTTTCAAAATTCCTGAATATGAATTTGTGTGTAATCATTGGTCTCAGCTCCCCATGGTATCATAATATATTCACCTATCAAAAAGGTACCCTCCCATCTAATATCAGCTCTAACCTAAAGAAAACCTTCATTAAAAAGGCATCATGATTCATTATCTTAGGTGATACCCTATACCATAGAAGCATGAAGGGTACATTACTATGATGTCTCAACCAAGAGGAAATCTTGATCGCCTTAACAAAAGTACATGAAGGCATTTGCAATTCCTGCTCTAGTGTTATGACCTTATCCAAGAAACTTTTGAGGATGGGGTACTACTAACCAACCATGGAAATGTATCTAGTGTCAACAGCATGGAGACCTTATCTATGCTCCAACTCGGAGCTCCAGCCAATGGTCACACCTTGGCCTTTCTCACAGTGGGGGCTTGACCTCATAGGAAATATTACCCCTACCTCATCTAATGGCCACAAATTCATCATCATAGCCATTGAATACTTTCCAAAGTTGGTGGAAGCTATTCCCATGAATTATATAATGGGGAAGTGAATATCTAAGGTTATCTTGAATTACCTTATTTGCCACTAGTGTGTTCTGCAAGCCCTTATCTTAGATAACAGAAAACCCTTCAAAAATTAGGATATAAGAGAGTTATGCCAACGATTTAACATCGAACATCAGTTCTCTACCCCCTATTACCCCTAGGGAAATAGTCAAGTTGGGGCTACAAACAAGACCATTCTAAAAATTCCTAAAGAATACAGTCAATGAAGTTGGTCATGACTGGAATATGTAGTTAAACTCTTCCTTATGGTCTTATAGAACCAGTATCCACACGCCTACAAGTGCAACCCCTTTCTCCTTAGTCCATGGATCTAAACCCATCCTACCTATTGAGGTCAAGCTTCCCTCATAGCAAGTTTCACTATAGAATTTGATCATTGATAAGGAGTATAGGGTGTCTCAGCTAAATGAGTTATAATTCCTAGATGAGCATTGTCTTGATACCCTAAATCATTTACAAGCATACCAAAATCGATTGAAATGAAGCTACAACAAGAAGATCAAGAGTCGGTATTTCCAAGTAGGAGATCTTGTCCTCAATTAGAATCAAAAGAATGTTCTAGATTAGGATAGTAAAGGAGCATTTGAGCCTAACTAATTGGGCCCATTTGTTGTCATAACGAGCTATAGATTAGGAGTTTACAAATTATCAACACCTAAAGGAGAACTCTTGTAGGAGCTAATCAATAGTCTACATCTCAAAAAAATTTATGCCTAAGCTTGAAGGGTGTATATCCAAAAATATAAAAAAAAATTTAACTAATAATAAAAATCCAAAAAAAAAGGAGTGAAAATAGAAAAGAGAAAAATCATCCTCTAGTGAAAACCACTTTGGTGGCACTTTGGGCAAGTACCTTGGTGAAAACCTGGCAAACAGGTGCCTTGTTTAAATAAACAACTATATCTATCTGTATATCTTTGGCTTATCATGCTTCACATAGCATCCATATATCACATCACTAATCCTATTTACTCCATCACCCATCTACGTTTGAATCATAGCAGGATATTGTGTATCATATTCCCCTTTAGTACTACTTGGCACATTCCTAAGGTCATTTTGTCCTGTTTATATCGAGGTAGTCTTTTATATCACACTGGGGGAAATTTGTTATGCTTATAGTAGATTGGGTTCTTGTATATCTTAAGGTTATTGGAAATCACTCCAAAATCCCAAAACAAATGAAAACCTCATCAAAAAAATCCAAAAACACTTGCAAAATTAGAAAAATTAAAAAAAAAACATTTGAAATCTTGTATACCCAAAATCCAAAAACATCAAAATCTTGTATACCTAAAATCCAAAAATATTCAAAAAAGTTATAAAGTCAAAATCCAAAACACATCAAAATCCCTAAACACGTCAAAACATCAAAAAATCAAAAATATTACCTTGTCGAACTATGTTGAGTCTGAACTTGAACATAGGAAATTTCATCAATGATGTGCCCCCGAGACACTTTAGGTTAGGAGTCCATCATAATAAACTAACAAACCATCAAGTGTTCATATCTCATCAATAACTAGTCAAAGTCAGTCGAACTTCGTGGCCTCTACGTGTATAACATAGGCAAGGCTTATCTTGGATAAGTCCCTGAGGCCCTAGGTTAGTCCCTTTTAGGTCTTGGTAAAAACTTAGAAAAACATAAAAACATTGGAAAACATGAAAAACCTTAAACAACCTCAAATAATCGAAAACCAAAACATTCACATAAACATTCAAAAAGACCAAAAAAACCTCAAAACATTTTTAAAAATACCAAAAACATTGAAATATTCCAAAAAATTCCAAAACCATCCATCCCATTTCGCTTGCACCTTCAATAAACCTTCACCCATAATAAATCAATCGTCATCTTCAAACTTTGGTAAAACAAGTAGAAAACAAGTGGTGCAAGTCATGAAGTGTGAACCTAAATGTCAAAATCTAAAGTCTAGATCATAGGTAAATGAGTTAATAACATTTGTATCAACGACCTATCAAACACTTAATATTATTCAAAACATATAATAAACATGTCCTAGGATGCATCCTTCCTACAATGGGCATCAACATCAGAAATCACCTTAGTTATGTTACGTTGGTAAGAGATATAGATAACATTGACTATTTGTTGTTGATCTTTTCTTATGACTTATCTTGTTGAACCATTTTGAGGACCTTTCGATGATGTCTAAAGAAATTTAGAGAGAAGGAATGGGGCATTTATCATTATCTTTCATTTGTTATGCTTGTGGGATATTCTTGTAAAATAATCTTGGTGCATACTTGCTTAGTTGTGTGTAGGGAGGTCATTCTGAATAAATTTTTGACTATTTTGTATGCTTTGGTCTGAGATATTCTAAACTTCTAAACTGCATTCCAACAAAATTTTTGTATGTTGTGTGAACAAAAACTATCCTATTTGTTTGTAGATTCAAATTCCATCTCACTAGATACAATGCCATCCCGGTTATCAATACATTGATGCATCGTGTCTATGTGTTATATCAAAAATAAGGAATGAAGAAGTGTCCCAATCCTGGAAATGAGAAAATCATCAATCTCAACACCATATCTAATAAAGTCTTGATGACTCATGGACATGTTGGACTTTTGAATCAATCTCTAAATCATTTGTCAATCCATTTATTCTTCTATCTTCTTTCCATGCTAACACGGTATCATGACAATCAACCAAAAATCATAAATACATCCATCCTGCATCCACAAACTGTTAGCACACATACATCTTGCATAATCATAGCATACCCATATCATATCATAAAGAACTACATCATATGAGAAACACAAAAAGGAAAGTATATGCATCTCATAGCATCTCATTGAAAGATACTAAAAAATAAAATGAAACATCCATTGCATTACATCCATAACATATATCATACATCCCGTGTCATATAAGCATCGCGTCATAGATCATCTCATAAAACAAAGCATAAAAAAAAAAATACATCCATTACATCAACATTTGCATCCATTGCATATGCATCCATACATAATCATAACACATGAATATAACATCACATCACATATCATAGGGCGTCACATCATAAATCGAATCGGGTCATCTCATATATATATCTAAAAAAATGAATGTCATGGTACAAATATCAGAGTCAATGTGTAACTATCATCAAAATTACATATACAAGAGGCTATCCAAAATGATTCAATGAATGTGTATACATGTACCAATCAAGCTATACATCCAAAAAAATGTCTATAATAGGATGTTATCTATGGCTCTAGCGGTCACCATTATGGGAGCCTGATAATGTCAACTAATAGATGGGGCACCATGGTATCCACTCGGTCCCACCCTACTCCTCTGGGGAAAAATCAGGTTGGTGTTGATGTTGAGGGAACTCCTTGTGGTATAAGTTCATATAATACAAGACCTTCTACATATCCATCTCGTACATATGTGTTGGGACCATCTCACCAACCTATCCCTATGTGCATTGTGCAATAGCCTCCAGTTGTTGCATATGTCTTGTCTCTTGAGCTAAGGCTATGTCTGAATCCTATTTCAACTATCGCTCATAGTCCCTCTCAGCTTTCATAGCCTACAATTGTTGTTGTAACCTATCCCTCTTCACTATGAGGGCCTAGATTTGTATGTCTCTAGGATCCTACCCCAACTACTATTGTAGTTGTTGCTACGGCTACTCTCGATCCTAATGCCTTGGTGGTTGTGCCCCTAGAATCTACCCCACTACCTACTCCTCATGACCATGATTTTGAGGAAGCTATTGCTTAGGCTACTCTCATCCTCTGCCTAAACCTTTGTCTTCTCCCCAACCTCGACCTCTTCCTCAGGGATATCCTCCCACTGGATTTTTCAATCATGTGGGATGCACCCACCTTGCATCACAAGCTGGGGTGATCCTTGCATCAAGTGGTCTCTGATCATATACCCAAGCTTGTGCAACTAGTTGTCTAAAATCATCTATGGCTACCTGTAAGGGAATCTAAGGGCCCCAAGATACCTCTCTATGTTCCTAAGTGAAAACTATTGTCTAATCATCTGGGGCTATGTCTTGTACCTCCCCAAACTGTCGAGCAATGCATTCTAGAAGATACTGCTTGATCATAGTATGATCTTTACCTTGCATATATCAGGTCTACCTAGCAAATAATAATTGTTGATGGTCATCATACCATGCTAGAACCTGGAGCCATCACCTCCATCTGAACACAATCATATCATATATGACCCTCCTCTAGTATGGGATCCATGTAGGCCCCATATGTTGTAAGGTCATCGTTGGTCAATATTTATATACAATGGGCTCGTCTTGATCAATATCTGCTAGGACCACAATGGGTCTAAACATCACAATGTGCTCATATGCCCAAATGTGTAGAAGAGTCACACCAGCTCCAATTCCCCTCCCCTGGTAGTATACTGCCTAATGCATATCATGGTACAAAGAAGCCAACATAACTGTACCCCAAGCATACAGAGTCATCCTACATAGCATGTCATGCCACGCTAGTCCCCAACCTAGACTAAAGCCTCTCCCTCATCAGTCTGGATAAATCACACCAGAAATCAAGGCAGCTAGAACTAATCTAAATATCAGCACCTGTCCTCGGTATAGCTCCAAGTCAATCTGGGATCTCACTAAAATGATATCATCTATCTGCAAGAGATCGTGGCATGCATCCATCTCAAAATTTGTGTCATAAATGACTCACTCACCATGAATCATTGTGAGCCTTTGATGGTTTCTTTGATCCATATGATCTTTGGTTCTCATCCATTGATGAGAATACTTGATCCATGTCTTCACCCTTGATTCCATATTGACCATTGATTGATCCTTTTCATCTTGACCCTTGATTCTTCATTTTCTCTCCTATAAATACCTCACCTTTTGGAGAGAAATGGATCCACTTCCATCAAATAAAAGTTATGATGCTCATTTGGATACTATCTTTATTCATCCTTGCATCCATTATCAAGATTTTCATCCTTTTCATTCACACATAGCATAGTTTTATCCATTTTATCTTAAGATTTCATCAATGGAGTTCAATTAGATGCTCATTTTATCCAAGGGATTGGAAAAGAGTCATCATTCCATATCAATACGGCACCACTCCCCCAATGGGATAAGGTTTTCAGTTCTAGATTAGGTTTCTTTTACGCTTTCATGTTTATTTCATGCTTATTTTAATGGTTTCTTGGTTTTTGAAGCTTTCGGACATCTCATTGGGATTGTAGCTTAGGGGGTTAAATATGTCTTAAATTCATTAGGATCTGGTGTATTTAGCTACTACTATGATTACAATCACAAACCCCTCAATTTCTTAATGATTTTTAGAATAGGTCAGTCAATGATAGCCTTAATTTTGTTAGGATCCACCTTTGCTCCCTCATGTGAAACTATGTGTCCCAAATACTCCACCTCATTAAGATCAAAAGTACACTTGGATGGTTGGGCATAGAGTTGATGATATTTGAGTATTTGTAATGCTTGATCTACATGTTGTAAGTGTTCTTCCCATGTCTTGTTATAAATCAATATATCATCAAAGAACACTAATACAAACTTCCTCAATAATTTCTTAAAAATGGAATTCATCAAACTTTGAAATGTAGATGGTGCATTGGTAAGACTAAGTGGAATTACTAAAAATTCATAATGACCCTCATGAGTCTGAAATTTTGTCTTACAAATATTTTCTTCCTTAATATAAATTTGGTGATAACTAGATCTAAGATCTAACTTGGTAAAGCACATAAATCCATTCAATTCATCTAGCAAATCATCAATGACTGGAATAGGAAACTTATCTTTAATGGTGTACATGTTGAGAACTCTATAGTTTGGACACATGCACCAATTTTCATCCTTCTTACGTACCATCACCACCAGTGAGGAGTAAGCACTTTGGTTATGCCTAATAATTCCTACCTCTAGAATCTCCTCAAAAAAAAATCATATCTCACTTTTTGGTATATGTGGGTACCTATAAGGCCTGATGTTGGGTGGTTGGCTCCCTGGAACTATTTGTATGGCATGATCATGATCCCTCTTAGAAGGAAGTCCTTTAGGAGTATCTCCAAAAACCATGAGTGACGATCAATTGTTGATTGTAAATCCGGATGAGTTGGAGCATTAGATTGGGAGACTTCTAATGAACATAATTGTGCCAAAAATCCATCAACTCCTTTCTTAAGAAACGTTTGCATTGATGAGAGCTTACCATTTTGCGGGAATTTTCCTTCAATCCCCTTAGCTCTACTACCTTTCCTTTTGATTTAAATCTCATGAACAGTTCTTGGAATTTCATCTTAATTGTTCCCAAAGTAGTAAGCCATTGTACTCCCAAAACAATATTTGTTGCACCCATGGAGATAGCATACATTGGGATACCCAGGTGATAATCCCCCATTGATAACTTAATGCTATGGAATTTTCTAGAGAAACTAATAGTACCACCATCTGCAACCAAGACCTTAAACTCTAGAGCTAGATATATAAACTAATATAAACAAGTAGCCAATTTTTTGTTGATGAAATTATGAGTACTACTTGAATCAATCAACACTGCTACTTTATGCTTCTTTAAGTAACCAACTACCTTGAGAGTTTGAGGAGCACTAAAACCTAAAATTACATGACAAGAAATGATTGGTGGGAATCATGTGATTCCTCATCTTACTCCCTTTCACCCTCTAATATTAGTTCCTCCTCATATTTCTCACTCAGAACTTCAATATGGAACAATTTCTTTTCACTACATTTATGTCCCCGACTATATTTTCTATCACAGTTGAAACATAACCCTTTTTCTCTCTTATCCTCAATTTGTGATGGGGTCAACCTAGTAGGTTGAGGAAGTGAAGGTGTCAAATATCCTTTGTCTCTTATCACATTAGCCCCTTGCTTTCTAGTAATTGAATACTTTTCCTCTACCCTTCTTACTAAGAAAAAAGACTTAGAGATAGAGCTAAGACTAAACATGTGTACCTCATGTATTAAATGTGATCCTTAAGACCATGGGTGATCCCACAATACCGGTTTATAATTTTTGGCCAAACTGGACACTTAACTGATTTTTTCTAACTAAATATTCACTTTCGGGCACCTATAACGGCTAAACCATGAGGAATTTGAAGATGATGCAAACTAGTGATTTGTCACATTTTATCTGTATATTTTAAATATATTTTTTCCAAAAAAATTGGAATTAGATTGCACTTATTTTTCCATCTCCTTCAAAAACTAGTTTTTATTAGTAAAAACCATTTTTTAAGGAGTGATGCTCACCGTATACAACATAACTATTTTTCTATGAAGGATAAAATTCTATTTTTTTTTAATTTAGATTTGTAACTACAATATCTAGCCCTTTCATTTGGTTTCATAGTGTTTTATTGAATATTTTTTCCATAATCAAGTTTCGAAGCCAAACCAATTATAGTTCAGACATAGGCGGACCATATATAACATAAAAAAAAATTGTATGTATCGAAATTCAATTTTTTTTACTGCATAAAGGACATCAATACCTAGCCTCCACATATTTTTTAGAATTCTATTTTGATAATCTGCTATTTTTCCACATGTGCAGAACAGAGAACTTGATTTTTTGATGAAAAACCTATGTTTAATCAAACTAAAAAATAAATACATAATAAAACCAAAAAATATTAAAATTATTTTTGATGGATAGCTTGTTCTAAGGACTACCATCATCCAGTTGGGTATGTGAAGTCTCCTCTATTTTCATCCTCAACTTGAGCTTCGAAGGAAAAAAATCTGTAGAAATTTGGTGTGGGAGGGAGAGGGGAGTAGGGGGGAAAAGGGGGGAGTAGGGGGGAAAATGGGGGTTTGAATGAACCCAAGTTTGAGCGGACCCCCCTTGGAGGTTCGCTCAAACCTGGGTTCATTCGAACCCCCTATTTTCCATTGTCTTTGTCAAAAAATGCATAAAAAGTGGGACCCATCATTTAATATGGTTTGCTCGACCAAGGTCCATTTGAACCCCTTTTGGGTCCATTCGAACACCCCAATTCGTGTGAACCCCTAAAAAGAAAAAAAAAATCATAGGAGTTTTTTTACAATTTTCCTTCCTCATTGGAATGTAAACCAGTTTTGTGGGTTTACCCTAGACCCAAGAACAAATAATTCAAGTTATCCTCTACAATTATATCCACTCTTAAGGAAATATTTTGGAATCGTTGAATATAATCCTTAACTGATCTTGTTTTATGAAGTTTAGCTAGTTGGTTGAAGAAATTACTTGTCACACTATTGCTATATTGTTCTTGGAGTTCCTCCGTAAAAATCAACCATGAGACAGTGAGACCCTTTTTCTTTCGAGGAGTACAAAGCCAACGATACTAAATGAATTGATTTGGTTCTAGATATAGTGAATCCATCGTGACCTTTTGTCCATTTGGGACTTGATGGACTTCAAAAAACTCTCCATTTGGTTTATCCATGTTAGAGGATCATTTCCATCAAATTTGTGCATATCCACCTTTGGTATCAAATTCCTAGATCCCATAGGAGTATTAACATTTGGGTCAAGAGTAGCTGACTTGGAAGATTCACCTTGGTTGCTTGAGACCTCCTTTCTTAGTTCATTCATATAGGCACTTAACATGATTGGTATGTCTGATATATCTCCTCTTAGGGCACACATCTCCATCTTCACTGAGGAAATGTCTTCCTTGACCTTAATTATTTCCTCATTTGGATTAATATCCTCAATTGGTACTTCATCCTTATAAAGGGATTTTCCCATTGTGACAACATTCTTTTTGCTCCTTGTTGTAGGCCTTGTCATGATGGAAACCAATAATTTTACAATAAATCATACAAATGAAACTCAAATTCTTTAAAAAAATTACTGTAACTTACTAGGGCCAAGATACCACTTACCAAAAAAAACTCCAAGAAATTGGCAAATTTGTAGTCATGAGAGTAATTTTTTTGGAAACCCTAATTTTGCAATAACTCGCTTATTTATCCTTCAATTTATCCAAATTTTATACTGTAGGCTCCTCTATTAGGTCTTCAAAACCCCAATAAAAATAAGGCTCCAATTCGACCGGATGTGAGATATATGCGACTTCCAAAGAAATTTTGTAGAAACCTTAATTCTATAGTAATTCACTCAATTCTGCTCTAATTCCTCTTAAATATGGATTGTAGTTTCTTTAATATAGTCTTCAAAAACCCTTTAAAATTTTAAAAAATGGCAAAATTTTGAAAGATATGCACGTCTTCCAAAATGACCTCTAAAATTGAAAAAAATGCATGTTTGTAATGATGTTGAGATCATGCTCTAATACCACTTGTAATGAAATAACTTACACAATAGAAGAATATGATATGAGATATGTTGAAAATACTTGATAATAACTGAGAATAACAAGCCACTTTGAGGGGGAAACCTCCAAATATCTCCACTAAGAACATAATTCACAATATGATGATGAAATAAGACTCACAACCTCCTATATATACCTATTTATGCCTAGGATATCACCCAGGACGACTTAGATAGCCCTATATAAGCCTTAGGCTAACCTAAATAACTAATTAACAATATAATAATGATAATATGACTTAATTAAGAGTTAAGATAGCCACAAGTTGACTATTCATAACCCGATGTACACCAATATTAAGGACGTAGCAATAACAATAGCAAACAAGGTAAAAAAGCATAAAACAGTGAGAAATGGCTAAAAGAAATTATATTGATCTAGCTTTTATTACATACAATCCAACAACTTACAACAACTGTAGCAATGATGTTTGCAATAGATAGCCACATATTTATACTTAAAGCCTCTAAAATGTAGAAACTTTTAATATTTTAGAGAACTCTAAAAACTAGAATGTTATTTTCCTTGGACACTTATAGCTGCTTCTAGTTCTTCTATAAGATTTACTTCTTCTAGAAGAATCTTGTCACTTTCTAGACAATCTTATTCCTTAACATTAGCCATGTCACACCACATACAAGAGCGTTATTCTTCTCTATTCAATTTCACCATGAATATGAACATGGCCCAAACCCACTTGTATAGGTTGCATGCTTGTCCTTCCTATTGTGCAAAACAATAAGACTCAAATTCTTGGTTATCGCTTCCAATTCATAGTCATAAATGAGAAGCTCACATCCATTCATTCTTACAAAAGAAAACAACTCACAAAAATAAGGTCAATACAATTACCTTCTCTCTCTATTTGTAAAAATAGTCATGTCCATGAAACCCCTCTAAATGATTCTACAACACAAGAAATGGGTACCCAAGATATGGATTATTCAAAGATTGATAACAACATCAACAATAGCAGAAGAGAAATAATTTTAAAACCATTGTTGGTATTGGCTACCTATTCAATGCATTCCATTGCAAAAGTAGAGATTGCCCAACTGGATTCTATGAAATAAATTGAACAAATGGGACTCAATAAAAAGGTGGACCATGTAAAAGAACCAAAGCAGTTGGAACCCAATATGAAGAAGTTAGCAAGAACATAGAGTAATAAAAGCAATTCAAAAATATATGATGCCACTGCTATGGGGGAACCTATAACCATTGGAAAAGGTAAGCAATGGGTTTGGAATAATCGCTTAGGAGCGTGGATTGGTTATCTTGGAGAAGTAGTGTTAGAGCAATAAGTTATTACACTTAATTAATTTAATCATATTGATTAATTAATTAAGTCACTTATTCCTTTAGGTTGCTTAAGCTAAACTTAGGCACATTAATAATTATTTATTAATTATTAAGTGTGCACACTAGGGTTTCCTAATTTTAGGTTTTCTTGATCTCCTCATAAGGATTGATCACATTGTAATTATCAGATCATTCAATAATTATTTCTAGTTTATGCTTGCACATACTTTTGCTCTGAGGGTTTACAAAACATCCATTATTGTTTGTTATGAATATCTGTTGCATGTGATAGGTGATTGCTTGCAGGTGATTCTTGGGGACTGTGAGGTTGAGATTTATCAGCTTTTACAAGTAGAACATGTCCCTGATCTTGATGCTAATAGAATATAGAATCTTACTTACCATCATTCAGTATGTCTTTCATGGAAAATGTCATTGGCAGGTATAAACCCAAATTCAAATATCCTCTTCACATCACCATTCCAATAAACTTGGGAAGCTTGTAAGCTTTTAAAACTTTTATGATAATAACAGTTAAGCATGATCAAAGCATTACAATTACGAAGAACAGCTTCATTTAGTGAGTGTGGGAATATAAATGCACGAAGAATAAAAGATTCTAGGTGTAATCGGTTATATTAACTTAACAACGAGTAAAAAGTCTAAAACCTTTATTTATATAGAAACTTTATACAATTAATAGTTACGATTTTAAATTAGTGGTTAGATTGACGAGCGTGTTTTTATGTACATGGATTTGCTTACCCCTAGCTTCCATTGTAGATGCCTTCTCGGTGTAATAATTTTCACTAAAATAATTTGGAATAATGGGTTAACCCTCTTTGAAATTTAGCCACCTTTTTTTCACATATTTCAAAAAAAAACAAAGACAATTGGGTGAAACTCATAGCTAATCAAAAACATCTATAAGTAATATGTTGATTGTTTAGTTGAAAGAAAGGTAATTTATGAAGTGAACCACTCTGAGTGAGGCTACATTAAAAATTAGTGCCCAAATATGGATAAGGGCTCTACTCCTTGAGAATTATGTCAAAGATAAATTAATAGCTTGTAAATTGTATTCAAAATATACTACAACTTTTGTTCCTACTTTATTTTTACAATTTAATGGATAAATCTCTAGAATGGTCATACAAAATTAGTTCATGTTTCTTTTTCAATATTTTATTAACATTTAAGGCCATTTATTGACCCATCATTACATGTTCTCAATTTAGAATATATAGTCATGAAGTATAATAGTTTTTATTAATTATCCTTAAATAATATCATTTAAACAAATTTGAATTTATTTCTCTTCTAAAATTTATTGAAAAAAAATAGAGATTTTTATAGTAACTTATAATTAAAATTGAGTTAAAAATTGAAAGACATCGACAAATCAAATCAAAGAAAGTTCAATCTAAAATTTACATTCATGTATAGATTGCAAACCTCATCCTTTTTATTAAACCTCTTATTAAAATTTAAATTCATTGATTAATTAAAATTGAGATTCATAATCTTGCTATTTTTAAGTAGATGATAAAACTCAAAAAGATTAAAATGAGAGAGGGGAAGAGGTTTAACGACCTATTTTATAATTATAGGAAAGCACAAAGGAAGAATTTTTTAAATAAAAAGCGTCGACAGCAGGGTTCGAACCTGCGCGGGCGAAGCCCAACAGATTTCAAGTCTGTCTCCTTAACCACTCGGACATATCGACTTGCTTGAAATGTGACTTGGAAATAAATTAATAAATTTTAAATATATAGAAATAACTAATAATGAAAGAAGAATGTCATTTACAAAACTGAAGGTAAATTATTCATAAATCAAACAGCCAAAGTCCGTGTTAACAGATTAGTTGTGCGTTTATTTCATTGAGCGTCTATGATTAATATTCTATTGGACGTAGTATGGTCAAATTCACAATAATTTGATTTTTTTAATATAGATTGAATAATTTTTAAATTTTACTCTTTAAAAAGTATATTTTCATAAAAGATTTTTTTCCTCTGCATTTATTTAGACAAATCAAACAAGATATGTACTAATAAATTAAAATTAGCCTTAGTTAATATATGAATGGTGATGGGTATAGATAATTCGATAAGTAATATTTTTAAAAAGAATTTAGTTGTATACTTGTAGGAGAAGAATATTTTTTATGTTGTGTGTAAATTATCTATGTCTCAAGATTGAAAACTAAACTTCTCTATATGTGTTTCACCTTAGACTCTACTTAAGATCTGTGTCTTTATCTTAGATTACTTTTGCAAGTGCAGATTCATCCTTGATAGTGTAGATATGATACTGTAACATGTGTGATCATAGTTCCTAGTTTTTTAACTCACCACTCCCTACTCTAGTCTAAAGACTAGCAATATTTATGAATATCTTTATAGGGTTGAATTGCTAGGGGATAAATTCTTCTCTAGGTCAATCCTCAAAAAAGAAGCTTTGTGATTGAGCTAAGGATTGATGACAACAAGCATTATGTTCAAGTTCTCTAGAATGAATATACAAATCTAGATTCCTTTTAGATGCTCAAATTGAAGTGTTCCCAAAACTATTCTTACTTGAATGTGCATAATAATTGAATCATACTTGTAGATTGTTGGATGATAAAATCAATGAATTAATACATTCAAATACAAATGCATAGCAATAAACTATGAAAATATATGTTTAGTCAACTCATAATGTGTAGTGAAATGGGAAAGAATCAATCAAATTTGAATTTGAATATTTAAATTGTAGGGGTTATATATATATATATATGCAAGATCACTTTCAAGCCTTATAAGTGCCCAAAATTGAGTAGACCTACACAAGAAGTTTATTGATGACCAAAGATTAAGAAGATAAGCTTACAAAGTATAAAACATAGAAAATTTTGATGTTTGACTGGCATCTCCAAGGCAAGGTGTCATGGTTCAACCTCCTAAGACCCCCTCATTTGTCCAACATGTTAATCGTTCATCATCTACTAAGTGTGTGCATGCTTAATTAGCCTA
Source organism: Sequoiadendron giganteum (assembly GCA_007115665.2). Classification (NCBI taxonomy): domain Eukaryota; kingdom Viridiplantae; phylum Streptophyta; class Pinopsida; order Cupressales; family Cupressaceae; genus Sequoiadendron; species Sequoiadendron giganteum. Next base: position 841,618,983 of record CM021100.1, on the reverse strand, counting down.
TAAAATAGTTTCTTATACTCTTAAAGTAGTGGAAAATGTCTATTTTCCTTTAAAACTCATTTTTACTATCTATACATCTGATTTGATCCAAAACCATGAGTTATTTTTTTGCCCTATCTATATCCACCCATCTTATTTTGAACTAGAAAAAGTTGAGATTTCAAAAAATAAACTAATTTTAATGATTTGTGGGTCCAAATTTTGAAGAAAATATTCTTGCACAAGTCACTATAAAAAGTTTCTACTATTCTTAAACCATTTATTCAAGTGTTACCTTTGTTTATCTTGCATTAAAACCTTATGAGTGATAATCCTATTCTTTGTATTCCTTATATAGCTTGCAAACCTTCCCCTAACTTGCATAAAAAAGTTACCATTGATCAAAGATCACAAAAAAGAGAACATTATTGGATCTTAGAAGTTAAGGGCATCATTGCCAACAAATCCAACAACTTTTTAAATATAAAGCAACTATAATTATAGAAATGGAAGGTCCTTTTAGTTTATTAAATTAAAATTTCTTTTGAAGTAGTTTAGAATTACCGAATATCTTCTTAGTCATGTTTTCATTTGATAGTGTATGAATTGATGGCATAGGAAAAATAACTAACCAAAAAATATGACTAGAAATTTGTCTTTCATTTATATAATATATATAAAAAGAAATAAATTAATGTAGGATTTGATAGTGAACTCCAAGGAGATGAAAGTAAGCTCCCACAACCCCAATCCACCTACAAAACAAAAGATACACCTTCGACAAGAGAGTATGGCAAGAGAATAGTTTTTTATTATTGATGCAATAATTTATAATGATCAATAATGGAGCAATGATAGTACATCCCCTATTACTAAGTGTTCAAGAGGTCTTGATTATATATTCAAGATGAGAGATAAGATTAACCAAGATTTGGACAAGTGTCTTATTCTTATGATTGAGAACTAAAATAAAAAAATATTAAATGACCTAGGACACAAGAAGTAAATGAAATAAGATAATATAAGATATTATGACAAATTAGACTTCTAGAAATAGTTTTTGGCCCCTAAGTAAACACAACATGTGAATAGGACCTACTAGGTGAACTAGTTAGGTAAAATACCATGTTCACACCAACAAGTAATATAATAACATTAATTACCATTCATCAAGTATAATAAATAGCATACAATATAAGTACCATCATGTACATCTCAATATTTAATTATACAATGAATCAAGAACTACAACCCCATATAGTATATAATAATATGTAATAGGCTAATAACCAAAGGTGTATATATAAATTGGTTCTAAATAATATACATCATAAATATATCCAAAGGACTTAAAGCTCAACTTCATAATTTAATCCCTCTAATCTTCTAAGCTATTGATATTAATTAGGTAGTGCATTAAACTTGTCTTTAGAGGAAGTATCTTCCCTCCCTATGCATTAGTTAAGGAAAACAATTATCCATCCATAATTTTAAAATGTTGAGCCCTCATTATAAGACTTTTGATTATCCCGATTAACTCATTTTTATTATCTTATAAGAGTACACATGAATAAAAATATTTAAAACATCTCAAAAATATGGAATCAAATTCATAACACATTTCAAATAACATACACATTCCAAATAATCATTCCAAGACAAGAGAGATTTCCCAACACATCCTTTCCAACATAAAATACACATATGAATGTAAGGACATAAACATGACAAATATGACAACCATTAAATTTTATGTCCTTTCAACCCTACAAGGCTTCAACTCAGTACAACACATACAATCATAAGGAATATTATAATAAAATAATACTTGTTTACTACAAAATTTCTCAACAAGTGTTGTCACATGTCTTAATAAGAAACAAAAGCTCAAGGTAGGATAACATGTATCCCATACTAAATATATCCTTTCCTTAGCACAACACATAAAACTAACAAGTACAAAATATAGGTCAATTACATGAACGCACAAAAGGAATAGAATATATTAGCACACAATGAATACACACATAAATCAAGTTCACAAAGCAAGACTCATAAATAAAATTACATGTATGCATAGAAATACATCAAGAAGACAAGTAAAATAAACAATACCAACTCACATAACACAAACACATAGAACACAACCAAATATCTATCCTAAGTCCCATATCATGCACCATTGGACTCATAGGTGGTTATCTTTTGTGGGACGGGTGCTGCTTGTTAAGTCAATGGTGCAGGCTCTTAACAATTACAGGTGTATACTTTAGGTGGCTCCTTTTGACTTTATTATGGATTTGGGCTCTCTGGTTAGGCATTTTTTATGGGTTGGTTTATTGGCATCCTCTAAGTGGAGTCTAATGAAGTGGGAATTTTTTTGTACACCAAAATAGTTTGGTGGTCTTGGGTTGTGACAGGCCAGTTTTACTAGTTTGGTGATGTTCGCCAAACTTTATTGGAGATGGTGTATTAAACAAGACCATGTTTGGGCCAGGATTATTTCTCACAAATATGTGAAGGGTGTACCAGAGGAGGTCCTTCAGTATTCGCTCTTGGGGAAAGGTTATATGATTTGATAAATGATTAAAAAGGGAGCGAAGTTGATCGAGGATGATTTGTTTTGGATTTGCAATAGGGGGTCTGGGTGATCCCACAATGCTGGTTTACAATTTCTGAGAGATTCTATTTTTTGTTGAAATCACATATTTTTAGAAAGTTTAATGATTAAAAAATTCCATTTGAAGGATTTCAATTGAAGATGATTTGATCAAACGACCTTAGATCAAACCCCCTTGGATAGAACCCTGCTAGTTTTAAACCATACCTATAACGGAATCTCCTTTACACCTATCAAAATGTTGATAAAAACCCACTTTTGATTTACCTAAATTGGGGGATCAAATGAATTCATTTAAAATTTTATTTTTGTAAGTATGTAGTCCTTATTATAAGCTTCCCAAAAATTATAATTTTAAATAAATTTTATTTTATTATTATATTTATTTTTTATTTCTTGTGAATGTAGGTTTTTCACCGAAAATCAAGCTCTCTATTCTGCACATGTGGAAAGATAGAAGATTATCAAAAAAAAATTGAAAAATATGAGTGCACTAGATATTGAAGTCCTTGATCCAACAAAAAAAATTGAATTTCGATACATACAAAAAAAGTTATGTGTTATACGGTTCGCCTACATGTCTGAATTGTAATTGGTTTGACTTCGAAACTTGACTAAGGAAAAAATATTCAATAAAAAACTATGAAACCAATTGGAAGCACTAGATATCATAGTTACAAATCTAAATTCAAAAAAAATAGAATTTTATCCTTCATGGAAAAAAATTTGTGTTATACGGTGAGCATCACTCCTTAAAAATGGTGTGTACTGGAAAAAACTAGTTTTCGAAGGAGATGGAAAAAGAAGTGCAATCTAATTCCAAAAATTTTGAAAAAAAATATATTTAGAATCTATAGACAAAATGTCACAAATCATTAATCTGCATCATCTTCAAATTCCTCACGATTTAGCCGCTATTAGGTGTTCAAAAGTGAAGATTTAGTTAGAAAAAATTAGTTTAGTGTCCAATTTGGCCAAAAATTATAAACCAGTATTGTGGGATCACCCGTCTAAGGCTCTCTTTTTGTTTGACTCTTGGGATGGGTTTTCTCCTATCATGACCAAGCATCCTAAGTTGTAGGATCTTTTTCATCGCTAAATCTAGAGGTCGGTTGGTCTTGGGTGGTGGACTTCAAAACTACTTATTTCTATGGGCATGTGGAAGTGCCTAGATGGAAGGACCCTAGTGAGTGGCCTTCTAGTGGTTTGGAGGAGGATCGTGCTGAGCTCAAAAATATTAGAGAGTGTAGCTCTCTCACAAAGGGATATTTTGGCTTGGATCCTTGACCCTAAGGGAGTTTTCATGGTGGCTAGTGGTTATCAGGAGTTGATTTCTTGGAAGTATGGCGGGATGGAAGTTTCTTGGTGAAAAAATGTATGGAATAAGTTTTCCTCGCCTAAGTGTAATTGTTTCTTGTGGACTTTAGCTTGGAATAGATGCTTGACTTGGGATAATCTTTAGAAGCAGGGCTTTCAAGGCCCATCTGTTTGTGTTTTTTGTGATTGTAGTGAGGAGGATTCATCCCACTTGTTCTTTTGTTGTCCTTTTTCTATGCTTATTTAGCATTTTTGTGGGGTATTTGGCGACATCCATGTGTTCATGCTTCTTCTTAGTTGAATTGTGGAGTAGTTTGGGGAGACCTCTGACACTAGCTTCTTTCCTCCAGATTGTGTGGAATATTGGCCCTACTTTCATCCTTTGACAAATTTGGCTTCAAAGAAATCATAGGATTTTTCGTAGTAGCAAGCTGATGATTCAATAGGTTTAGCAGAGAGTTGTTAGTATGATTAAGGAGAATGCGGAAGCCAAATGTGAAGTGTCTTTTCCTTTGGAGAGGGGAGATGCACAAATTGTGAAAAGATTGGGCCTTAGTGGTCTGACTTTATATTCTTTCTGTGTTCGAAGAGGTAGTCATGCTAAGAAGAAGGTTCAGAGATTCGAGGGTTGGTCCCCTCCTTCGGTGAATGTTTTAAAGATCAACACTAATGGCTCTTCTAGGGGTAATCTTGGGCTTGTTGGGATTGGTGGTGTTGGAAGAGATAGCTCTGGTAAGGTCATTTTCTTATTTTCCATTTGTAAGGGGCAGCAAACCAATAACTTTATGAAAGGTCTAGCGATTCTTTTTGCTATTGAGAGAGCTTGTGCTCTTGGTTGACACAAGATCACCTATGAATCAGACTCTCAAATTTCATTGTTAATTTGTTGATAAGAGAATTTGGATGAGGTAAATTGGCAATTTGTCTCTATTGTTAGGCATATTTTGCAGTTGTTCTCCATGCTTCAGTTTGTGTCTTTTACTCACATTCCACGTGAGTGGAATAGGGTTGTTGATTGTTTGGTCAAATGGGCTTCTGAGCATGTTGGTGATTGGTAGATTGATGGTTGGGAGTAGTTATCCTCGAATTATTTCTAGAATTTAGAGAGGCTAATTTTGGAGGACATGGTTGGTTGATGTTGGCTATTGGTTGGTCATGTTGTGTGTTTGTTTATTGGATGGTTTCTTGTTGGTTGTGTGTTATTGATTTTTTCTGGTGTCTATTTTGACTCAAACCTTTTTGTATTGGTGATTTTTTTTTATTAAAAAGTTTTCACCCTCTTTATTCAAAAAAGAATACCATTAAAAATATATTTTTTGAAAAACAATAGAAAATATAAATTATAACAACTTATATTATATAAAATATTATATAAAATATTATATAATAATAATATAATATAATTTATACGCTTTGAATTTATTAGTGGAAAATTAGAAACAATATCTAATTTTTTGCTTTCTTTCTTTGTTTTTTGTTTTTGAACATACTTTCTATTGGAAATGAAGAAAAAATCTCTAGTTCTTTACTTTCTTAGTGTTTTATTTTTTTAATATTATTTTATTTATTTTATATTGGGTTCATCAAAAGTCACGTCTTTTTCAATGGTCAACCATCATTCTACCATATTCTCAACATCATCATTAAAGTCAACCATAATGTCCATATAAGGAACGCCTTGGACATAATTAAGATATTTGTTAAAATAAAAACAAAAATTGATATGAATATACAAATTTCACTAATAAAATAAAAAATCTATATATTAATCAGTATATTTAACAAATGTATAATAAAAATAAAAGCTAAAGTGAATGTTTTGTTTTAAAGACCTAATTATTTCTATTTCTAACTAAAAGATTAAAATGAAATGTTTCCAAAATAAACACACATACGACATGATAATTTTATAATTATTATTATTGAAAAAAGAAATTCAACTAATGAAAAACAGAAATTACAGAAGTTCAATAATGTGAGCTGAAGGCCCACAACAATAATGAAGAAAAAACCTTCTACAACTTGAAGAGTTCATTCTTTAGCAATCTTTACTGCTGTTTTCTTTAAGAATCAGTTAAACCAAGATAGTTGATGACATTTCATTCAAGTATATACATTGGGAAGCCAAAAATAAAAATCCTTATCATAGAAATGGAGCAAAATTTGCTTTAACTGGATGCATATCTGATTACTGCATTAGCTTAACTTAATCTCAGAGATGGAAGATATTGTACTGTATTTGAATATGTCAAAACCATGTTTGAAGGAATATTCAATTGCGTGACTTTCAAGCGAAACAACCACACAACTCTGAGAAAATAACAAATCTGATACTGTAGTGGGAGACTGCCATGACAAATGCCACTCTGTAATCATGAGAAAATAACAAATCTGATATTGTCGTGGATGACCACAAGAAAAGTGTCATTCAGTAACGACTACCCACCTCTTATTTCCTATTATTTAGTTTGTAAAACCAAGTTTTACACAGCAAATTACTAAATATAGAAATGACATAAAATATGCCCTAATTTAAGGAACACTTGTCATATACTAGAAACACCTCATTGTTGAATAACTCTACAATCATTGGACTCTTTCCCATTAATTTACTGCATAACTTTTTGTTTTAAATATTTCTGTAACTACTATAAAAGCTCGTCCTCAAACTCTTTCATACACTCTGATTGATTGCAAAGTTTGAAAAACATTCATTTATGTTTATTTCTTGAACAGAATTGAGAAACATAATCAGAGAGCAAGATAACACAGTTTATTCGTTCACCATGTCTACTGCATTCTTCTTAATTACAGCTCTACTGTAAGTAACTTATCATAATTTTGTCTCCATTTCCTTACTACATTTTTTTTCATTTTATCCTTACATTCTAACTGTTTGCATTCAACTGCATTTCTAACTAGTCTTGCAGGAAACATATACTGTGAAGGAGGATCTAATAAGGGCTTATTGGATGCCTTCCATGTGAAGATAATGGGACAGGGAAAGAAAACTTTAGTTCTTTCTCATGGATATGCAACTGATTAATCAGTCTGGCCTAAAATATTACCTTTGTTAGTGAAAAATTTCAAGGTCATATCATTTGATCTACCATTTGCAGGAGCTGTGGATCCCTCCAAGTTTGATTATAACAGATATAAGTCCTATGATGGCTATGCTGATGATCTCTTGCTTATTCTGGATGAGCTCAAAGTCGATAAATGTGTGTACTTGGGTCATTCCATGTCTGCCATGATTGGTTCTATTGCTTCCATAAAAAAACCAAGTTTGTTTGAAAAACTGATATACTTGGGAGGCTCTCCAAGGTAAATATTTATACCATTGTTACTCTTAAATATCATTTTTTTCCTTCTGTTTGTGAGTTTCTCCCACACCCACATGGAGTATACTGTTATAAAGGTCAAGATTCAGTTCATCTCACAGGCCATATATGAGGGTTCAATCTGACCAAATTTTCCAAAGAGTTTCTCCTTACCCCTAACAGATAACACAAAAGAAAAAGTTGGGTTACATTTTTCAAGGATATATATAGGTTTTAAGGGTGAATAAAATAAGAAACTGAGAAAAAATTCAAAATGTTTATGGTACAAAATAGAGATTATATTGGTTTTAATCATCATTTCACTTCTTCATGTTTTAAGAAGTTTTCAAAAAAATTGTTTATCAAAGTTGTGACATTTGTTTATATTAATTTTTAATTATTTTTGTTTAATTTGACAGGTATTTGAATTCCCCCGGCTATCAAGGAGGTTTTGAACAAACAACCATCGACCAACTTCTACAATTTATGAAATCAAATTGCAGTGGCTTTGCTTCTGCATTTGCCCCCATGGCTGTGAGTGCTAAGCATCTTGTTGCAGTTGAAGAATTTAAGAAGTCTATTTTAGCTATGCACCATAAAATTGCCGTTTTTGTAGCAAAACAAGTGTTCGAGTGTGATGAGAGAGGAATTCTAAGTAAGGTCAAAGTTCCTGTAGTTATTATTCAAAGTACAAAAGATTTTGTAGTTCCAGTTTTTGTTTCACAATATCTAAGAACACATCTTGGAGGAAAGACTCATGTTGAGCTACTGCCAACTCAAGGCCATCTTCCACAACTTAGTGCCCCTCATATTCTTATGAAGGCTCTCAATCCATTTTTATGAAATTAAGTAGTTGCATCCTATGCAAAGATGCTTTTTAGGTATCTATGTAATATTTGCAATGTGGCATAGTTTAGGATTATAATGGTCAATAAATGAAAATTATTTTGAGATAAATGTTTTTAATATTGTGGGAGATAACAAGAGGCATGCGAAGACAAATAGACAAATAAAAATACTTAAATTATGAAACTTAAACACATATGCTCAAACTCAGATTTTTGTATTGATCTCATAAGTTTTATTTTACACTACAACAGAGCTTCAGCTCTTCTTTTCTATCTTCTATTATAGTTTTTTAACTCTCTGCTCTAGGGAGCATCATTTTTCACTCTGTGTCTATCTCTTCTCTTCATCATCCTCCTCTCTGCTCTTGGCAATCTTCTTCACTAACTGTCGATGACTCCTTCTCTGTCTCTCTCTTCCTCTACTCTCTCTATCTGTCTTCATTCAGACTTCACTCTTTTTCCCACTCTTTTTCTCTGTGTCTCACTATCTGTCTACGGCAGCAAAAACAAACTTTTTTCATTGCAAGAATAATAACCATTAAATGTTTTCCATCAAAGTCATCTTAAAGACTGTCCCATCGAATTCAAAGTATGTCCTTTTGAGTTGAATATCCGCCAGCATGTACTCCACACCAAACACCGCCAAAGACATCGAAACCGTGCTACCGCTGCGGATTGTGGAGAGGTCGCGGTGACCGCAGAAACAAGCTGAGGATGACATCCTGCATTACTGCAGAGACAGAAGAAGACGGTCGCGGGTAGGTGGTCGGCAAACTGGCAGACAACAAGCGGATCACCGCACCACCGCAGACGGTCAAGAGGGAAACCACGGGACTGCGATAGCAATGAACAGACGGTTATGAGCCCAGCCGGAGGTAACACGCGGTCAATCCGCGGTGATGCGGGTAACGTGGAAGATGGCCACCGCAAGACCGCAGGAAGAGAATGGTGAGGACGCGGTAACGCAGGGAATGCCGGGACAGACAACCAGGAACCCGCGAGGAAGGAAGAGACAGACCACGGGGTGGCGGTAACTACCAGGACCCGATCAACAGTCAACAAACTGGCGAAGAACAACTTGCAAGTGGTTAACTGCGGTACCGCATGGGGAAAACAAGCAAGCCGAGGTAAAGCGGTAAATGGCCAAAACGTGAGGGAAGAAAAAGTCAAAGCAACAGTACGACCAGAAGGTGGAATTATTTCCAACACCTCTTAATTTCAGCTTCTGCATCAGCACATCCATGAATTCCTTAAAGCTCAAAACCTCTTCACTGTTGGATCTGCTGCAACAATCACTTCTGGATCTTCTTCGAATTTCTTCATTAGCTACGACTGGATTCACTCATCTGTATTTTCCATTGCATCTGGTTTCTCACTTTTGTTCTTCTCCGAGGTCTGCAGCCTCTTTATTAATTTTCATCTTTTCAATCTGCTGATATCTACTATCAAATAGATGGTTTCAGTTTACCATAAACTCACAAGGATGTTCTGAATCCTTTCTGTATCTTGATCTTGACTAATTGATTTTTAATTCTTCCCATAGTGGCACATTGCTGGTGCTAGGGAGTGCTGTCATTTTCTTCATCTATCATCTTCATCCTGATTACTTCATTCTCTCAAAGAGGTGGTTTCAGATTACCACTAACTAGCTATAAAAATTTCAAGCTTTTAATGAGGTGGTTTCATATTACCATAAACTGGCTGTCAAACATCACTTCCCATAGTGGCACTTTTCTGGTGCTAGGGAATCCAATCATAGTTCTAACTCCGATTTCATTCATGCTCATAGAATGCTTCTCCAATTCATTATATTGTTTCTCCCTCTTTAGCCAAACTTCTATCTCACCAATTAATTAAAAAAAACTTCAATCCTCTCTTCAAAAAAAAATTCACTTCACTGTGGCTGCTACCATTCATGTTCTGTTACAGATTTTTCAAACCTCTGCTTTCAAATTTCTGAATCTTGTCTTCTTCCATCACTTTTCATTTTCTCATTCACTTATGATTCTGTCCATATTCTTTGACTATCTTTTCAACTCAACTCTTGATGAGCAATAATAGTTGCGGCTATAACCTCTGTTTTTTTTTTTTTTTCATATTATGTCTTCTCTCCACTGCACTCAAACAAATGCTTCCTAGACAGCTGCTGCTGTTATCAAACTCTTAAAATTTCAGTGGTAGCTTCAGCTACATTTCTGATTCTTTATTTCACCTTACATATACAAATCCTTCAATCAAGCTTAGAAGTTCTTGTGACTTCCCCTGCACTTCTTTGTTCTTATTCTGCAATGTTTCTCATTCTCAAAAACTAATAAAACAACACATTCATCTTACCCTTTCTACTGCATGGCAGTTTCAACTTCTTCAAACTTTCAAAACATCAAACTTGGTTTTTCATCTTCACTCTTTGCAAGTGGATCATCAGACTGCAACTCCCTTTTTCTCCAAACAGTTTTCATTCTATGTGAACCTTCATACCTTTTAGAATTTTTATTAACCTTCACATACGAACATTTATACAATCTCTTGAACATACCAATTAGCTTGTGCCAACCCGAATCATCAATCCATCCACAGTCCATCTTCATGCATTTTGAACCAGATTCATACTTTGACATGTTTCTCCAACACTTCTCCTCACAATGATTCTTTGAACCACAAATCATGCAAGAATGTAAATCCCAGCACTTCTCCTTAATGTGACCTCTTCTATGATAGTGTGAACACTCATTACACTTCATTTCTTTGACAAACTTACCTGCACTTGTAGCAGCATTTCCTTTTCCTGAATTATATCTGAGACCTTCATTCTTCGGCCTCATTACAACCTCAATAGGTTTTGTTCTTCCTTCTTCATGTTTACCTAGACCTTGTCCTATGTAACCCATTCTTTTCATGATTTTCAACGCTATATTCTCTTCACAGCAAACCTCAAGATTCTAACACTTTATCACATTTAGCCATATTTGCATATTCATCCACATGTGCATCTAGACAATTTTTATCACCAGCATTAACAATAGAAACAGATTTTTCAAATAAAGAACACAAATCTATTGTGTCACATGAGACATTACAAATAGAAAGTCTTGTTTCCACAATTTTATCACATGCACTTAATCTATCATCGTCTTCTTTCAAATCTGTGATTTCTTTCAACAGTAAACAATTTTTTTCTTCTACCCTTTTCAAGAGTTTTCCCAAATCTTCATTCTTTTTCTCCATTTCTTCAAACAACTTCATTTTCTGTTCAAACTCCTCATTTCTCCTCTTAATCTCTTCAAAGGACTTCAACCTATCTTCTAGCTCTTCATTTCTAGCTTTAACCCTTCTCATTTCTTTATCAATATCATCATTTTCTTCTAACAGTAAATAGTTTTCTTTCTTCATCTCTTTTATCTTTTCAAAATAACACACATTATTTCTTTTAACAGTACCCAGTACATCTCTAAGAGAAATTAACTCTTCCTCTAGAACATCTTTTGCAGATGAAAGATTTTCATTCTCTTTCTTGACTCTTTTCCCTACTTTCCCCATTTGTAAAGGAAATTTGAACTTACCTCTTTTGAACTTGTTCCAAGGGTATAGCAGCTTCGAGTGTCTCTAGTCTTCTTCAGCCTCTGTTTTTCTTCTGTTTTGCAACAGGGTCTACAACTCTTCCTTATAACTCCTTCTTCTGCTTGTGGGCTTCTTCACAGCTTCTTTTTCTTCTTGTGGGTTTTTGTCAGACTTCTCTTATGACAGTAATCTCTTCTCTCTATTTTCAAAATGCAGCACTTCTGGTTGTTCTCAACAATAAACTTTCAAGCATTCTTCTCAGGCTTTAAACACACTTAAATCTCCCTCTCAGCTAAACTGACTTCAATTTTTTAAACATTCAAACTTTTCTCATATCTTCCTCTCTAGGAATGGATTCTTACTCAAATGACAACTATTTCTTAACACAAACATCTTTCCTTACAGACAGAGCACTTGTGGTTGCATTTTCATTTAAAACCTATTACCTTCTTAACCTTCTTCACAAAATCTCTAATACCCAGATAAACTTCTCATATTTTTGCACACATACAAGTCAGTCCTAGACACTCTATGGCTTTCTCAAACTAGACAGTGATTTCCTCACACAAATTTACCACACATTTCTACTCCCAGTCAAACTGACCAACTAAGCTCTGATACCACTTTGTGGGAGATAATAGGAGGCATGCTAAGACAAATAGACAAATAAAAATACTTAAATTATGAAACTTAAAAACATATGCTCAAACCCAGATTTTTGTATTGATCTCATAAGTTTTATTTTACACTACAACAGAGCTTCAGCTCTTCTTTTCTATCTTTTGTTACAATTTTTTAACTCTCTGCTCTAGGGAGCATCATTTTTCACTCTGTGTCTATCTCTTCTCTTCATCGTCCTCCTCTCTGCTCTTGGCAATCTTCTTCACTAACTGTCGACGACTCCTTCTTTGTCTCTCTCTTCCTCTACTCTCTCTATCTGTCTCTGTTCAGACTTCACTCTTTTTCCCACTCTTTTTCTCTGTGTCTCACTATCTGTCTACAGCAGCAAAAACAAACTTTTTTCATTGCAAGAATAATAACCATTAAATTTTTGCCATCAAAGTCATCTTAAAGACTGTCCCATCGAATTCAAAGTATGTCCTTTTGAGTTGAATATCCGCCAGCATGTACTCCACACCAAACGCCGCCAAAGACATCGAAACCGTGCTACCGCTGCGGATTGTGGAGAGGTCACGGTGACCGCGGAAACAAGCTGAGGATAACATCCTGTATTACCGCAGAGACAGAGGAAGACGGTCGCGGGGAGGCGGTCGACGAACTGGCAGACAACAAGCGGATCACCGCGCCACCGCAGACGGTCAGGAGGGAAACCATGGGACTGCGGTAGCAGTGAACAGACGGTTATGAGCCTAGCCGGAGGTAACATGCGGTCAATCTGTGGTGATGCGGGTAACGTGGAAGATGGCCACCGCAAGACCGCAGGAAGAGAATGGTGAGGCCGCAGTAACGTGGGGAATGCCGGGACAGACAACCGGGAACCCGCGAGGAAGGAAGAGACAGACCGCGGGGTGGCGGTAACTGCCAGGACCTGATCAACGGTCAACAAACTGGTGAAGAACAACCTGCAAGCGGTTAACCACAGTACCGCATGGGGCAAACAAGCAAGCCGAGGTAAAGCGGTAAATGGCCAAAACGGGAGGGAAGAAAAAGTCAAAGCAGCGGTATGACTAGAAGGTGGAATTATTTCCAACAAATATTAGATTTAGGTTATATTCTTAAAGTATTTTATATTAAATTTGGGTTGTATTGTTTGTTTTATTTATAAAAGGAGACTTAAATAAATATCAAACTTGTAGAGTCCTAAATATCTTTCAAACACTAAACATTATAAATAATAATAGTACGAGAGATTGTATAAATGATATGAATTCACAGCATTATAGAGAGACAATAATAGGATATCAAGTGATATAAAAAGTGTGGAAAATAAATAGAAAGGTTTTATTTGTGGAAAGATTATGTCTTATTTTAGATAAAAGTGGTTAATATCAAAAAATTATATATTTTAGAATTAGGATTGTATTTTTTGAGAGAAATAAATAGATGGATTGTACTTTTATAAAAGTGATCAATGTTGAACATTTGTAATTTTTTAGAGATATGAACATATTTAAAGTTTTTTAATTGTTGAATCATTCTTTAAATGTTTTTGGAGCAAAATCTTTAATTGTTTAAATTGAGAAAATAAAATAAAATAGAAATAGAATGCTAAAAATGACATGTTATCTTATAATTTCACATATTTGACTAATAAAAAATAAAATTTATAATAAAATGATGATAATAATTAAAAAAATAAACCTCAATTGATATGGTGATATTAAAATGACTATAATACAACAAGATTATAGATAATTTTATAACTTTCTCAAAACTTAGACAAAGATGATATGAAAAGTTTCTTTAATATTGTCTCTAAAGTTATCATGCCCTTGAGAAATGTGATAAACCTTGAGACTATTCATGCCTAAAATACTTCATTGACCATATATAATCAACATAGAGAAGAGGAAAAATAGCAAACAAAAATTGACTTATTCTAAAATGATAACTTTACATATTTGACTAATCAAAAATAAAATTTGTAATAAAAATAATGATAATAATTAAAAAATTAAACCTCAATTGATAAAATGATATTAAAATGACTAAAATACAGTAAAATTATAGATAATTTTACAACTTTGTCAAAAACTTAGACAAAGGTGATATGAAAAGTTTCCTTAATATTGTCTCTAAGGATATCATGCCCTTGAGAAATGTGATGAACCTTGAGACTATACATGCCTAAAATACTTCATTAACCATATATAATCAACATAGAGAAGAGGAAAAATAGCAAACAAAAATTGACCTATTATAAAATGATAATTAAGAAGAAAAAATAAACAAAACAAAGGGTGATCCCACAATACTAGTTTACAATTTTGGCCAAACTAGACACTGAACTGATTTTTTCTAACAAAATCTTCACTTTCGAACACCTATAGCGGCTAAACCGTGAGGAATTTGAAGATGATGCAAACTAGTGATTTGTGACATTTTGTCTATAGATTCTAAATATATTTTTTCCAAAAATTTTAGAATTAGATTGCACTTCTTTTTCCATCTCCTTCAAAAACTAGTTTTTCAGTAAACACCATTTTAAGGAGCGACGCTCACCATATAACGCATAAATTTTTTTCCATGAAGGATAAAATTCTAATTCTTTTGAACTTAGATTTGTAACTATGATATCTAGTGCTTCCAATTGGTTTCATAGTGTTTTATTGAATATTTTTTTCTTAATCAAGTTTCGAAGTCAAACCAATTACAATTCAGACATATGCAGACCGTATAACACATAAATTTTTTGTATGTATCGAAATTTATTTATTTTTGTTGGATCAAGGACTTCAATATCTAGTTCACTCATATTTTTCAAAAAAATAAAAATAATCTTCTATTTTTCCATGTGCAAAACAGAGAGCTTGATTTTCGGTGAAAACCCTATGTTTAATAAAGCTAAAAAACAAATACATAGTAAAACCAAACATATTAAAATTATATTCATTGGATAGCTCGTTCTGAGGACTACTATCATCCAGTTGGGTCAACGAAGTCTTTTCCATTTTCATCCTCAACCCAAGCTTCGAAGGGAAAAATTCTGGAGTTTTTTGGTGCCAGAGGGTGAGAAGGTGGGAAAAGGGGGGTTCGAGCGAACTAGGGGAGTTAGAGCGAACCAGGGGAGTTCAAGCGAACCAAGGGAGTTTGAGCGAACCCCCTTTCCACAAAGGTTTTGTCTTTTTGTTTTTTGCCAAGAATGGTGGGACCCTGCATTTAATTGATTCGCTCAAACCAGGGTTCTAGCGAGCCCACTTTGGGTTCACTCGAACAAAAAGTTCATTCGAACCCCCAAAAACTAAAAAAAAATGCATGGGATTGTTTTTTGCAACTTTTCCTTCCTCACTCGAATTGTAAACCACTTTTGTGGGTTTACCCCAAAATCAAAATATACATGAAAAGCCAATAATTTCCTAAATCTAAAGTTAAGCAAAGGATGAAATTGGTCACACAAATCCATTGGTTGGTCGTGTGAAATAGAAGTTCAATGTTTTCAACATCAAAATGACATTCCAAAATATTTGACATTTTATGTCACACAATAATATATATTGAAAAAATAGTATATCCATTATTCATAAATGATGGTACCACCCTACTTAGTAAATTCAAATATCAATCCCTTCCACACAGTAATAGTGCAAGAGAGGTTGCATTGCCATAATCAAGTGTTGCATATAAAATTGTGAGCCGTTGTCTTTAGTATTGCCTTGCACCATGATTTCTCCATTCCTTCACCATTCTCTACTATAACCCCATGGTCAAACATATTCTCATAGTCCTTTTCATCCTCTTTAACCAATTTGAGCATCCATTTCCCAATTTTCTCCTCTTGCAACTTCTATATTTTCTTCTTTTGTTGTACCACGCTTACACTAGGTCCATTGATAATATTTTGATCCTACAAGGATATTTAACAATATTGTAACTCCACTCTCCATGCTTGTACTCTCCATGCTTGTAGCAATATAATTTTTTGTCACCTCCTCTTCCATGCTTGAAGGCTCTTTGAAACTATCACACGTTGCTTGCACTTGCAAAACTTCTCTATTGTCATCACATGTTGTTGTGACTTGCAACACCTAATATGTTGTGTCATACATTCTCTCCTTTGCTTCTATGCATAAAGGCTCTTAATTGTTGTTTTTCATTACTTGCAACATCTCTCCTACAACAACTAGTTCATTCTACATACCTTTATCCTCCTATAGGATAATTTCACTATCACTTATTACTCTATCTTGTAGCACCATGGAGGTTCTACTATCAACATGTCCTTTTGCATAGTCAACTTCCCTTACTACATGTACTTGTAGCATCTCCTACACATCTCTTAGATTTTTCTCTTTACTACATCTACTATCAACATAGATCTTTTCCATTCTCCTTTATTCTCACTATTATCTTCTCTTTGTTATGCTTTGTTACTCTAACTTGTAGTATCTCTAGAACTACAACTCCACTCACACTTTCATTCTTGCATCTTTCCTTTGCTTCACCTACTTTTAGTGTCTTCTACACAACATCTTTCTTACACTCTCTGGCTAGATTCACTTGTAGCAACTCTTATGCAACATTTTGCATGCACCATTTTTTTGTTGTGTTTTCTTATAGCACTTCAGTTACACCTACTTGCAACTCCTTGGTGACTACCACCATTTCCTTTGTAGCCTCATATATTGACTACACTTACTTGGAGCACCTAAAAAACCCTCTTGTCCCCACATGCAACCTCTCTTTTGCATTCTTTTTATATTCCTTCTTCAAGGCACCCGTGCTCACTTGTCAAGATTTCTTGGCCTAAATTAGATGTGTGTAGCATCTATTTTTTCTACTACCTCTCTTTCATACTCCTCTATGGTTGCACTATCCTATTCTTCTTCTCCAAGAATCTCTTGAACCTTAAGTGTGCATACTAGCATCTCCATGCCTTCCTCCTCTTCGCATGCCTCTCTTGTATCCTCATCCTCCACCATGAGGAATTTTTATGAACACACTAGAATACTAAGAGGGGGCAGTGAATCACCATTCTATTAAATCTCAAACCTTTTAGAGCAAACAGATACTTTAAACTCTATCGCATAAACAAAAACATGAAAGATGAAGACAATTCAAAACACAACACTATATATACATTGAAAACCCCATAGGAGAAAAACCACAGTGAGAAAAGTTACTAAGAGCTACTATCCTAATCCAGCCTCACAAAATGAACAACATTTACAAATTTATTTTAGGGCTACAACCTAAGGAAGATACAACTCCCTGATTATACAACTTTGGTTTAGGGCTATAACCCAAGGAAGCTACAACTCCTTGATTTGAGCACAAGCTCAGGAAAGATTATAGAATGGTAGTCCTTCTGATGTCTAAAACTAACAATTAAGCTCAATCTATTATGGTGATTGCAATTTTTCTTTGTGACCTCTTTAAATGTCCACTTAGTCGCCTACTAACTCACTTCTTTTAGTAATTAAGAAGTTTTGTCCTTGGCTCATTGCCTTCAGGAAATAATTAAGAACCCTTCTTCACTTGCCTTCTATCACAAGGATATGATCAAAATGAAATTGAATGGGATCTACCACAATTGATCTTTCTCTTTCAATCTCCTACATAATCATCATCATGCCACACACATGCATCACCCAAGATGAACTAGGTTTACCATTTATACATGATATTACATTGATTACATTTCACATGTCAGCCTACAACAACAAAAATATTACATTTTTAGGTTGGCCAAAGATCAACCAAACAATATGAAGCATGTAGAGGGTAAGACCCAAAAGTCTACACATAACACCAGGAAAGGAACATTCCTTGTGGATTCCAACACACTCTTAACCTAGTCCCAAACTGTCTTCACATATTTTATCTTCTATATAAATCATCTACATGCTTTGCAAACAAGAATTAGGTTGGCCATAACTAAAAACATGTAACATGAAGCATGTTGGTCTTCACACCCATTGGCGGTACACAAGAAAGATAATTATTTATGTTTTTCCTAGATGATTCGACATGACCCATACACCACCATCAAACACTCCTTAATCTCTTCTCAATATTGAATTAGTGGCACACACCATTAACATACCTTATTCAGCCTTAGCAAAAGAATAAGCCAACACAACATTCATTTCGAACCACAACCTATACTGAAGAAGCCAAAAAACACTTTGTGGGACATCAGCAAGAATCACAGGATATTCAGGAACATTCTCATACATCCCTTTCACAATTTCAAGCAATAATAAGTTGGTGCAAGCCAAACATTGAAACCAATCTTCAAACAACAGATTCTAGTACTCTGTCACTTCTAACTTTCTTTACGAAAGGATTATTGACATGAAACTTTGGATATAAGACCTTCACATCTCAATGAAACTAAATTTTGATCTGCAAAAATATATTTGTAAATGTAGAGATATGTAGAGCCAACCTTTACACCTCTGAGAACATCCTCGTAGAGACAACATAGACTTCCATCTACCACCCTCAAAAACACCTTCTTGATAATCCAAATATGTTGAAACTTGGATCACACATGCCTTTACACAACATAATGCTATCCTCTAAACTGTAGGAGCAAGAAATCATTAGTAGAGAAATGTAGAGGATTTCTTAGAGACTCTAGAAACCAAACAACCAGAATACAACACTTATTATATAAATTTTGACATCGATGACAAACAATCTACAACAATCTCCCCCTTTGGTATTGATGTCAAAAGCAATAGGCTCCCCTCTTTGGTACACAATATCTCCCCCTTTGAGGGTGATCCCACAATACTGGTTTACAATTTTTGGCCAAATTGGACATTTAACTGAATTTTTTAACTAAATCTTCACTTTTGGGCACATATAGCGACTAAACCGTGAGGAATTTGAAGATGATGCAAACTAGTAATTTGTGAAATTTTGTCTGTAGATTCTAAATATATATTTTTCAAAAAAATTGGAATAAGATTGCACTTATTTTTACATCTCTTTCAAAAATTAGTTTTTAACAGTAAACATCATTTTAAAGAGTGGTGTTACGAGCTAACACAACTTTTTTTCTATAAGGATAAAATTCTAAATTTTTTTAATTTAGATTCGTAACTCTAATATCTAGTGCATGGAATTGGTTTCACAGCATTTCATTGAATATGTTTTTTCTCAATTAAGTTTCAAATTCAAACCAATTATAATTTAGACATGATTTACTAGCTAAAACATAACTCTTTTGTATGTATCGAAATTCAATTTTATTTTTCTATTGGATCAAGAACATCAATATCTAGTGCATAGATATTTTTCAGAATTTTTTGATAATCTGCTATTTTTTTATAGGGGAAGAATAGAGAGCTTGATTTTCGGTGAAAAACCTACATTCACAAGAAATGAAAAATAAATATAACAATCAAACTAAATTTATTTAAAATTGTACTTTTTGGAAAGCTTATAATAAGGACTACTTACTTACAAAAAATGAATTTTAAATGAATTCATTTGATCCCCCAAATGGTATAAATCAAAAGTGGTTTTTAATAAGCAATTTGATAGGTGTAAAGGAGACTTTGTTATAGGTATGCTTTAAAACTAGCAGGGTTCTATCCAAGGGGGTTTGATCTAAGGTGGTTCTATCAAACCCTCTTCAATTGGAATCCTTTAAATGGAAATTTTCAAGGCTTGAGTCATTATGTTTTCAAAAAAGAAGGATAACTCACCTATCATAGACATTTCAAATTCCTTCTACATTTCTTCAGCAAACTTCTTCTTACATATTTCATCATTTCTACCAAACATTATATCAACATACACAACAATTATCAAAATTCTTTCATTCTCAATATTGAAGTAAAGATTACTATGTGGTAACCTTTTTGAAACCTTGTTGAAGCAAGTACTTGCCCAACCTTGCATACCAAGCCCTAGGAGCTTGTTTGAGACCATACAATGCCTTTTTAATGTTTGAGTCTTCTAATAAACAAAATTCATCAGGCTACTCTATGTAGACTTCTTCCAAATCTCCATTCAAAAATTCTCATTTGACATCCATTTGATTTACTTTAAAGACCTTGTGGGCTGAAAAGGAAAGAAACATTATGATTGCCTCCATTCTTTCCACCAGAGCAAATGTCTCCTCAAAATTAATTCCTTCTACATGTGAATAGTCTTTACATACTAGTCTTTCTTTGTTTCTTACAACTTCCCAATCTTCATCAAACTTATTCCTAAATACCCACTTTGTTCCTATCACATTCTTGTTTGTGAGCCTTGGAACCAGTTTCTAAGTCAGATTCTTCTCAATCTAATTCATTTCTTCTTTCATTGATTATATTCATCCTTCATCCTTGCTAGCATCAACAAAAAAATTTGTTCTATCTTTGATAGTAAACAAAATTTTACTTGTTCATTTTTCCTTGCAAGGCTTCTCTTGGTCAATACTCCATTTTTATCTCCAGTAATTCGATCCTCTAAATGATTCTTTTGAAAATACTTGGTAGGAGTCGTACTATGCTTTTCCACTATTTCTTTTTTTCTTCAACTTATTCAAGTCTTCTTATTCTAAGCAAGGAGGTGTACATCAAATTTGTAATCCTCAATTTCATGCATATTTTGATGTAAAACTTCATCAACCTTAAAATTTAAACTTTTACCTATCTTTCCCAACCTTTTTTTGTAGCACATGTATGGTTTACTCTAAGTTGAATATCCAAGAAAGATACATTCATAAGCTCTTGAATCAAACTTTCCCAAAACATATTCATCTTTTTTTATGTAACATTTGCTTCCAAATATTATAAAATACCTGATAGTTGCAGGTCTCCCATACCATACCGCATAAGGGGTCTTAGTGTTGTTCACTCTTAACAATCATTTGTTGAGAATATAAACTGTATTATGAACTTCCTCTATCTAATAAACATCAAGCAAATTTTCTTCCTTCAACATAGTCCTTGCCATCTCTTGAATATTCATATTCTTTCTTTCCACTGCCCCATTTTGCTAAGGATTTTTAGCAAAATATAGATGCCTCTTTATTCCATGTTCTTCACAAATATCAATGAAATCATTTGATGCGAATTCACCTCCTCTATTAGACCTCAAAAACTTGATTTTAGCATTTAATTTATTCTCAACCATTGATTTTAAAATCTTGAATCTACTAAAAGTTTCAAATTTATCTTTTAATAATGTAACCCATGTCATCCTAGAGAAAACATCAATAAAAAACATGAAATATATTTCTCTTTTAAGACTTTTTTTTCTGGTAGGTCGACAAAAATTAGTATGAATCAGCTCCAATGGTCCAGAGGAAGAATACTCTTTAGACTTGAAACTTACCCTTGTATGTTTTACAAACTGAGACTCCTAGCAAAAATTACTTACAGGCTTGAATATCTTGGGCATATCTCTTACCCCATGTGATGAACTAATATTCACAAGATTTTTAAAATTTGTGTCTCATTATCCTATACCAAAGCATGTTGGTTGTTGTTGTCATTGATGTCAACACAAATTATTGGTTTTCAATGATGTCAACATTGATTGTTGGCATTAGTTGTACTTGGTGTCAATACTTGATTTGTTGAATTTCATAGTTGGATATCATGCCTCATCTAAGAAGAGTTTTTGAAGTTCATAGTTGGATATCATGCCTCATCTAAGAAGAGTTGTTGAAGTTCATGGTTGGATGTCATGCCTTGTCTAAGAAGAGTTTCTAAATTTTATGACTGGATGGCTGCCTTATCTAAGAAGATTTGTTGAAGATTATGGTTGGATGTCATGCCTTATCTAAGAAGAGTTGATGAAGTTCATGATTGAATTTTATGTATTATTCCATGTCAAGGAAAGTTGTATTGTGCATTATTGTTGTTAGCAGAGTTGATTTTATAATGATATATTTATATGAGGATTAGAAGCATGACTAATTATGGAGAGATGTTTTGGAAGGTATACAATATGTTGTATGCTCTCTCCTAATACTTTTGATAATGTATGTATTATTGAAAGGAATTTATGGTCTCTGCAAGTTGCTTAAATGTTTCTGGTTCAGTAAGTTGCATTGAAGTCTGTTAGGGAGAATGATATGCATTCCTCTATTTTAGAAGATTTGGTCTTGCATTTTGGGATTAAATGTTAGTGCTTTGTGGATGTTTCACTCCTATCTTTTTAGGTCGCCAATGTTTTTGAGAGTTTTGTGAATTGTAGAAGGTTGGCAATATTGTTGATTGTCTGGACTGGTCCAGGAAATGCTCCACATTTCTTGGCATTGATGTCTTTGCTCCTATGACTTGGTGAATGTGCTCTCAATTTCTATGTAGTGTCTCAATTCTAATTTCATGTGTTCATCTGGTCTGCAAGTTGATCTACTAATGTTATATCTCATGGTTATGTATTTTATGCTTCCTTAATGAAGTATTGTGTACCTATTCATATGTGGTAGTTATTGATGGCATGACAATATGAAAGAAGTGTATGGAAGTGTTGTTGGATGTTTAGATAACATCCCCATGTGATATGCACATGGCTAATTAGCCTCTTTTGTGTCGCATTGTGTCTTGAGTTAGCTTTTTGTGTGATTTGTGGATATCTAGATGACAAGGTTTGTTCCTTTACTTGCACCATGTACTTGGGAGTCTATTTCAGTAATGGAAGATGTGTTATAATATATTTGGGTCCTAAACTATCCTATTTGGGATTGCATCAAATTAGTTCAATTGGAAGATTGTTTATGGTCCAATTGGTTATGTGCTTCGCGTTTCATCAACACATTTCCTTGATGTCAACTTAGGTTGATGTGTGCCTATGTGTAAATTATTTTGTATCACGTTGGAAGAAGTGATAAGTTTATTTTTAGTCCTCTCTATCTTCTGGATAGTACCGCATTATATTTTGGTAGCCAACTAGTTGAATTCATTATCTATCTTCTTCCTAGCCAGCTTAATTAAAAGTTTTGAAGTTGGAGAAGTGTACAAGTGCAAAGAAGTGTGAGTGTGAATTGTATTGAATATCTAGCAAAGATAGCACTAAAATGTGTGAAAGGAAAGATCAATTGTGATTAAATGCCTCAGTCGGTAGAGAGAATTGTTGATAAACATTGTAATCTCATATAAAAAAATTGTATCCTACTCTAAAATAGTGAATCTCATCAGGTCCTCTGGATCTTGCTCCTGAAGTTGTGTTGGATTCAGTTTTGCAAGTCATTTTGTATCTTTCTCTAAGACAATGATATTTCTTGCAAGTTTGGCACTGAGCCTTATATTGTGAGTTAACTCTCATCGTGGCTTTTCCCTCATTAGGTTTTCCATATAAATGTGGTGTTCTTTTTTGCATGTGTGTTATCGGCTTTATCTTTCTTTGTTGTTGATTTGGTTAGAAGTAATTGCTTAAAGACTGCTGAATTTTTTGAAGATTCAAATTGTTATATCCTTCTTTGTTACTATTATGTTTAAAGGTTTTGATCTAATAAAGAATTTTGTGTTGTGTTAAAAGAGTTAAGTTCTAGAAGAGACTAGTTAAGACTGATTCAACCCCCCTCTCAGTCTCTAGAAGTATTCAACAATTGGTATCAAAGCCAAGTTACTCTAAAAGAAGTTTAACAGCTTGAGGCAAAGATTCAGGATGACACATGATGGTTCATACAAGGGTCCTAGGTTTGATGGGACTAATTACTCTTTCTAGAAATTAAGAATGGAAGGACATCTAAACTCACTTAGATTTTCTTTCTAGCAATCAGTCAAAAGTGGTTATACTGCTCCTACCACTACTCTTATAGATCCAGTTGAAATCAGGTTATATGAGTGCAATGTCAAAGCTAAGAATGTTATTTGTGTGGATTAGCTGACTTAGAACTTTTGAAGGTAATGAATTGTAGAACTCTACCAAAGATGCTTGGGAAAAGCTAAGTAGCATCTATGAAGGAGATACTAAAGTGAAGTGGGCTTTTTTTGTACATTTTACATATGTTGATATGATAATAATTTTCATCTTATATTCTTGTTTTGTGAAATATTTTGATCTTGCAAGTAGATCTTGGCTGCTCTAGAAAGTGATTTTTAAGTCTAGCTTCTTTATTATTTAGGTGGATTTGGTTATGGAGCTATTTTATTTCTCTTGGTTCATAGTATTATTTAGTGGCTATTTAATAGATTTTTTTAATATGGGAGGTATATTGCAATGGAATCCTTTAGCTCTTCACCTTTTAATTTTAATGAAGATTTATCTTTGGCTAGAAGGTTAAATCACTTGAAATAGGAAAATGAAGAAGTTGTGTTAAAGGCATGGAGTCTCTTCCAATATATATTTTATATATGATGCTCTTCTCTTCAAGGTAGTATAATTAGTATAAATTAAGTCCTTCGTAAATATGTTACATGAGTATGAGGTATTTTAAGGGGAAGTTGTGAATGCTAAGTAATGAAGATTTTTTTAATATTGGATTTTTGTTCAAAGCAAAAAAAAATCTTGTATGGACTTTCAAGAGGTAATCATCTCATGTTCATGTATGTATCTCATTATTTACAACTTGATTTTGAGATATATTTTATGGAAATATTATTTGAATAAATGAGAAATAAATTAACATGGAAAGAGAAATGGTAGAATCTAGGAGGTAGGATGGTGTTAATTATATGTGTTCTCAATACTATCCAATTTATGTTCTCAATAATGTTTTTGAATAGCATGAGTAGGAAAATGGGCTTAGATGAGGGACGAATGAGAAATTGCAAGTTGTAGGCAAGGCGGATGATAAATAATATGTAGATGGTAATGATAAATAAGATAATTATGATAAAATTTATAGCTCATTAGATGAGGAATATGAGAGGATATTGGATCTTTAGTTGAAATCCTACCAATCTGGTATTTTTCAAAAGACTTCTCTTTCCTCTTGTAATGTTGAACTTTGTGATCTATTGGGGTTCTTATTGAAACTTTAGCAAAAAAGAGCTCCTATATCCACTAGTTCAAGAAGTGATTTAAATGTGGGATTTCTCCTTCCCATTTTTCCTAAGTGTGTGATGGATTGCTCCATCTTATTTTTTTCACAGGTTCTTCCCTTAATTTTGGTTATAGATTTATTAGAGAGGTGTTGGCTATGCTCTATGAATGGAATTGTGGTCAATATGGACCATTTTGGTGGGCCACAACTAGATGAGTGGAAAACTGTTGAAGGTGGAATACCTTTTTTGTCACCTAACGTACTTTTATAGGGGTATTTCCCAATTCTATGGGGTTTTCTCCATGTGGTAATAATCTAAAAGGGATGGTTGTAAATGGTATGGTCCCCCTAATGCAACCTATTCTTTATAGTTTTGTTTCTTGCCATACCATTTTTAGGCCTTCTTTTCCTATCATATATATGTCTACCCATTCCATTTCTTTAGGTCTAGTAGGGGATGGTAGAAGTACCATAACTTATGTCTCAGATGTTGTTTTCAATAGGTCTACCTCTAGGCTTGATAACTCTCTTATTGGATATTTCTTCAAGGATAAACCAAATATTCTTGTATCTAGATATTGGACCAAGAGAAAATAGTGTTTCCATGGTCAAATTGGCATCTTTGCTTTATAGAATGGTTTTTTATCTCCTTTATAAATCATGAATGTTGATTCAATATCCTCTCTAGTGAGCCTTAGTTCATTAGGAAATTTGGGCTTTTACTTAAAATTTAGCATTTGAGTTTTGATCTAGATAAGGAAAACTTTAAGAAGGTTGTAGTCTAAATTAAACTACCTGAGCTACTTTAAGAATTTTGGGAGGAAGTTATGGAGGGTATTGCAAGTGTGAAATAAGTAAATAATAAAAAACAACTAAACACTTCTCAATAAGACATTATATCAAGAGATTTAACAATACTAATCTAATTAAAACAATAAAACTCCTGAAAGCATCATATTGCTCTTTATCTCCAAAGATTTATTAAATCACAGGGCTCGCAGATTTTGTAAGCATTGTGACTGTTAAAATGCCAATCTAGAGAATGAGATGTTGCTAAATGCAAGAATCTAATCCTATATGATGATGATTTAATGATATTGATGCTACTGTAATCTAAATTGACATGAAGCTGCAGTAAAACTATGATGCTATGATTCTATATTAAGATGCTATTGTTATTGATAATTGCTTGATCGTTATTCCTACAAAGTAAGTTTGCACAAAGTTGGGGTCCTTTTCCTATAGAAAGGGGTTGTATTTATAGATTCCCGATAGCAAATTTGTGAAGGGGCAGCAAAGAATAGGTCTGGATTTGATCTTGAGGATTCAATGGTGAAGGATGAAGGATTTGAAGCTGATTATGGATATTGTTCCTCCCCACAAAAACATTCAGCCAGAGGATAGGAAAAACCCATGGAAGAAGATGAAGGAGTTGTCTGCAAATTTGTCTTCAAATTTGCATGAAGGTTGAGATGAATTAATTAGACATATAATATCTAATTTGGTAGGTGAATATGATTAGTGGTATAATTGAATATTTAGTTTTAGTTGAATATTTGGATTTATTCAATTTAGGAAAAAATGATATTTAAAATAATAAAACAAACTTTAGAAGTCTATGTTTATTAAATAAATATAGAAGAAATATGATACTTAATAGAAGAATTTAATAATGATAATTAAATAAAAACAAAGTATTAAATTTGTTTATTTAATTAAGAAGAAATAATATAATAAAGATATAAGAATTAAAAGTGATCTATGTAAATAAATATTTCTATTTATTTAATAGTAGAAGAATTAAAGGTTAATTAATCAAATAAATCGTATTTAATTAATTAGATTATCCAAACCATTTTTAGATGTATACATTTTTCCCCTCTTTGAAGTGATGTGTTTATACATTGCTTCAAAGAAAAAAAAATTGTTGTCGCTAGTATCGACGAAAAAATTTCAGATATGCCCCAGATGTTGATTTTGCTGTAATGATGGATGTATACCCCCTCGGGAGATAAATTGATGATTTTTTTTTTTTTTTGGATTTTTGGAAATTTTCAATTTTTTTCTAATTTTGTATGATTTTCTGATGATTTGATAAAGATTTGATGATGAAATAATTTATCTCACGACAAAAAAATGGTGAAAATGCCCTTGTGATGAAGAATGAATTATTCCTCCACTAATAAAATAAATAAATCCCACTAAAATCCCTTTTAATCACTCTTTAAAAAGCTAAAAAGGGGTTAATTTGAATTCATTTGTGCAATTGAGTTTTGAAAATTTGAGAGAGTGAATTTGAGCAATTTGGAGCAAAATGCCAATCCCCTACCACACTCACCATTTCAAGCGTGTGCGTCGACACAACCGCCTGGCCACCTACGGACCTCCGATACGTACCCATGAACCTCCTCATTTTTTGTGCATTTCAAAATTCGTGCTTGTTTTCGGTTTTCAAAATTTTGAATTCTTTTAGTGCATTAGAAGCCCACAGTCACGCATAGACTTGTTGTTTTAGCGCATCAAGTAGAATAGCGCATAGGTCAAGTTTTTTAGCGCATCGATAGGTTAAATTAGTGCATGGATAGTTTAGCGCCTGGAAGAGATAATTTAGCACATTTGTAGGCTAAAGTACCGCATAGAATGGTTTAGCATCTAGGGCAAATTTTGTAGCGCATTGGTAGGATGAAATGGCGCATAGGCTGATATGGCACATTGGCCACCTGTTTTGGCACGTTGATTAAATGAAATAGTGCATTGAATCTTTTAACGCTTTGAACGCCTGTTTTGGCGCATTGAGATGTTTAAATAGTACATTCAATGTTTTAGCGCATCAAGGTCAGAATGATGTATTTTGTCAATTTTGTCTTTGATTTTGTCAATTTTTTATTGTGTCAACCATTGGCTTGATATGATTGATGATCTCAGTAGAGTAGATGATGTTTAACCTCATGATAGGTGAGGTTTGATGATTGATTGACGATAATTAATCTCATGATAGGCAAGGAATAATTATAGTCTGATTGATATACCTCATGATAGGTGAGGTTGATTTGATTAATTGACCTCATGATAGGTGAGGTACAATTTATAAGATTGATGATTGACCTCATGATAGTCGAGGTTGATTGATGGTTGCTCACGAGATTTGATCAAAGTCTCACCAAAGCTATTTATATTTGATAGGTTGATTGATGTTTGATGAATTGACATAGATTACTGACTTTCAACATTTTGTGATGATAGGAGGCTTTGACAAACCTCCAAGTTCATGAGCAGTTTCCTAGGACTTTTAATTTGATAATGTAGCTAGTACAGCCTGAGACTATAGATATTACACGTTGTGATTTGTCCTCTCTATTATATATGCCCCAGATTAGGATTAATCGGGGTCTCCTGACAACTTTAGCAGAGAGGTGGCATAGCAATCATAATACTTTCCACCTTCCTACTAGCGAGATGACTGTCACTCCTGAGGATGTATGGTGGATTTTTAGGATTCCTGTCGTCGGTGACCTAGTGCTATATGATTCTACAGAGCAGGGTGGGACTGATTCTCTCTGTCGAGTTTTTCAGGATGATCATATTTGTGGGTATGAGATTCTATGGCGCGAGATGGTGGATGCCTATGTCACTCTGCCTTCAGTACTTGTTGGTTTCATTGGAGAGTTCCTTTGTCCTGATCGCATGTCAAAGGGACTTTCTATTGGTTGGGTTCATGCATTGGAGAGTATGATTGTACATGGTACCAAATATGCATGGGGCATGTGTATGCTTGGCCATCTTTATCATGATTTGCATTCAGTTGTTTACCTCTGAGGTCGCAGTTTGTCGGCACGTGTTACATTATTACAAGTGTGGGCATGGGAACACATGGTTGTTACACATCTAGTGATGGTGAGACAGAGGCCATCCATGAGGCCATATGTGCACATTTATGCAGGTCGCCTTACTCAGCCTAGACTAGGTAAGTTAGAGCATTGGAGGAGAGTATTGTATGATGTTGAGGTTGTCACATGGCATCCTTATCTTGACAGTGAGCAATGGGATGATGATGTTATTCAATTTTTGTATCTCTCTCAGTCATTGCTACTTATTGGTCGGACTCATTGGGTGTTAGAGATATTTTTATTCAGGAGAGTGCTTAGATAGTATGGTATTGTGCAGGGCATGCCCCAGGGTGTTGCACATTATGGTCATCATCAGATAGATTATGCAGATTGGGGATCTTATCTCTCTTATGATTTTGTTGTATAGGAGTATCAGGCTCTACAGCCTTTAGTTTGGGACATTCGTTCGGATATTACTGAGGCACCTGTTACAGCAGATTATGCAGAGTATCTAGCCCTACATCCCTTTCCACATATTATTTTTCTAGATGAGCCAATGCCCTTACCTTTAGAGGAGGAGGATAGTGATGACGAGGAGGGAGATGGTGGCGATGGTGATGATGGTAGAGGTGGTGATGATGGAGGAGGTGGTGATGATGATGAGGGAGATGATAGTGATGAGGAGGGAGATGACAGTGGTGGAGATGATGATAGTGGTGGAGATGATGGTGGTGAGTCTCATAGCGATGTAGACGTGTGAGAGTTTATGGTGCCTCATAAGATTCAATCACTGGTAGCACCTTTTGAGCAATGTGTACGTATAGGGGTACCATCACAGCATCAGTAGATGCATATTGCGAGTTTACAAGTGCAAGTATAGACCATACAGGGGCAGTTTATACAGGCATAGGATTTGTTGGCTCAGATGTAGATGCAAACACAGGCCTAGGCTCATGCATAGGCTCTCTCGCAGGTACAGGGACAGTTGGCAATTGCATAGGCATATATTGCCACTTTGATAGTAGAGCAAGATGCATCCAGACAGGTCATTGAGTAGGCATAGACAAATGTCGAGAGACAACAAATATTAGAAAATGGGACCACTGTGGGTGATTACATGCGAGAGGTTCTCCATGTGGGTAGAGAGGCAGATTTTTATAGAGGTCGATACCATGATGTCCCCTCTAAGCAAAGAGTCAGTTACGCGCAGTCTCGATCAGACAAGACCCATTCCAGGACTATTAGCGTAGGTGTGACTCAGCCTTCATGGAGAGATCCAAGAGACCTTGGTACATCTAGTGGTAGAGGGACTGGTCCAGATATGCCTGCACCTTCTGGAGGTAGCACTACATAGCTGCATGATGTGACTTCACGATATTTGAGACATGATGTAAACTCTAATTTTTGATTCACAGCCATTTTTTATGTTGTATCTCCTTTTATTTCAGACATCATTGTATACTTGACATTTATGATTTTGACATCTATATGATATGTGGCAGATTGATCGGTCTATATGTGTTCTATATGGTTTTATGATGGATGCATTTAATTTCTCCATTCTATATGTTATGTGATGATCTATATGATACGTTATGGATGCATTTAATGATTATGTGATATGTTATGATTTATGATGCTCTATTTATGATGTTTGAATGGATGCATGAATATTGATGTTATTTTACATGGATCGATAGATGTATGATGATGTGTATTTCTAAATTACAATGTATGTAACCATATGCATGATGATGAATGTGATGTTTCAAGGATAGATGAATAATGCAGATATATAATGAAGAAATGGATGAATGAATGATGATAATTATATTGGTTCTTTTAATGTATGATTTATGATATGATAAATGGATGAATGAATATGCAACTACATAGAGATTTGTTTTTGATATTTTTTCTCATGCTATTTTAATGATGTGATGATTTGAAAAATATGATGTGAGGCAAAATATATGATGGAATGTATGAATAACGAAATTCTATAATAATGTTTTGCAAATGAAATTATTATGCAACTATATGATAATGATGATGTTTTTGTTAATGTCAAGTATACTCAATCTATTAATAAGGAAATTTAACATCGTTAATGAATTGGTTACCCATCTTTGAACAAAATACTTTGCAAATGAAAAACTAACATAAATGCAACCTAATTATATGATGCAAATCTATATGCAAAAAAATTCACCTCAACAGTCCTTTTATCATGCTTTTTATCATCATTGAGCTTTTAAAATGTTGAAAGTGATTACAATCATTGATGGTATGAGTTAGACAATGATGACCTGAGTACTACTTTCATGATTTTTGAAATTGCAAGTGAACACAAGCATCTAGGTATAATTATTTAACCAAGATGACTTGAGAATTTCTTGTGTAAACAGACAAGAATTGAATCATTATACTATGTAAATTTGGAATGTCATCAGTGATACTTTGTAGAGCACGTCTTGTGACAATTCACACAATAAATGATCAATTCACATACAACAAACAAAGAAAATACCATTCTCCTTCCTAGCTTCTCTAGTTCAATACATCATCGAGCTGCTCCAAATAAATGATAACAATACTTAAAGTACAACATGTTGAACATTCAATCATATAGCGATCAAATCATAATTCATAAGAATATCATCCCCCTAAAGTTTGTCTTGATTTGATTTTGATTTCAGTTGTTTGATATGGATGGTTGATTTCTTGAAATTTTATGATGTTTGATGTATGTTCAATGTTGTGTTCCATTGTCATCATTGTGTTTATTGTGGTCATACTATTGTTTTCCTATTTATTTAAGCTCATTTTTATTGCCCCTAGTGAGTTCAGGATTTTATCCCCAAGCTAGGTTGATACACAACCATGTTTGCAATGATATGATATTAAATGGAAATGATGGTGAAAGTGAACAACCATGACATGCCTCTAATAGATGGAACTACTGGTTTAAATCGCAAGTAGTGCTTGCTTCCAATTTTTCACCACATGTTTTTATTGCACTTTTTCAGACTTGATGATTTATTTTGTATTTTCCTATTTTTTCTTTTCTTTTTTGTATTTTTATTTTTATTTTTCATTTTGTGTCACCAAGATGCCTATTTTCTAGGTTTTCATCAAGGCAACCATTTTCCAGGACTTGAACCATGCACTAGGTGATTCAGATGTAGAACTTTATGAGATGGATATTGTTGATAGGTTCATCAAATAGATCCCCTTCAAGTGTTGATAGTTGATAGGCTCTCAATCCATAGATTGATATGACAACAAAAGAACCTAGCCAGTTAGGTTCAAATTTCCCTTTCTTTTCCCTATCCTGTTGATTTCTAGGGTTTTCCTTTAGAACCAAGTCACCAACCTGAAAGACTCTAGGCTTTACCTTGTGATTGTAGATTTTGGACATTCTCTATTGGTATGCCTTTAAATGATTGACAACTTGTTGATGACATTCATCCAACAATTCTAGTTCTTGAAGTCTAGACACTCTATAATCCTCATCTGAAATAATTCCCTTCAATGACACACAGAGTGATGGAGTTTCAACCTCAATAGGTAGTATGGCCTCTAATCCATATACCAAGGCATATGGTGTAGCTCCTGTAGGTGCTCTGATGCTAATTCGATATGCCCATAGAGTAGGTTTTAGTTGACTGTTCCAATCACATCCAACATCATTGAATGTTTTCTTTAGAATTTTCAGAATTGTTTTGTTGGAGGCCTTTGCTTGGCCATTTCCCTAAGGATAGTACGGTGTTGAAAAACAATGTTGGATGTGAAACCTTTCACACAGTTCTTGGACATCCTAGTTTTTAAAAGGTCTACCATTATTTGTGACAATGGACTGGTGTATGCCATACTGACAGATGATGTAATTCAGTATGAAACAAGAAATATGCTTCCCAGTGATTGTTATTAAAGGAACCGCTTCTATCCATTTTGTAAAGTATTTTATTGTTGTGATTATGAACTTGTGTCCATTGGATGAAGACGGATTAATATTTCCTACCAGGTCCAATCCCCACTGACAAAAAGGCCATGTTGAAGTAAATGGTTGCAGTTCTTGTGTTGGTACATGGATTAGGTTACCATGTAACTAGAACTTCTTAACAAGCTGATAAGACTCCTCCATGTTTGGCCAATAATACCCCAAATGGAGGATTTTCTTGTCTAGAGTTAGTTTGCTTGAATGAGTTCCACAAATACCTTCATGGACCTCACGTAAGGTTGTCTTAGACTCATTATGTTTTGGACATTAGAGAAGAGTACCATCTAGACCTCGATGATAAAGTATGTCTGCAATTAAGGTATGTCATGCGGTTTGGCAAATGAAGTTGTATTTCTGGTTTTTGGAAAGGTCGAGAGGAAGGATATTGTCTTTTAGATAAGCATAGGTCTTTCCATAGAGTGAGGAGTCAACGTCATCTAAGAGGTATATGGTTTGAGATTTAGGATTATCATAGGCAAGATTAGACACTTGTTCTACCATAAACTCATAATGACCACATTTTTTTGGTAACTACAAGAGAAAAGCAATTGTCGCCATAGCATCTGCAGCTTTGTTTTCTGCCCTTGGAATTTGTTCAAATTGATATCCATAAATTAATTTTTGATATCATCAATCAACTTCTTATATGGCATCAACTTCTCATCTTTTGTCTAATATTCATCATTTACTTGATAAATGACTAGTTGGGAATCTCCATATACTTGTAGCTCTGTGATTTTCCATTCAATTGCTACCTTGATGTTGATAATTAGTGCCTCATACTCAGCTACATTATTTTTACATCGAAACATGAGTCTATAGGACCTTGGGATGGTGTGTCCTTGAGGTGTAACAAACAAAATTCCTGCACCAGACCCCCGTTGTGTGTACAACCCATCAAAATAAATCCCCCATTGTTGTGTTGTCACAGTAAGAATGTCTGCATCAGGGAACTCAATTGTCATAGAGCGATCATTGGTTAATGGAGCTTCGCATAACTGATCAGAAATCACTTGACCTTGCATGGCTCTCCTATCCACATATAGGATATCAAATTCACTTAATATCATGACCCACTTGGCTAGTCTTCCTATCAAAGTAGCCTTGTTGAGTAGATATTTTAAAGGATCAATCTTTGCTATGAACCTAACTATTGTGTAACAAATAACACCGCCAATCAAGCTTTCTCGATAAAATTTTAATTTATTTCATAGTCATTCAAAGTCTTGTTGATATAGTAAACAGCTTGTTCCTTTCCCTCAGGATCTTCCTATGCTAATAGTGCTCCTAAAGAAATGTATGTTGTTGCAATGTATAGTAACAATGGTCTCTCTTCTATAGGTGGCATGAGTATGGGTGGTGACATCAGATATTGTTTAATTTGATTGAAAATTGTTTCACACCCTTGATCCCATTTGAACAAGACATTTTTATGTAACAAGTGATTGAATGGATGACTTTTGTCTGCTAACTAGGAGATAAACCTCCTAATTTATTGTAGCCTACCTTGTAGAGACCTTAGTTGACTGATATTATTTGGTGGTGGCATTTCTATTATAGCCTTGACCTTGGTGGGATCCACTTTGATACCCTTCTCTGAAACTATGTATCCTAGGAGTTTAGCTAATGTAACACCAAAGACACATTTCTTAGGATTTAATCGGACCTTGAACTTCTCCAGCCTTGTAAATATTTTTCCTAGGATCTCTAGATGCCCTTCTCTAGAATATGACTTTTCTAAGATATCATCCATGTAATCTTCCATAAAGGTATGCATCATATCATGGAAGATGGTGGTCATTGCTTGTTGATATGTGGTCCCTGCATTTTTCAACCCAAAGGGCATGAAGTTCCAACAAAAATTTCCCCATGGACAAGTGAATGTTGTTTTCTCCTGATCATCTGGTGCTATCTTGATTTGATTGTAACTTGGGAAACCATCCATTTTTGATAACATGGCATGTCCTGTTGTTAAGTCCACAATGATGTCAATGTTCGGTAAAGGAAAATCATCCTTTGGACATGCTTTATTGAGATCCCAAAAATCAGTACATATTCTGATATTGTTTTCTAGTTTAGATACAAGTACAATATTAGATATCCACTCAGCATAATCAATAGACCTGATGAATCCTGCATCTAAAAAAAAATTCAGCTTAGTCTTTACCATCAAGGTGATATGTGGATGCATTTTCCTTAGTTTTTGTTTCACAGGTTTTATCCCAGATGGTAGAGATAAATGATGCATTAGGAGATCTGGATCTAAACCTGGCAAATCAGAGTATGACCAAGCAAATTTAATGCTTTTGTCCTTAAAGAACTTGACAAATTTTGGATTTTCTTGTTCTATTATAGATGTTGCTAGATGTAAAGTATTTTCTTTTTTTGTTGTGCCAATATTTATAGACTATGTACACTCCACCAGTAATGATGATATTTCATGATAATTCTCTAGAAGAGTGTCAAATCCCCCATCTTTCGATGCCTCAGAGAGGTTTTCACCGTCAAATGTGTTCTTTATTTTTACTTTTTTGAGATCTAATGTTGTCATTAAATGGTTTTCACAATTAGATCCATTATTATTGTTTACCTTTTTGCAACTAGAATATTTGACACCCTTCTAATTGAACATTTCATTATGAGGATTTATGATTTGAACTTGTGTCAGGGTCATCACAACAAAGAAAATTTATGATAGCGACATCATTCACAAAGGTGGGTATATTGATAGGTTCACTTGGTTCCCAGTCGATAAGTTCAGGATGTACTAAGGGTAAAAATTCATCAAATTGACTAAGGTCAATGGAAGTGAGGGTTCCAATAGTTATGTTGTCAAGGTTTTTATTAGTGATGTCGAGGTCTATGATATTACTTTCCTCCAAGTCATCTAGCCCACTCGATGTTTGTCCATCCTCACTTGAGTCATCAATATTTTGTGATTCAAATACAAGTGGTCTAGTTCTTGAGCTTTGTCCCTCCTCACGTGTGGGTGCATACTCTTTTATGACATCTATTTCTATGTCTATGTATGATACATCAGATAAAAGGTCCCACTCATATTCATTGGAATCTACTTCAGAACTATCTCTCATTTGAAGGATTCTTTCAACAGCTTTATGAGTCATTTCTTGCTTTGCTTCCTTTGTATAACCTAGTCTTGTTTTGTCCTTTGCCTAAAGTGTGAGAGGTTGAATGGGTTTTATGATGCCTTCATTTCTTTTTCCAATAGGACTGTGTCCTTCATACCCCATTTTCTCTAAGATAGCTTTTCCTTTTCCATACTGATCTATCTTTATGCTGACATTTGTTGATGTTGATGCTTCTTCATCTTTGTATAGCCAATTGAGGATGGCCTTGTCTTCTGATTCATCTTCTAGAGTCCCTGCTTTTACAAATATTTCATCCAAAATTGTGGTAGGTTGTGATGATTGGTGTGTTACTGTTGATGGTTTCCCATATGATTTTGGAGATGGCAACAACTATGAAAGACATAGAGATTTCCCCATGGAATATTCACCCATGCCTTTGTCAGTTAACTAGACCTTTTCTTGAAATTGTTGTGATAGATTATTCAAGTGACCCTCATTTTTTGATAAAGTGGAATCAACAACACTTGTGTCTTTTGATTGCCTCTTCTTCTCAACCCATTTAGATACAACATTTAGTTTATTTTCACTGTTTGATGAAGTAGAAGTGCTTGCTTCTCTATTATGGGGCACAAAAGTGTCTTGAGTTGTTTTAAGTGTGTTGCAATATTGGGGATTGTTGTAGTTAGCTGATATAGTCACTTCTTGTCCATTGACTGGAAATTTTAAACACTGATGATAAGTTGAAGGCACTTCTTGCATTTCATGAATCCATTGACGTCCCAAGAGTATATTATATGTTAGCTCTTTCTCTAGCACTTGGAAGACTATATTCTTCACAATTGGTCCTACTTGAATAGTCAACACGATCAATCCCTTGGAGGATCTCTCTTCTTCGTCATAGGATTTTATTGTTATTTTCCTTTTTTCATCTATAGCATTATCAGAATAACCTAGTGCACAGATTTATTTTAAAGTGAAAATGTTTAAACCAGCTCCACCATCTATTAGGACATGTTTAACATGGTGTTTATGAATTAAAACTTTGATACGTAGTATTGCATTGTGTGGATGATTAAGTGATACGTCATCCTGCTCGAAGAATGATAGACAATGAGGTGTGGTTAAATTTCCCACCATAGCTTTAAATTGACAGACATCTAGATTATTGGGTACTGTGGTGGCCACAAGAGCTTGTTCCAAAACCTCCTTATGAGATGGTGAGATTTTAAGGAGTTCTAATATTGATATTTTTGTTGGTATTTTTTGTAGTTGATCAACAATTTTGTATTGACTTGAAGGGGGATTAGTGGTTTTAGATGTAACTCCTTTCAATATGACCTTGGATTGTCCCCTTATTGTAACATTGACTGGTCGGTAGTCTTTCTTTTCCCTTATTTTTATGACATTGATCTGATTGTTGGATGCGTCTATGTTTGGGGTCAGATATAATGGTATCATGTCATTGGTTCCAACATTATCAACTTGATTTTTAGTGATAGTATCAGTCTCAACCGCAAAAATACAAAATATTGTGCCATCATAAACGTAGTTTACATTTTTACCCTTACCGTTTGTAGAAGAAGATTCTCCCTTTTCATAATTTGTTAAAGGATCCTTAAATGCAGTATGATCATTGTCATTTTGATGCCCTTCTAAAAATACATTTTTACTCTCAATCAAATCTTGGACTAGATGTTTTAATTGCATACATTTATTTGTTTTGTGTCCTTTATTTTTGTGAAATTTACAATAGTTTGCATCATTCCACCAAGATGGTTTCACTTTTGGTTCCCAATTTCTTGCTTTAGGTAAGGTGATAAGTCCATTTGTAATAATTTATCTCATTGGTGATTCTATTGTTTTTCCCAATGGTGTGAATATTTGTTGGTTTGATGATCTTTGATATGATTGTGGTTTAGATTCACCATTGTTTGAATTGTTGTTTTGATTGACACTTTGATTGATGTTTTGGTCATTATTTTGATTGGTCTTTGGAGTATTTTTCGTTAAATTGAATATTGGTTTTTCATTTTGTGTGTCATTTGTAGCATCATTGTTTCCAGTATTTCTATTATTTTTCCAAAACTTTGGTTTATCATTGTTGCCATAGTGATTTGAGGAATTTGTATTTTTTTACCCTTCATTGTAATGTTTTATCACCCCTCTTTTCAGTAAAGCTTATTCGATCTTGAGCCCATTTTCAATTACTTTCTCAAATGTGGGTGGACATTGTAGTTCAAGCTTATAGCTCATGTCTTTAGTTAGGTTGTCAATTAATAATTCCATCTTTTCTTCTTCAGGAATAGAACGTGGATATCTAGCAAACAACCTTCGCCATCGTTGTAGAAATGAGAGGAATGCTTCACCTTTCTTTTGTTTATGTTGTAAATATCTTTTATTGTTACCTCATGTTGAATATTATAGGAAAATTGTGAGATAAACTTGTTGACTAGTTCTTCAAAAATTTGAATCCCTGGTTGTAGTTTAGAGAACCATTCCATACATTGACCTCCTAAGATCCTTGGAAATAACCTCATTAGATAGGTTTCCTCTTGTGAAAATTCTAAACTCATGGTTCTGAATTCCCTCACATGGTCAATTGCATCTATTTTACCGTTATATTTGTTGTATTTCAGGAATTTGCAATGTCTAGGAAATGTTATCATGTCCACACTTGGATCAAAAGGATAAGGACAAATGTCATGTAATGAGTACCTTTTAGTGTTTCCCTTTAGCATATCTTGAATTTGTTGTTGCAAGTTTTGCATTTGATGTGTTAGGGCAACCACTTGATCTATGTTTTGTGTTTCAGTTTCAGTGGCTCTAGGTGTTTCTTTTAATCGATTGATATCAAAGCCTTTTGGAAGTTTTGTACCTAGTTCAACTAGCATCAAAACGTATTTTCCCATATCTTGTTCTAAGACTTTTTCCATAAATCTATGGAAATTTGGATCTTGTTGTGTTGTTTGGATGTCCTCTTGAGTTATTTCATTGGTATCATTTTGGTGGAGTCTCCTCCAAGGATTTTCTTCAGCCATGGCATTTTGTATTTCAATTTCCTTTTCTCTAATTTTTTGTCTTTGCAACCTCGTCAAAATTGGCATACATGTGTTTGTTCTTCTCACTAAACTTTTATCTTCTTGTTTGGATGAGTGTCAAGGTATTAAATTAAGTCGGATAGAATGATAAATTCTATTGATGAGACTAAGCTAAAAATCTGATTATTTTGTTTTGTTTCTTGATTGTGGGATGACAAAATCCTGATAAAGAAACTTGACATAATAATCCAGAGTTTATTTTTGATGGTTTAGACACTTTAAGGTTGCAATATCTTGGTTTAATTTGATAAATTTTGACTTGTAAGTCCTATCTCTCCAAGTTTAAGACACTGTTTGGACTGAGGAAATGTTTTTTCTCTAACAAAATCTTAGTTTTCATGTTATCAGTCTGATACTTGTTTCAAATATCTCTCTATTTTCTTGTTATGTGGATGTGCTATAACAGATAGTCAATGCGCTAAAACAGACTGTATATGTGCTACAAGAAATGGTGTATGCGCTATCAAACAGGGTATATGCGCTAAGACAGACTATAGATGCACTAAGATATTAGTAAATTGTGATGACAGATTGTGTAGATGTGCTAAAATAGTGGTTGTATGCGCTAAAAGAGATTGTGGATGCACTATAATAGGTGATCAATGCAATAAGACAAACTGTGTATGCGCTAAAAGATTGTGTGTACGCGTTAAAATAGATTGTGTATGCGCTAAACTGGAAATTGTCTAGATGTTCACAGTTTTGTCTATTTATTCTAGTTTTTCTCAGTATGATGATTAATTCTAGGCTGTGATTTTCTAACCAGTGAAGATAGTGGATAAGTATTGTGTTGGTAAATCTCATATTTTTGATAATTTATTGGGATGATACCTTCAAAAATAACTTCACGCAATACAACTAGATTGTAAACTGTTTCAAATTTTATGCATTAAATGCATAGTGAGTGTTCTAGAATCTAGTCTGATTCTTTCATTTCCACAAGTTTGACACAAAAACAAACAGTTCAAGCACTTTTCTATCTCAAGTAGGTCACTTACAATATCATAGCCTATAGCTTTCAACTATGTCAGCTCACACAGCCTTATCACCCCCTAGAGGGCACCCATATTTTTGCCTTTCCCGAGCCTTAGCCAAAGTCGAATCCCCCACTTTTGGCCAGGGTCTCTAATAGTTATATGGTGAGTGTCTTGGGGTTAGATTATTCCCTCCCCTTGCACCGTGATATAAGAAGTGTTCAGAAACTAACACAATTGGATTCCACACTAAAATTCGTAGATAGGGTATCTGTTTAGAGTGGCAATTGATAAAATCCCTCAGGAGACCTCCCAATCTTTAGAACAAATATTTTGGGGATGGTTATCTTGCACACTTTCGTTGAATTGTGGGTTTCCCCAAATTCACTTTTGATTATAGTGGGTTGGAAAATCTGGCTTTGGTTGTTCCCTCTTAGGTCATTCCCGTAGGGTGAGTACTTTTTCCCACTATGGAAATCCTTCTAAAGGATTTAATAAAGCGAAAATAGCAAGTCTAGCATTCTGATCACCCAGTTAAGGGGAGAGCATAGGCCTATTGCTTTCGAAACACAGAAAACATGGGGTTCAAACTATTTTCTTAATTAATCTAGATGCACTATTTTAACCAAAGAAAAATCATATAAATGAACTTAAATCTTTGTAAACATCATTAGTAATTTCTATGAGTTTTGACTTTGACCGACGTATGTTTTTCAGCAACTGTCTTTGACAAGCATATTTCTTACCTAGAACATAGAAAACGGTGATTAGACTTTGGAAATTTAAAATTCTACAAAAATAATCAGATGCACCACAACAATGGTTATATGTGCCAAAAAATAATTTAAATGTGCTAACCTGGAAGTCCTATGCGCTATAGAAATTGATGTATGTGCTAAAACGGTAGGTCTATGCATCGAAAGAAAAAACCACTGGCTGATGACATAGAAAATTTGATACGCCGGAATAGTTGTTGAACGTGCTAGAATAGTTTGTTGATGTGTCAGAATAGTTGGTGAACGTGCTAGAGTATATTTCGTATGCGCCATAAGATCTCTCGATCGCGCTAAAACAAGCACGTCAGAATCCTGCAAGAACTCTTTTCAGAAATAAATGTTAAAATATGGGGTTTGGGCCCCATGGTGGGTGCCAAAATCTAAGTGTGGAATAAGTAAATAATATAAAAACAACTAAACACTTCTTAATAAGACATTATATCAAGATATTTAACAATATTAATCTAATTAAAATAATAAAACTTTTGAAAGCGTCATATTGCTCTTTATCTCCAAAGATTTATTAAATCACAAGGCTCACAGATTTTGTAAGCATTGTGACTATTAAAATGCCAATCTAGAGAATGAGATACTGCTAAATGCAGGAATCTAATCCTATATGATGATGATTTAATGATATTGATGCTAATGTAATCTAAATTGACATGAAGCTACAGTAAAACTATGATGTTATGATTCTATATTACGATGCTATGATTAATTTCTATTGCTATTGATAATTGCTTGATCTTTATTCCTACAGAGTAAGTTTGCACAAAGTTGGGATCCTTTTCCTGTAGAAAGGGGTTGTATTTACATATTTCAAACAGCAGATTTGTGAAGGGGCAGCAAAGAAGAGGTCTGGATTTGATCTTGAGGATTCAATGGTGAAGGATTTGGAGTTGATTATGGAGATTGTTCCTCCCCACAAAAACATTCAGCCAGAGGATAGGAAAAAACCATGGAAGAAGATGAAGGAGTTGCCAACAAATTTGTCTCCAATTTGTCTCCAAATTTGCCCGTGAAGGTTGAGATGAATTAATTAGACATATAATATCTAATTTGGTAGGTGAATATGATTAGCTGTAGAATTGAATATTTAGTTTTAATTGAATATTTGGATTTATTCAATTTAGGAAAAAATGATATTTAAAATAATAAAACAAACTTTAGAAATCTATGTTTATTAAATAAATATAGAAGAAAT
Organism: Sequoiadendron giganteum; assembly: GCA_007115665.2. Lineage (NCBI taxonomy): Eukaryota > Viridiplantae > Streptophyta > Pinopsida > Cupressales > Cupressaceae > Sequoiadendron > Sequoiadendron giganteum. Next base: position 841,576,806 of record CM021100.1, on the reverse strand, counting down.
ATGATACTTAATAGAAGAATTTAATAATGATAATTAAATTAAAAAAAAGTATTAAATTTGTTTATTTAATTAAGAAGAAATAATATAATAAAGATATAAGAATTAAAAGTGAACTATGTAAATAAATATTTCTATTTATTTAATAGTAGAAGAATTAAAGGTTAATTAATCAAATAAATCGTATTTAATTAATTAGATTATCCAGACCATTTTTAGGTGTATATAGGTATAATGATGCAAGTACATCCCTAGGCATCATAGAAATCTAGTATCATGTGTAAGGAAGTGGAAATGGTGGTTTAATTTAGAAACTTGTGTATGTATAATTTTGTGGCTTGTAGTCTATGTGTAATTTTGTGGCTTGCAGACTTCTGTGTAATTTTGTGGTAGTAGTTAGTAATATTTTTATCTTCTATGGATGATTGACTTTGATTGGATAAATCAAAGTTGTTAATTGGACTTTGAAGTCTATGTGTAAGTTTGTGGCTTGTAATCTATGTGTAAGATTGTGGTAGTAGTTAGTAATCAATTTATCTTCTATGGATTATTGAATTTGATTGGATAAATAAAAGTCGGTACTTCGATTTTGAAGTATCTAAGACTTGATAGTTTGATTTTTTTTTCTTTATGATAGGTTATTTTTGGTTTGTGCTAAGGATGAATATTTAGGAATGTTGTGATAATCATTGGAAAGATATGTTTTGTACCATGTGGAGATTCACCACCATTGGACCATTGGAATTTTTAATTTGTTTCTTTTCAATTGGTGGCATGTTTCATGCATAGTTTCAATATTTACACCACCTTGAGGCTAACATAGATCATATAGAAAAATGAGGAAGGGTATATATGTGTGTTTTCAATTTATTTGTAAGAAAGTGGAGAGGTAGGAAAGAGTAGAGGTGGAGCAAGTAAGTATAGAAAAGAGGGAATGAGACAAAAATGAGTATGATAATAGGTACAACCTAGCATATAGGAGTGTTGTTCTAGTACTAGAAATCATTGTGGCTACTTGTGGAAATTTAGGGAGTGGTGTTTCCAAAGTTTTTTTTTGCATGTGTAAGAATCTACTATAGCTATATTTATGAATCTAATATAATGATGAAAAAATATTTTGAAGGTTGGGTTTTTTCCTCATTGAGGTTTTTCTCAAGATAAATCTTGTCTTTTGTGTGAATTTTTGATATGTTATTTTTTTTGTGTGGGTTACATGGTTGGAGAGTCTTTCATTAGACCCACTTGTCATTATTGCATCAAATTATACCTAATGATGAGAGTGTTGGTGTAAATTAAGGCATAAGTAAAGTAAGAGGAAGTGCATCATGATCGTTGATACTTTACAAGAATTAAATAAGGTTGTCAAGTCCATGAGATTCTTGTAAATAGAACACAAATCGTGAGGTAATTTGTAAGGGGGTGAGTTTGGATAGAGAATCAACCAAGAGAGGTAATCAAATTTCATTGAAGACAGGGAAGGGAATCCTAAATATTGTAATAATAATGGATGAGATAGGTGATATGTTGAAGGTGATGCATAACTAAATTCATGTTGGAACAATATTGTTGGAGGAACCCTAACCATAGGGCCAAGGAGAGCAATGAATAGGAACAAAAAGTTATGGAATTGATTGGAAGGGAAGAGGACAAGGATGAGAGAATTCCAAAGTCCATTTCTAGCATTGGTTAGAGGAGCAGAGTAGATATAAAAAAATATTTCAAGAATTTAGATTCCAAGGATTAGATGGACTAAATCATTGATCTAGAAGAAAATTTTCAGTATGATGACATTGCAAACTTGGATAGGGTAAAATTTGTGAAGACCAAAACAAAAGGTCATGTAGTGATATGATCGAAGGAAATCAAGTTAGAAAGGAATGGAAAGAGAAAGCCTAGCATTGCTAAGTGGTACCAAATGATGGAGAAGCTAAAATATAAATTTATCTTGGAAAATTACCAATTAGAACTATTGAAGAAGATGCATAATTTATGGCAAGGAAAGATGATTATAAAGGAGTACACTAGAAGGAATGTTGTAGGTTGACAATTAGGTTTGAGCATAATGAGGAAGGAATAGAAAATGTGGTAAATTATGTCAATATATTGAGGGAATCCATACAAGAGGATTTAGTTATGTGTAATTTCCAAATGATAGAGAAGGCCTACCAATTGGCTCTCATCATAGAGAAGAATTTGAGCAAAAATAGGAGGATGATTATAACTATCAAAGAGGAAAAAGGGAGAACTAGGGAAACAAGATGAGATGCGGCGATAAGGGATAAACACCAAAAGGTCAAGGAAGGATAACCAATACCATAGAAAAAGAAGATAAGACCAAAGCTCCTATTTTAGAGAGAAAGAAGATGATATGAACTATCACAACAATAAGGGGGAAAATTGTAATAGCTACCACTAGGGTAGAGATGGTGATGGAAGTTGCCATAAATATGAAAAAGTAGAATATTTTTACCATAGAAAGGCTTGAGACAAGTATGAAGTATATTCCCAATAAGATAAAATGGGATATAAGAGGAAAATCTAGAAGTTATTTAAATGTAGTGAGGAAGGACACAAAGCATTCAAATGCAAGGAAAGCAAGCAAGAGATAGTGTAATAGATATATTTGGTGATGAGAGTCACCTTTGTCAAAAAGGAATCTTGAAGTTGCAAGGACTCATTGATTTTATAAAGAGCTTTAAGGTGTGATAGGAGGGGTGAGCCAACACAAAGGAAGAGTTTATTCAAGACCCAATGTATGGTAGGTGGTAAAAGTTGTGATGTTGTGGTGGATACTGGAAGCATGGACAACTTGGTATTTATGGAGATGGTTGACAAGTTGGGGCTAAGGGATAGGATGTATCTATGCCCATACCAGATTGGATGATTATAATAAGGAGATTTAACTTTTTTAGAGGAACAATATTGGGTAAGATTCAACATCAAATCATACCATGATGAGGTGTTATGTGATATTGTGCCAATATATTTGTCATTTTTTGTTGGTAAATCCATGGAAATTTGATAGGAATATTTTGTGCAATGGGAGAGATAGTACCTACACCATATAGAAAGATGGTCAAAAGAATTTAAGTTGATGTCACTAAGGGTGAATGAGAGATAGTTTTATAACTACATGGAGGTGTGTTTGGGAGGAGTAATATGCATTGATTCCAAAGTTGTGGCATTGCTAGAATGAGTGATAGAACTATAAATACAAAAGAGGTAGCATTGGGAATTGGTGGTATGAAGGGATGTCACCAAAAGTAAATAATATAGAGGACAAGACAAGTGACTAAGAGGATGAGAAATTGAATTGAAGAGATTATGGTCATACAAATTCAAGAAGAAGTGTATACAATGGCTAGGAAAAGGGTTAATAGATGTGAGGGACTAGTTGATATAAAAGAGAAGTGAGTTATAATTAAAACAACCCAAAGACAAGTAGTGCAGAGGATGGTTGGTGGAATAGGGTGACAAATAATATAGGTGAAAGTAGTACTCAAGGTGGATCCTTGAACCATTCTTGAGGACATAGAAAGCTAGAATCTTCAAGAAAGGGAAAGCTATCCTAGAAATGGGATTCATTTTTTTGTTTTACCTTTGGATTTTAATGTAGGTGCATCTCTAGGCACCACAGAAATGTGGTATCATGTCTAAGTGGAATGAAGGTTCAATTTGACAATTTGTGTGTGTAAATTTATGGTTTTTAATATGTGGTAGAAGAAGGTGCATCTCACCATGTCGAGGAATCAGCTCATGCAGTTGTGGTCATAGTTATGTTAGTAGTTTTTTTATCTTTTGTGAATGATTGAAGTCAATTGAATGATTCAATGTTGTTAATTTGAATTTTGAAGCATCTACAAGTTAACAGTGTGTGTTGTTTCATTTTCCAACAAGTTATATTGGGTTTCTACCAAGTGAATATTTGAGAATGTTGTGAGAATTGTTGGAGATTTGTGTGTTGTAGCGCATGGAAATTTTCCACCATTCAACTACTGAACTTTGTAAGTTTGTTATAGTGACATATTTCATGTGGTTTCAAAATTTGTGCCACCTTGGAGCTAAGAAAGATCATATGGGAAGCTAAGATATGGTACATATATGTGGTTTCAAGTCATGTGTAAGCAAGTGAAGATAGGAAAGAGTGGAGGCTTATAAAGTAATTACAATAGCAATAATGTGAGGACTAAGAGGTCAAGTGAGGCAACAAGGAGTATGATATGGGGTACAATCTAGCATGTAGGATTACTGTTCTTGTACTGAAAATTACTGTATGTCCACTTGTAGCAAGTTAGGAAATGGTGTTTCCAAAGTTATGTGAGTGTTTAAGAATCCATTGTGATAGATTGTAATTGTGCTTATGGAGCTAATATAATGATAAGAAACCTTTTGAAGGCTATTTTTTCCCTCATTGAGATTATTCCTAGGATAAAACTTATGTTTTGTGTGAATTATCCATTATGTGGATTATTTTCTTTTGTGTGCGTTGTATGGTTAGTCAATCCTCCATTAGACCCACTTGTCATGACTACAAACTTTGGTGTTTTCTAGATTCTATGTTAATTTTATTGTTAATAGTGTGCTTCCCTCTTCAATCACTCTATCTTCTCCAACTAGTTGCATGATTATTCAAAGGAACTAAAATGATGCAGATTCATTGGTGCATTCACTCACTCAAACTTTAATGGAGGGGAATTTGGCTCATTGGAGCAAAGAGGTTGGCTCTTCTTTAGCTAAGACTCCTTGAAGATCTTACTTTATCCAATATGGGCTTGGGTCTTGCATGGCTCCCTTTACATTGTCTTCTATCAAAAAAAGATGATGAATGCAAAGGAGAAGCATGTTAATAGCCTCTTTCATCCCTTTGATTCCAAAATAGCTTCAATAAATTGGAATATAATTAAGAAGATAGTGTGCACTACTGACTTGGTAGACAAATTTGATGTTAGGGTCCAAAGCTCCCTCATGCACTGGCTTTAAACCACCTGGAGTTGGTCAATCTTTGTCTATTTTTGGGCTTTAGTCTTTGGTTTAATATTTTTCGCTCCCTCTTGTGAATTATGTTATTTATTCTTTATTGTGATGTGGTTGATACCAATTTGATGTCTTTGCTATTTTGATAGTAAAAAATTTAGGACCCTTTCAAAACTCACCCTACTTTTATCCATTGTCAAAAAGTGTATGCATTCTCAATTATGAAAGTTCTAGATTCAAAGTGTTAAAAAGATAAAATTTGTAGATATTTTCTAGCAAGGAGTTGATGATGGCAATTTCCCACTAGTAAAGTGGAAGAAAGTGCTATAACAAGATTCAAAGTGGTGCTAGAATAAAGAGTTTAGAGATGCATATAATAAAGTTTTAGGAGCTAAGATACCATGTGGAAATCTTCAAATTAGCAAGCCTTGTCATGGTGTATTCTTAGAAAAGAAATACATGCATTCAGAAAATGCATCACTTCTATGTAGATTGCCAATAGTTTCGAAGGGTTCTGCATTTATCTTGGAACCCAAGGGATGTCAAGAAAGCATCTTTTATGTGGGTGACTCAATTAGGTTATCCATCCTCTTCTTTCCAAGATTTAAGGTAGAAAATGATCTATTTAGAGATTACTTGGGCAACTCAACTTATAGATTATTCGAACAAATTTTAAAATTGATTTTTTATGTAAAAGATTGATCAAAAATATTTTCTTGGAGAGTGGTTGGATGGTTGAGAATCCCAATGGTATATTTTTATAGATTAGAGGTATCCTTCCTTTTATAGAGTTCACTCAAAGTTAATTTAAAATAAATTTGCCCCTTTAGAATGCTTTGTTTGACCTTTGTTTGACCCATGTTAATTTGTGTACTTTATGAATAAAAAGTAGGGTCAAACAAAACATTGACGGTGCTACATAAGGATTTGAGAGGATATTGTTAATACTTTGTTTGACCCTTGTTATAGATAAAAATTAGAGTCAAACAAAGCATTGATGGTATCCTCTCCCCTACTATTGAAACTTCCATATAGGTCCAACAAGGGTCAAACAAAACATTGACGGTGCTACATGAAGATCTGACGACATATAAAATATGAACATTGTAGAATTGAGATCTATATAGGAGATTTGAGTGTGATCAAATTATACAAAGGAGACCATTGAGAAGACGTTTATTATGTTGTGGAGACTTGTAACTTTGTTATAAAAAATGAGCGAAGAGGTGTTCAGACTGTAATCCATTGACTGCACGCAACTAGATTGTGAGAGCTCTGCAACTCTTGGAAATTCTTAGTGCAAGTGTTTTAAATAAAAAGTTTTTTATTTCTCTTGATGAAAGAGTTTTTGCATATTCATTGCTCCAGATATGAGTAACTATGACAGAATTTTTACAAAATCATTGCTCCAGCTATGAGTAACTATGCTTTTATCTTGTGGTCTAATATAAGTTTTCCTTTGAGCTTGTTTGTAGTTGACAAAAAAAAAATTAATGTTGGCATAATTATTCTTTTATTTTAATCCATGTATATGATTTTGTTATAATATTTTTCCTCTAGAGATCAGAGAGCTAGCCTTCTACACCTTCAAGGACTATGAAATTATACATGTATGCAACTTTGAAGGAATGAATGAGTTGACACTTTCTCTGACAAGATATAGATTAAATGTAAATTGTAAACCATTTTCGTGAAGCAACTTGACTGAAGCCTTGAAATAGAGAACACATTTGGAAAGAAATTTCAGCACATACTTTTCATGATCTCAAGCCAAATTGAGAAAAGAAAGAACGCTCAAATTGAAAGTTTGGGTTATAGTAGCAAGAAGATTTTAGGCTCTAAAACAGGTTGCAGTTGTGATGCATACCCGATGAATACAAAATATTAATTCCTGAAGTATAATAATACTGAGACAGTCATGTTATGCAATTTGTAATTATCATAATATTACATCGTAGTGTGGGAATTTTTTACAGCATGAAACCTCTATTGAACGAAATTAAAATGTTTTTACAAAAATTATTCAATTATTGACTTCTAGTAGTTTTGTAAATAGATTAATCAACAAAATCTTAATGAATTTTAAGAATTAATAAACAATTTTACAAAAATGATTGGAAAGGTCGACTAGTTTTTTAATTTGAGAAGAAATAGTAAAGTTAATGGCCTGTTTTTTAACCAAGATCAACATATCCAGGGTTTTAACACTCGGAGGGTTTAATGCAGCACACTCTATGAACCATAACTGAATATTTTCAGAGGTGTTATTCCTCCTCTTGCTGGACTAGAATTGTCTCCCATTCTTGCATTCTTTTGCAAAAAACAAAAGAAACTATAGGGAAATATTCTTCCACATTGGTCAGATTTGGTGTATCTTGACACCAAATGCTATGTTTGATTTCAGAGGTTGAGGATTGTGTAATTCCCATCTGAATTAAATAATGAAAGAATCGGTGTGCTTCTCTCAATATGATATGTATATATAGCTTGGTTCGGACTTGCTAAGGAAGTGCCAGCGGCAGCTATTCACAGAGATGCTATGAGATTTGTACATGTGAATTATATTAATTTTTTCTTGAACTACAGTCCATGGTTCCATGGTTTCTGAATTTTCATATAATTGTTCATATCAAGTTGTTTATTAATACCATCAATACATTAGAAAGGAAAAAGTTATAAATTTACCCTTTATTTGTTATTTGTGCTTAATTATATGATAAACAGTATTAACCTGACTTATATAATGTCAAGTCAGACTAAGGGTCTTTTGGAAATTGAAGATGAGCGAGGGATATGCTGACTAAAAGTAGCACATTAACTTTGATTAAAATTCACTTTACATTTGATGAACCATTAATAAATTTGGTATTGATTTATTGGCTTTTGCATGACATTTTGTTTCTTCAAGGATCTAGGTAAATGAAATGGAATAGTTTTTTTTTTCCCGAGTTATTGTGCAATCCTGACAGCCTATGTTGTGTAACTGTCACTGATATAGAGTTTGGGTGAAGCAACAAAAGTGTACCTAATGGATTTAATTTTATTACTCACTATCAATCGATGACAACATTTTGACAACTTCCTCTTAGATCTTTTAAACTACTCTGTAAGAGCCATTTCCCTAGTTTGGTCAGCTTCTTATGAGACCTCTTTAACACCTTTATCAAAACCCCTACCTCGTTGCAGTCTCCTTAATGTAAGGAGTAACATCATGTTATATTGGAGTGGGTAATGTTAACTTTCTGTACGATTATCTTATTTTCCCGTTCATTTTTTCTCCGGGGTTTTGTTGCAACTTTATTTTCTTATGTAAATAATCCCTTTCAACACGTGTTTTATTGTATTCAATTGTAGTAGACAGTAAAGTCTAATTTCAATGTACATTTTTGTTAAAGAATTGTTAAGCTGTTAGTTTGTGTAATTGATCAAAACTCAATCATAAATAATCAAAATTAGATAATTGGTCAATCATGGTTTTTTTGAAAGGGTTAGATACACTTGATTTGAGTTTTTCTTATACAAATATAATCACAATCTACTAGTTTTTATATCTTTCCAAAAATCAATGAGAACCCCTACCTTGCTCTGTTTTTCTAACCAATGAGTTGTGTTTTTGTTCTTGTTGCAACATGCACAATCATCGGAAAAATATTTAATTAGACTAAGAGATTATTCGGACTAAAGGTTAGTGTTTATCTTCTTTTAGATGGATTGTTTTAAGAATAATACTACTGGTTCTCTGGCTGGATAAGATGTAACTGGAGTAAATATTTGTGAACTTAAAAAAGGATATCATCCTAGCACAATGTTGACGCATGGCTTTGACAAGAAGTTAAAATAGTTTTTAGAAATGTGGGAACCAAAAGCTAATCCGGATTCTTGAATATTTATTACCCCCATGAAATATCTCAAAATACTTACAAAATACTTTTTTTTAATTCCATGGGAACCTAACAAAGCGGCTAGGGTTGTAGCAGGAACTATACTGCTGAATTGGTCGAAAGGTACTCATTGCATCAAGAACTTACTCATTTTGTGAAAGCTGGATGATATTGTGGATGCCCAATTGATTTTTGGAATCAAACAACATTAGGCAAGTGTGTGACTAAATTGCCATTAATTGTTCAAATTTGATTTGCAAAGAAATTATTTTTCGGCATCTAATTCTATAACCTTTAGCTTAACATTTACAGCTAAATAGAGGTGAGTGGCTTATTTTACCTGTATTGTGCTGATAAATGTGACCACAAGATGGGTTGTGACTTTGTTGTTGTCTCCTCTACGCTCTTCCACAAACACGAATGATGGATGAAGAAATAGATTGTACCACTCAACATATAATTACATGTATAATTAAACCAATTCACATTTGCATGCAAATTTAGTTATTTATGTTTATTTGATTGACCAGTGAAACATCTTTTATTCCCATTCAATGGTGATGATTTTCATGGAGGCCAAGATTTCATCTTATGTTTTTATGTACACACATTCGCTACCTCCATATGCCATTGTAGACGTCATTTAGCATTATAATTTTTCCGCAAGTAAATCAAAAAATAGCTAAATATTGGTCAAGAAGGACCTATAAATGAACACATGAGAACATATGAATCTTATATAAAAAAAAGCACTAATACATTCATTTAGCAAGAGAAATAAATACTTTTTTGTTCCATGTAAAATATCATAATTATTTATTGTAAGTGTCATTCATCAAATACAGTGCTATTTAACAAGTATTGTGGTTACGTGGAAAAATATTATTCTTGTATGTGAAGAATTATCAAAAAAAATTATGATCATTTAAAGTTGAATTTAAGTTGTATTTTAAATAATAATGTGTTATTTTTATAACATAAATTAGTATTTTTGTGTTCTACTATTGGTCCATTTATATTGGATATAAAGGTTAGAGATAACAAGATTGATAGTTATCAAAAAGGCATTGAGATCATTTAGATTACATATAAACTAGCACTTGCACCGGAGGGGGTGCAAGGGTTACGTCGATAGAAAAATATAGAGAAGTAAGAAGGGGAGTGACGTGCAGTTTAGCACGTGTATAATATTGTCTATATATTTTTACAAAGTAGATGTAGTACATATTTGGAGATACAGCCACACACCAGTACCAGAACAAACAATGTTTTAATCTCACAGCAAAAAATACATTACAAAAAGATAATGGGTGTATAACCATCTCTATCACAGAATAAGAAGTAAACATACAATGTGATCATTACATCTTGTTTGAATTATATAGTTCAATTGTCAGTAATATATAGAGAACACCTTACTCCCAAATATTATTAGAAAATATAATTCTATATTTAAATTGCTTAGTGGGAAAGATCGTTAGAAAAACTAGAAAGCATTGTAAAGCATACATGTGGTCAAAGAGTCACAAAGAACCAAATCTAGTATATATATATATATAGTAGTTTGCATTGTCTAATAAAAGAAATCTTGGAAATCCATCAAAATAGGAAGTAGCTACCATGAACGAGATTGAAATATATTACATTTCAAGAAAGGAATATAACGTCATTGTTTTGCATATTTAATACTCTATTAATAGGAAATACAATAATAAACTATTCATGTCTCATTTTTATTGATTTACGAAAAGAACAAATTTAAACAAGAACAATTGTATTTTATACCATATTAAAACAAAGAAGAGATTGGAGATGCTCAATTAAGAGTATACATCTTTGTATCTCATTATATTTTTGTTCCACCTCCAACACTTTGTTACCTACTTCTTCATTAAACTATTCAATTTACAATAAGCATAGATCATAATAGCATAAACCTTAAATTGTATGTAGAATTGGATATGGTCAAATTGATAAAGCATTGGAAATTTACCAAACAATTGTGTCATCTAAATTAAAATACTTCACTTTGGAAGTAAAATTTACCAAATAATAAAAAAGGAGATTCTCGTATAAAAAGTGAAACCCCAAAAAAATAAGTTTTGTCTCAAGCTCTTATTTAATTCACTAAAGCTTCTTAATTACCATAATGAGGTCACTGTGAAGATTAATCTATTCTACCTTCACCTTTATAGATTTATCTACTATACTCGACAAAAATTCATCAATACCTTCCACTTGATGGAACTCAAAAAAATGGTAGGTTGCATAAAATAAGAGGGGTCTATCAATAAAGTGCAAGAGTGTAACAAGACCAATCATTTTGATCCACGCTCCTTCCTAATGAAATAAAATTCCCTTCATCCAAATTATGTAATAGTTGGTTTGAGGCAATACTATCATGTGTAGAAGGAAAGTCTATAAGAGTATTTGAACCAATGGAGAAGCAATGACAAAGGGCTCTATCAAATTTTAAAATTGTTATGAAAGAATGCAAAGATTTCCATAAACATGAAAGAAAGAAATAAATAAAATCCTCAACACATTTACTAATGTATGGTTGTAGTTTAAAATTTATCACTGAAAATAATATATGTTGCCAACATTTAAGATTGTATAAATAGTTTTTAATTGTTAATTCAACTAAACTTCATGATGCAGAGTGGGAGGGAAGGAAAACAATCCACCATAATTGGCAAAGACACTTCTTACAATGCTTCTCTCAAATACTCTTATGAGGAGTCATCAACTCCACTATTCCTTCAAGGATGAAACCCAACACACCTAGGGTTCATAGGCTCAGAAAATCCAACAGTCTTAGGAACACTTGTACCATGTCTAAGTGGACCAAATCAAGGTTCAACATCCCATTTTTCACCTAGGATACACCACTTACTCAACGCTATAGTGACTTAGGCCTCTTTCGCACTAAAGGCTTGTAGCCCTTGCTCGATAGGACAGACAAATTAGAATCCACAAGTGAGACTGTTATGACACCTAACCATTGGATTTAGGCACCCCATATGGACTCACATGAAGCCTCAAAACCTTTCCCCTTGATTGTAAGTGTAAAGACCACTATGGCCAATTCTAGCGTTGCCCCAAGAGGCCTAATCGGCATACCTACACTTGGGTCTCGGTTATCTAGGCTCTCCCCTTCACCCCAAAACCTCAATTCAGACTCCTATAGGTTGTTTGCACCTGTTTTCAACATTCCTAAGTGCCCTCTTGATGGATTTCTCTAAACCAAGCAAAAACTCAACTTTTTGTTTAACAACTAGGCCTGCCACATGGAGATGTCAAGCCTAGAACCATGCACAAATCCCACCATACAACCTTTCATTCTCCAAAACCTTGAGAACATGAAATTATACACCCATATCTTCCATCCCACCAAGATTGGGAAAATTTACAACGTGGGAATGGAAGAAAGGGGCATTTTTCACTCAAAACCCTGGTTCCTGGTTTTGAGGGTTTTCAAACCACCCGATAGGAAAATGCGGATATCTCTCTTGTTCCTTGATGAAAAATAACCACTCCAATGCCAAAAGGAAGAAAACTCAATCCCCTTTCAAACCATTATAGACTTGAAGTGTGAAAGTGAATCTATAAGTCGTAACAAGTACGGGATCAACAACTTCTTCACAAAAACTCAAAAAAACAGCAAACTTTTTATTGAAAACTCCTTCAATCCTTCATCAACAACCTTGCCTTGACCAAGAGAGGCATATTTAAGGTCTCATAACCTCCCTCCAACGTCCTACAACTAAATTTTGAATTAGTTTCCCATTGGAAACACAAAACTTCATTTTTTTGACCCTTAATTGCCTAATTAAGGCAATTTGTGCAACTTGCACCAACTCGACCACAAAGAGCCTTCAAGATGTGTCAAAGGCATCTAAAACCCCTCCAATTATCAAGGTGACTCCCTCAAGTTTCTAGTTGCATCATGGCATTCTTATTCCTTAATTTTCCAAGGTGCCCCAAGCTTACAAAATGAGGATGGAGGCCTTGTTTGTACAATGAAGTTGATCACCAAGACCAAAAACTCAACAAGAAACCTAGGAGACCTATTATAAAATATTTGAAATGGTTCTTAGGACCTTATTTCATCACAAAGCCAAAACCAAAACATACTAGGCCCATTGGACCCATAGGTGCTCCTACACCACTACATTTCCAATGAAGAGGGTTTAATGCACACCATGAACAATTTCTTGTAGGATTTTTTTATATGCACATAGAAAGGACACCTCAAATCCAGTGGTCTATCGTCCACATTCAACACTAATAAATTATATGACAACATTAAATATAATAAAAATACCGACTAAATTTAAAAGCATATCATCCCACCGACTTGCAACACTACAAAATAATATTATTTGTGATCAGTTTGTAGCATACATAAGAACTCGTATATTGTTGTGAAATACAATAATATTAATGAAATATATCATGTAATAATGAAATATTTAGAAGAAAAAAAAGTATTATGTTATTATGACATATAAAATAATATTAATGAAATAGATCATGTAAAAATGGAATATTCTGCAAGATTACAGTCATTATTTGCAAGACACTGCAGAGTAGGCTCAACCAAATGATGAAGCATGTGGTGTTTAAAACCACAAAGTTGATGTTGTGTAATGGCTCTATTAATAAAGTACGCAGACAAAATTGCCCCTTATTCTCCAATATTTGACAACTGACTTCAAATGGATATTAATAAAGTTAATCAAGCAGCTAATTGTGAAACACAACAAAACAATGTCATCAAGTCATTAATTGTCTCATACTCACAAGATTGTAACTAACCTACTACCTGTCAACAACAATTGGTTTTAAAAAGAATGTGACCAGGGAAATACACCATAAAACCAAAAATTGTTTATCAATAGAATACATTGTTTTTCTTCCTTAACCTCTCTTATATATCAACTCTACGGATGCTCTTCAAATTAGAATAGCTTTACAAAATTAATAAAAGATTAAGCATTGATTCAGCAAAATAGGACATATCAGAAAAATTGTTTACTAAAACTTCACTTTGCTTGGTAGATGCATCTCGCTAAATCTTACCCACAAGTCACATAGGTCTCAACCTTATGTAGCGTATTCATAGTTGCCTTGTTAACTAAATGATTTTTATTAAGGTAAAATTAGGTTTTGAAGGAACCCTAAAACCCTTTACAAACAGATTTTGAATGGATCTGGAACCCTCAATCAGAAGGTTGTCAAAACAAAAAGACATGAAAGCACAAACAACCAAGGCCAAAGAACCACAACCGACTACAAAGCCACAAAACAGCCAAAAACCAGCCCCTAAACAAGAACCATCAAGATTTACATTTAGAATCACTCTTATGGGAGCGGAGAGTTATGTCAAAAGGAGGCTTAGAGGACTTATCTTTCTTGCCCTTTACAGTGATTCAGCCCTCAAAAGGAGGCTTAGAGGACTTATCTTTCTTGCCCTTTACAGTGATTCAGCCCTCTTCCACTTGCGATGCCTTATCAAGCCAAGCCAGCGCACCATTATCCTGAAGAGAAAAGCTTGCAGCCGCTATCTTAGAGATTTGTTAAGTAAATGTTAGACATTCAATGGGGAAGCATTGCAAGCAAATGTAACAATTGTTCATGTAGCCAATATATAATAGTATGGAAAACAGTACTGCACTTTTCTACTGAGAAAGAAACCAAAGTTAAATATTCTCAATAAATTTACTTCAATTTGAATGATCACAAATAAGGGACAGAGTTTATGGTGTCATCCATAAGACAATCAATTGACAAAATAGATTCAAATAAAAAAAGAATTACCAATTTTTTTGGAATATCTGATGTTTTAAGTAGTTGATTACTTATGTGACCATTTCAAATTTTGGTTTTGATCCCTTTCATCCGTTCACATAATCAGTACAACCATGCAAATTACACTAAGAATTACACTTTCTGCAAATTACAAATATGCACTGATTTCTATCAATCTTGATTGAGTGAAACAAAACTTAAATACCACAAATTCAATACAACCACATTCATATGTATAGATTTTAGCTAATAAGCAATTATCTTTTATCCAGGAGTGTATCTTATAGTTTGATAACAAGATTTTGTTTTGAGTTGTTTTTAACCTTGTAAACTCATGATCAAAATTTGTTCATGCACAACCTCTATTTTCTAAATTAATGAAATTAGATGAACTTGCAATAGAAGATTTTATTTTGAGACTCCTGGTTTACAAACAAGCCCCATACTTTTCAGGTTAGATGACTCATTCTTTCATGTTTTAGTGAGACGATTAACCAAGGCTCTGCAAGTTTTATCTTTTACTAATCTCAGTGATGTATTCAAAACACCTCCATAAGCATGAGGTACCTGGTGAATGTGCATATTGTGAACTATAAATGTCCATTAATTGAACCACCATGTGCCCTGCAAGATGGGATCTACATCTATGTTTTCATGTTCAATAGAGTGCTTGTTCACATGGTAGTGTGTTGAGCTTCTCAATTTCAAGGAGGCAGGTGCCCTGGAAAATCCTATTTCATGCATGAACTATCTGAGTACCTCATTTTTCTAATATGACATGGGTAAGTACCAAAAATTTGAGTTGTAGGCTTCTGAGAAATGCAATATTTTGAGGATTCAAAAAGTCTAGCTATAGAATATTCACAACCTTGGATGCAAGGAAACATGTATTTAGGGAGGTTGAGGTATCCAGTATAGATATGTCAATGATGTAAGAGAGACAACCACTAATTTGATTCTCTAACCTCCATTTTATTGAAGCAAAACCTTTCCTCAAAATCTTGTACTTCTCAGAGGTTGTGGGAAAATTATTTTAATCTTGGTAGTCATCCTAGAACACTTCAACATCTCGGACAAGATCTCTGAGCTATTTAAACTATATATGGGTACAAGCTTGCTCAAGTTTTCCATGGAGAAACGTAAGGAATTGAATGCAGAAATTTTGATTTAATTTTTGTAGACAAGATATCTATTGCTCAAAAGTAGTTGGGCAAGTAACAACTTATGGGACGGGTCATACAAAGCCGAGGATAATGTTAATTACATATCCATAATAAAATAAGGTGCACACAAATAGATTTGATTAGGGAATACATAATATAATTGAAAGTATCAAGGCATGACACATAGCAAGCATGGCAAATTTTTAAATTCATTTTCTTAAGTTTCTATTATTATTATATAAATTTATTGTTCATTTGAATGTCAACATATGTCAATCCTCAGTTTAGCTCTAATGTTTTGTAATACGGTTATATAATGCTATGGTGAATGCCTTATCATATGAATATTTAAAAATTTATTTGCTTTTGAATCGCCCCAATTTTTCAATTGCCATCCACTACTATCTTGTAAAAAAACCTCTTGTTCCCTACTATCCCACAAATAAGTCCCTTGTTTCATGTGGTGGGTATAACCTTGTTCTGAGTCGGAGAGCCCACCGGAGGGGCTGGATTTGTTTTATGATGAAGCAGGTTTGGATTTAAGGCATAAAATGGCATTGGTAAACATGTATGAGAACATTGGAAGAACAGAGAAGGCACGCAAATTGTTTGACAGAATGCCTCAAAGAGATGTCAAGTCATGCAAAGCAATGATTGCAAGATATATTAAAAATGGGTTTGTTGAGAAGGCTTTAGAAAATTTTAAGCAAATAAACTGGCGGGTGTTACGCCCAGCTTCCCAACCTTGCTAGCATCCTCCCTGTGTAGCCCTAAATGGGAGCTTTGGAACCAGGTTGAGGACATCCATCAAACGGAAGGGGGATTTTTGTAAGATGTGGTTGTAAGTGCCCTGCATAATGTGGAAGCATAGAATAGGCACGTGAACTGTTGACAAAATCCTTGAAGAAGTGTGGTCTCATAGGCTACAACGATGGCAGGATAGGCATGAAATGGATTTGCTTAAAAAGAAAAGCTTAGAAAATTTCAAGCAGATGCAAATGGTTTATGTAATGCAGAAGGTTAAAAAAATACATAAGCATAAAATTTTTTAAAAACATACAATTAACTGAAATCATGGGAAATGACTTACCTACAAATTCTGTGCAAATTGTGTCGACCTGTCAATGATGCCAATGACAGAAAACGGGCAGAGGTCGTAGGAAGTTTCCAGGAAACCCCAATTTTTGTATTGTTGTTGCTTAATCTCCAGACCCAATTGTCATACTCTTGCTGCTTCAATCTATTCACAATAAAGGGATAGAAACAGTGGCTTATCAAATATTTTCCAAAATCAATAAATGCAGAAGATGCAAATTTATGGCGAATGGAGGTTGAAATTTTTAGTTGTCGTGGAAAGTGCATTTTCATCGTTGTGGCTTCGTCTGTATTCTAACGGCACACTTCAGGACAGAATAGGACAACCGCTTACAGCCACATAGCCCACCCAACTTAGACAACTTGATATCAACAGAGTTAAACAACAATCCACGAAAGTTTGACGAGAAACCATGGTTGTTTCACGGCATGAGACTTGTTTCAAGCCAAAGCTCATGCAATATATAGCCTATCGGCTAATTATGTTTTAAATGAGAATATGATATTGTTCTAACAACAAATGATGTTTTATGTTCAAAACTAAGGATGCCACCATTAAGTGTTGGTTGAATCTTTTAAAAGTTATTTTTAGAACACTTCTCTCCAGACATGCTGATTTGGCAAGTTGTGAGTTGACTCATACCTCCAACCCTTAGTTGTCAATAGAAAATAGGTAATTTTCACATTTCTTAAAAAACAATGGTCCTACAATATTCCATGTAACAGCCACATGCTTGCACGGTTAGCATGCATGACTTATGGCCTCTCTCCCCCATGTCGAAGTGAAAGTATGGAAAGCAATTGTGTTTAAGTTGAGCCCACATTGGAGTATGCAAAGCTCAAAGATGAGTTTTCTTTGAAATTGATTTGAAGCTTCTTCAAATTCAGATTTTGTATGAAAAATAGTATGTAATTGTATATCATGGGTTTATAGATAGGAAAAAACCGCATTATTTTTACTAGGGAAAACATGTTATAAGAAAGGTGTGAAGTTAAATTCACCTTGGCTATAACTACTAAGATTTGTTGACAAAATCAAAAACCCTCTTTTTTGAAATGATAAGTCAATTTTACTTGATTGAATGTTGTTTTTAATATACATTTTTTACTACAACATTTTGGATCCATCATCCATCAATCCAAAAACATGCATATGTCGATATCATGTACTGTGGATAATTTGTATAATTTAAATGAATGTTGCTTTACCAAATTTCCTAGGGATGGGTAACAGTCAATCAGCATGGGAGGGAAAATGTTGTGTCATGTACCGAGTCAGGGTTTCATAAAAGCATTATGGAATCCGGCTTCAACAAGGCAAGGTGTGGTGTAAGGAAACAATAAGGAATTTTTAATTTTTTTATGGAGGTCATCCACAAATTCTTTTTTGCTACCCGATACGGGAGTATGAGCCTTCTTGGGTTGAACCTCTTCGACTAAGAGTCAAGGATTGAGGGGTATCCATTCCGCCAAATTTTCTCGGGGCACAATCCCGACCTCATCCTGCCAAAAGAAAGAAATTTTGATAAAAAGAGGTTTTCTCCTTTCTCGGTGTGGAAACCAATAATGAAGCTCAAGCCATGAAATTTTTAGAGCGATAAAAAATGGCTCAAGCAAAGAATTGTGTTTAGAGTTGTTAGACTACAGAAAGATTGATAAAATGTTGACAAGAAGGGTTCGTCCTTTTCTAGATTAGAAACTTACAAATTTTATTGAGGTGATCAAGATAGGTGCAAGAAGCTTTCATAAAGTTGGACATGCTTGCATCTTTCGCATGAGAGTACATGCCTACCAGATTGACTTACCAACAATGAAGCAGACCAAAGCCAATTTATGAAAAAACTAGTATTTATTGGAATTTCGTTGTGTATGATAAACAACATTGTTGGGAGTGGAGAATAGTATGTAGTAGAAGCAGATGGAGGTTGCAGGTGAGAGATTGACTGGAAGCAAGCAGGAAGTAAGGTTATTAAAGTGTAGGCTCGTGGAAGGGCTTTAGGATCTATTTTCATAAAGTAAGAAGTCTCATGAAGCAAAAAAAAATTATGCTTCGAAATTAATTGGAATCTTTTCCTGAAAAAAAGTTGTCCCTATCTTTAGGACAGCAGATTTGAACAAGTGAAATTGAGATGGGACTAAAAATCATAGCAGCAAAAATCTTTTGGGGAAAAAATCGGCAAACCAAAAGTATAAGATTTTTTGAAAAAATCGGATTTTAAAAAAAAAACGTAAAAAATTGTAGAACAAGAGATAAAAACTATTTTTTTTTTCTAAATGAAAGGCATTTCCATAGCATAGAGATATAGAGAGCAAATAAAATAAAGAGTTTAACTAATGAATTGTAGAAAATAGTTTTTTGTAATTTATATTCATATCGTTGATTGCATTCATTGCATTGCACATCTTTCAAACTCAAAGCATTACTTCACATTGCATAACTAATAACTAGATGCTGATAGATGACAAAATTTCAATTACAATAACCTAAGAAATTATGCAATTACTTCACATTGCATAACTAATAACTAGGAACAGTTGCCAATTGCATTAGCTTGTCATGGCATTCCATGAGACCACATTTCTTTGAGACATTTTTTCAAACAGTTCACTGCCTTGTCTATGCTACGAAATTTTTCATACATGTCTACTAAAGCATTTTATCAAACAGTTCACTGTCCTGCTGCTATGGATAAAAGCCTAAAACAGGGGCTTTCAAACAAGCTATGGATGCTTTGAAAAAATCTATCAAAGCATAATAGTAAGCAATAGCATAAACAAGGCAGTGAACTATTTGAAAAAATGCCTCAAAGAAATGCGGTCTCATAGTGATGGAATGCCATGATGCATTGCCTATGGCGATGGATTGTCATGGCATTCCATCACCATGAGAACACATTTCTTTGAAGCATCTTTTCCAACAATTCACTGCCTTGTCTATGGATTGTCATGGCATTCCATCACCATGGCAATGGATTGTCATGGCATTCCATCACCATGAGACTACATTTTTTTGAGGCATTTTTTCAAACAATTCACTGCCTTGTCTATGGTACGACATTTTTCATACATATTTACCAAAGCATTTTATCAAACAATTCATTGCCTTGCTGCTATGGCTACAAACCTAAAACAAGTGCTTTTGAACAAGCTATGGATGCTTGCAAAAAATCTATCAAAGCATAATAGTAAGCAATAGCATAGAAAAGGCAGTGAACTGTTTGAAAAAATGTCTCAAAAAAATGTGGTCTCATGGTGATGGAATGTCAAAAATGCTTCAAAGAAATGTGGTCTCATGGTGATGGAATGTTTCGGAGACCACATTTCTTTGAGGCATTTTTTCAAACAGTTCACTGCCTTGTCTATGCTACAACATTTTTCATACATGTCTATCAAATCATTTTATCAAACATTTCACTGCCTTGCAATTATGGCTAAAAGCCTAAAAAAGATACTTTTGAACAAGCTACGGATGCTTGGAAAAATTTGTCAAAGCATAATCGTAAACAATAGCATAGACAAGGCAGTGAATTGTTTAAAAAAATGCCTCAAAGAAATGTGGTCTCATGGTGATCCATGACACCACATTTCTTTGAGGCATATTTTCAAACAGTTCACTGCCTTGTCTATGCTACCACATTTTTCATACATGTCTACTAAAGGATTTTATCAAACAGTTCACTACCTTGCTGCTATGGCTAAAACCCTGAAATAGGTGCTTTCGAACAAGCTATGAATGCTTCAAAAAAATCTATCAAAGCATAATAGTAAGCAGTAGCATAGACAAGGCAATGAACCGTTTCTAAAAATGCCTCAAAGAAATGTGGTCTCATGGTGTCTCATGGTGATGGAATAGAGGCATTGGTTCAAATAGTTCACTGCCTTATCTATGCTACGACATTTTTCATACATGTCTACCAGAGTATTTTATCAAACAATTCACTATCTTGCTGGTATGGCTAAAAACCTAAAAGAGATGGTTTCGAGCAAGCTATAGATGCTTGGAAAAAATCTGTCAAAACATAATAGTAAGCAATAGCATAGCCAAAGCAATGAACTGTTTGAAAAAATGCCTCAAGAAATGTGGTCTCATAGTGATGGAAGGCCATGACAAGTCATAGATGAAGGCAGTGAACTGTTTGAAAATATGCCTCAAAAAAATGTGGTCTAATGGTGATGGTGGTCATGGCATTCCATAACCATGAGACCACATTTCTTTGAGGCATTTTTTCAAACAATTCACTGCCTTGTCTATGCTACCACATTTTTCATACATGTCTACCAAAGCATTTTATCAAAACAGTTCACTGCCTTGTGGCTAAAAGCCTAAAACAGGTGCTTTCGAACAAGCTATGAACCTTAAATGGGAAAAAATCATTGACCAAAAAGTCTCAGATTTTTTGAAAAAATCTTTTAAAAAAAATATCATCCAGCTTGCAGATTTTTTAAAAATTGTGATTAATCGGGTTTTTTGGCAGATTTCTGCTTCTATGCTAAAAATTGCTAGCTTAAGATTTTTTTCTACTACTTGTCCATCCCCTGAAATATTAAATTCCTATCAGAAAATAAAAATAAGAAAAAAAAAAATTATTTATTAAATTAAGTATTGCAGCTCATTAAATTTTGGAACTTAAATGTTAAATTATTTATTAAATTCTATCAAAGGTAGACAGGCCATGACAAGTCATAGATGAAGGCAGTGAACTGTTTGAAAATATGCCTCAAAAAAATGCGGTCTAATGGTGATGGTGGTCATGGCATTCCATAACCATGAGACCACATTTCTTTGAGGCATTTTTTCAAACAATTCACTGCCTTGTCTATGCTACCACATTTTTCATACATGTCTACCAAAGCATTTTATCAAAACAGTTCACTGCCTTGTGGCTAAAAGCCTAAAACAGGTGCTTTCGAACAAGCTATGAACCTTAAATGGGAAAAAATCATTGACCAAAAAGTCACAGATTTTTTGAAAAAATCTTTAAAAAAAAAATATCATCCAGCTTGCAGATTTTTTAAAAATTGTGATTAATCGGGTTTTTTTGCAGATTTCTGCTTCTATGCTAAAAATTGCTAGCTTAAGATTTTTTTCTACTACTTGTCCATCACCTGAAATATTAAATTCCTATCAGAAAATAAAAATAAGAAAAAAAAAATTATTTATTAAATTCTATCAAAGTATTGCAGCTCATTAAATTTTGGAACTTAAATGTTAAAACTGAACTGCATTATTAAACTCATGGCGTCACCAGCTTTAAAAGCTTCCTGAAAAATCTCAACAACACCTACTAAAAATTTTTAGGAAGCCACCTCCATAGAACCTTACCCTTTGAACAATGACGTTTTAAAAGCTTGCTTCAGAATAGTTGAGAACACTTCTCTGAATTATGTTGAAGTCTAGATGGGATGCAGATGGACTGGCCTCTGTCAGAAGATATACCATGACTTTTATATTTACTATTTTAGAAAAGCCAATATGGGGGCTTAGGTAGGGGATGAGTAGACAATTGAATGGGTTCTGCATTTGGAAGTTTTCTCCACCGGATATCTGTGATAGTAGTAATTTTAGCTCCCCAACTTTAGCCTTATGACTCGTCTGATGCAAGCGATGACGAAGGTTTTAATTTTGAGCAAAGAATCATTTGAGAGAACCGCCTAGAGGATCCTGTAATGAAATGGCGGTCACGTTTGATTAGTTTAATGTTTGATAACCAGTTGGTGTTTTCACAAGCACCAGTATATATGTGGCTGGCGTTGTTCATGCTCGATTGAGTTCCTAACTAGCCGGACCCGATGGTGACTACTTCTGTGTTAAAAATGACAGTTTATATGATTTTGAAACATATGGCGCCATGTATAAGCTCTGGAAAATTTATACAAGCGCACATTAAATATAATATAAAAACACAAATAATGGACACTTACTCCCCTATTTTCCTGATAATAAAGACATTCAAAAAATACATAAATGATTCTTGATATTTTCTTCCATGCTCCATATCCTATTCTGGTATCCTCGTTAAAGTAGTGTATTAGTGAAGCATATTTTACGGGGGTAATTGATGACATTCTCTGTATTAGTATTTTAGTTGTTATTGAGGCTGTTACGATCATTAGAGAAACTGTTTAGACGAGGGCCAAAGAATTTGGCGTGTCAAAAGAAGGTAAAAAGAAAATGGAAAAGTGAGTATTGTGCCCATTGTGTTTAAGAAAGGTCTTTCCCGCAAACCTTCCAATGATTTTGTTACCTAGCTCGTTGGCATCTCCAGTTGCTCAGATTTCATCAGTTTGTGGAGGCTGAAACTGTCAGAAACTGATTTTCCTTCACTATGAAGTAGAAGACATCGATAGTCTAAAGGCAAGGGAGAAACAAGAATAAAATGGGATTTGTATCAATTGGGGGATTCACAGATAAATCTTCAACTTCAGTTACATAAGGATTTTATCATCTACAATTGATTGAATATGGAAATTACAGTTTACTAGAGCAAAACCAGAATCATATTGACTCATAATTAATAAACTTATAATTAATTGTAGAATACCAAAACCATTCTTACTGGCCCCATTCCTATAAATATCTCAAGAGTAGCACACAAATACAAATAAAAAAGAAATTACTTGTTGCAATCCCAAATGATTAAAAAAATTGAAGATCACCTTGTACATATCACAGTTCTGGAAAGACGTGACAAATGTCTTCAATTACTGAGAAAGACAAATCACAAAATATGTAAAAATTATAGTCTACAACTTCAATCCCAAAATCACAACGCAGGAAACCCACCCTGCAAACAGAATACCATGTCAACCGCCACACACGAAATGGCCACGCATGAAACAGCAAATGCAGAAATGCAAAAAATTATCAGATAGAGCTACTAAATATACTTCCGCCCAGACACTTCAAATTCCCGATTTGCAAAAACAACAATTCTTAAGTCTACTAAAAATTATTTTTGATATCTTCATGACAGCATCCTGTCTTTTATACTCTGTTGCTTTACAGCAGTCTGGGAACTGCAAATAAAGTGGAATACGTTTTTGAAACGATAGTCAATCAAACTTTATAAAAATACTAACCGTAAAACTACAAAGATTCAATAACATGCAAAAATAAGTAAACAAACAGAATAAAGATTTTCAACAAGACAATAATCCAATGTTTTTCCATCGGCAAGGGCATTTTCTAGGTAATCCATATCACAAGAAAAATCATAAACTAATATTACAACAAGAAACTTATTGTCACTCAATCAAAATGAAATTGAAAATAATAGTTTTATTAGCGCCAATCAAAATTTTAAGCTAGTAGCTATAACTAAGGCCAATTTATAATGTATGGTTAACGAGGACAATGCAAGATCATAGCAATATGTAAAACAATTGCAGCACTTTTGCCCAATTTATGATGTATGGTTAACGAGGACAATGCAAGATCATAGCAATATGTAAAACAATTGCAGCACTTTTGCTCATTCAAAATATTATAACTTGATGCAATGCATTCATGATTAATATATTCTGGTAAATTTGGTATATTCCGTCGGACTATCAGAGAATAAAAGGAATCTACAAGACGCATTTGGCTTCGAGCTAGATTTTACAATCATATGAGAAATACCGGATCATTAAGAAACCTGCATAAGACTGACATGACAATTTAAATTAAACAATAAAACCTAAATTCAAACCAATAGCCCTTTAACGAATTTAAAAAATAAAATCAATAGTGGTTAGACATGATGCTAGTAGAAAGTAATATTATTGCATGATATTTACTTTTAGCGTTCGTAAACCAAACTACAAATATAAGATTCCACCATATTACACTATTGACGCCATAACTCATGAGTATTCAATGCATGATAGGTTCTTCATTCCAATACCGAACATAGCATGGTAATTTTAAAATATGTAAAGAAGAGTTTAAGAACAATATGTATCCTAAATAGATATTTATACAAGTACAATATGTAACACTGTAGTGAATTTGTTAATCAGCAATCTATTAGAAAGAATGATTTTGAATGAAGATGCCAAAACAAGTAATGCAGAGTATTTAAACCTTTAGATTGAAGCTAGTTCCTTTCTTCTAACTACAGTAACCCGTGTACTTTTATGATATGCAAAAGGACCCTGATAGAGCCGCCTTTTTCCCCCAAACCCTAATCTTTACAAAATCTAATATTTGATAAAATAGCCACAAATCCTTCAATGGAGACCTTAACTCCAAGCAATGAGAAAAACTCAAATCTGAAATGCCTGGAAACCCCCTCTAGCAAATATACGAATCTGAAAAATTAAATTGTTGCCCTGAGAAGATAACTCCAATTTAAGAAATGATATCTTAGAAATTCAACATCTTAAACGTATCTCAATTTGTTTCTATATAAAACCTATCCAACGATTAAACCAGCGATATCGCATGCAACTGGCAAACCATGAATGCCACTACACATTACTCACAAGGAATTTTTGAATATTGCTTAAGATTTTGGGATTAACATAAACGATCTATTAAATGACACCATACCACATAAAAAATCATTCCTCAGATACTAATCATCAAATAAACACAATAAATAAAATCTGCAAGGTCTCGATTAAATTCAAATGTCATTGACAGTAAAATAAAACCCTCGCCGTGCTTCCTCAAAGTAATGTTTGAAGCATAAAACCTACTAAAAACAACAATATAAGGACATCTTGGTGCACAGAGCAATCCGATCTGCTTCTGCAGCAAAATGGACACAGTGTGACTCGACCGCTGACCAGACAAAAAGTCTGATAGAACAGACCGAGGCCCCCTCTGTGAGAGGCACCAGCCATCCTTAACTACATAATCGATAAATTTCCTCTGCATCCGATGACCACGTACTACGCTAACTACACCCTGACTTACTTAGATCTCTGTCTCATCTTTCGCCTCTTTCTTTTCAAACGCCTCATGCGCTTCTTCTTCCACTGTTAGTTAAAAACAAAAAATAAAAATAAACCATATGCTTGGTTAAGATCAAGCAGGCATTCACACCCATTCCTAAACAAGACAACCTCATGCGCCTAAATCAAATCAAGAAAATGTGTACACTCACTGAACCACAAAAATCTCTGCCTTCAAAAATAATAATAAAAGCAGAAAAGCCCTAACAAAATCTTACCTTCGCCCTCATTCTGGTAAACTGAGTTGTAAACCAAGCTGCAAACCCTTGTTCTTCGTCACGCCGGTGGTTTTCTGCTGCCGCCCTAGACAAATCAACAATACTCCAAACAGAGAAATATAGAGAATGCGATCTTTAGGGTTTTGAGTTAGGCTTTTAGATTTAGGGTTTCAAGCACTGGGGTTAAGGAAGTAACCACGGTAGAGGAGCGTTCTTAACTAATCATACTAAATGAATAGATATTTATACGTGGAAATTTTAGAACAAGTTATTATTAAAACCCGTACCGTCTATTTAAGCACATTTGAATGTATTTATTATTTAATTAAAAATCAGAATATAATGTCAATTAATTAATAAATATGGTCAAATATGTTAAAATGATTTTTTTTTAAATATGTTAAAATGATTTTTTTTTAATGTTTTAAAAAAAAATCTGTGATTTAATTATTAATAAAATTTAAAAGGAAGTTATATATTTGTCTAAAGATTAATATGTAAGGTTATTTTTAAATATAGATATAATTAATTATAAGTGTCACATAATTTGTAGAATTGTAATAATAGTATTTGTTTTGATCAAAATAAGCATGGGAAAAGGGTTTGAACCCATTACAATATAGCCATAGAGGTGAACAGGACAAGTCTCTCTAAGAGAGGCTAAAACAAAATTAAAAACAAAAGCGGGACTAAAAAGAACAAGCAACGAACACCAGATAGAGCAGAAGATAGTTATATATCAGCAAGAAGTTTCAAGCCGCCAATTGCTTGCCACTCATGGTTAAGGAAATCTAGCTTCTCCTCGAATGAAACTCCCTTGGGTTTGCCTCTCTTCTCATCATCTTTGACTAGAGAATCTTCAAGTTTAGCAACAGATTTGCCTTTGGCAACTTTCTTTTTTGTTATGGGTTCTATTGGCAAGGCTAGAAAAGTTGCCCTAAGTAATAGTCTCCTCCACATATTTTTCTTTTCTTTTCTCTAATTTAGTCTAAAACACCTGTAAACTGGTAGTGGTGTTTTTTAACCATGTCTTTGTTGAATGCAATAATTTCCTTCATGTTTCACATGATGTTCTCCTAGTTCAATTTGAGGGACTTCACATCATTTTACAGGCACTTCCATTTATCAAATTTATCAAAAAGACTCTTAACGTAATCCCACACATCTTCATCAACCTCCTCATTTTGTCAATCTAGAGAAGCAGCCTAGAAGAGGGCCTCCAACTTATGTATTTTCCTCTTGGCAACGTGTCATTGGCAAGCTTCCACTTGAGGATATCATTTTGGATATTTATTATGGCCTTAAACAAAGTGTTGATTTTCTCCTCTAGGATAGCACAAGATTTGTAGATAGGGACATCCTTCATGGGACCCAAGGGATTAGATTCCTAAGATCTAAGGCTAGTTTGGGCCCTAGCAGCAAAAGGGTTATTGTCTTTGAAGCGATGGAATTGACTTTGAGGGAAAAACATATCAGAGGACTTCTCCATAAAGACGTTATTATCGAGGGTAGGGCTAGGGGAGGAGGGGCGAGAACACCTTCCTTTAGATTTGATAGTGTATTTATGGAGGTCATGGTCTTGAATAAGGGAGTTGGATGCGGTAGCCTCCTCACTGAAAGAGAAAATAATAAGACCGACCAAGGGTTTCTTAAAGGAGACCTTTGTTGGAAGTTTGTGCAGTTTGTGTTGTCATTAATGTCAACAGGTCTATGTGGTTGCATTGATGTTAACTTTTGGAATGCTTTGATTTTTTGCATAATATTTTCATTGGTAGTCTCACTGGTGTCAACCTTTAGTGTTGCCTTGATAAGCATGTGTGTGGTTGAGTTGCTATATTGCAGTTGGTTTGGTTGTAATGAGGAAGTGTTGCAAATGATGAGATGATGTTTGTGGTGCTTGGTTTCCAAGTGCTTTTGAGAAAAAAATGAATAGAAGAGGAAACAGTGTGGTAAAGAGTGTTTAGTGTAGCAGAGTAATGTTTTGGTTTTTACTCTGTATTTCTTCTATATTGAAGATGTAACAACCCCGGTGTTCTACTTGTTAAATTTCCAAATTTTTCACGTTAAGTGAATGTTCCATGATGTCATAACATATCAATAAAAAATTTTGCTTCCATAATGTAAATTACATGCACATTTGAAATAACAATATTACCAAACTTCTATTGCATTTCATTGTAATCTGACAAATCTTTCCATAACATAGATTTCATATTGAATAAACTCAAGTTTATCATTCATGATTACATCCTTCCATATAAATGTGTACATGATACATACATAGCTCTTTTGAGCTTCATCTAGCAATAGATATACAAGTTGCTCCTGATGGTGCATACATTATGGATGTGTGCACTCCCTGGTGCATACACTCTAGCTATTCCCAATGCTAGCATAAACATTTGCAAACCTCGATCACCAATTGATGAGGAGAAGCATCACTCAAGCGCTTTTCCACCAACCATGGACTCAAATGTGGTCTCCCACACATCTGTCACATATGACAAGATGGCCCTACCCTTCGATGAAGTGATTGGTTGGTAAACCTCATAACAATAACCTATCTTAGCTTAGTGTTGTGTCCTACAAACCAGAACCTAATCATACGGTCGTTTCCCCTACGAGTATGAAAATCTTGGACTAGAATGCATAAAAGGAACACAGTGAACTGACAGTGTAACCGGTGGTACTTACACTACTTTGGCCAAAGTATTCTCACCCAGTACTTTGAGTGACAATCTTCCTAATTCACATACACTTCTATAGCTCAGTTTGGATTATGACCATTCATATACTATGCTTAGGTAATTTCCTTCTATAGGTAATCCCTAACCTCAGAAATAACTTATTCCCCTTTTCCAAAACACGATGGTATCTCTACCAATAAAGCCTAAGCATAAGTTACCCCCTTCAATGGATATTCCCATCCCATGTATAACATATGAGCTTTTCTAGTCTACAAATTAACTTGCATAAACAAGCTATTCACTTCAAAAGGACAACCTAGTCTCAAGTGTAACTTTATAACCTAAAGTATTGCTACATAAGCTTCATTTAATCATAGATTAATATTCATAAATAACTAAATCCATTCAATAATATATCACATTAATAAGTGGTTCTCATCAAGAGTATGGCCACATCAATGAATGACCTCAATCGAAGAATAATCATATCAATAGATGATTACATTCGAGAGTGTAATCTCCTTAGTAGATTAATATTCATAAATAACTAAATCCATTCAATAATATATCACATTAATAAGTGGTTCTCATCAAGAGTATGGCCACATCAATGAATGACCTCAATCGAAGAATAATCATATCAATAGATGATTACATTCGAGAGTGTAATCTCCTTAGTAGATAGGATTATACAAGAGTAGAATCTTGTCAACAATATGACTTCATAGCAAGAGTATAAAACTACCAATCAAGTAGCAACTCAAACTCAATAGGTAATCCCGCCTATGGTTCCAATTAAATAGCAAATCAAACTCAATAGGTAATCCCACCTATAGCTACATTCATTACTCAAATAAACTTCTTGACCCAAATAGGTTATTCTAGACCTAGGGTTTCATTCGAGAGTAAGGTAATAATCAAGTGATCATTTACGTAAAGATAATTGACGTGGTTTACATAATGTCACATCACACTTTTCATACCTTTGCTTTTGTTGCAATGCTAACCCTATCACTCCCAAGGTTTCCTAGCATAATAAGCTATAGTGTCAAGTCACTTCATGATGTTGATACATTTCACAATATACATGTAGTATTACTACCTATGTAAACAAATAACATCATTAGCTAAATCCATGTATAAGGTATATAGGAGTATTAAGACACTTCCTTAAGCTAATCATGTTTCATCACTCCTATTATACTTATACTAATGATAAACAATCCCTCCTTTTATGGATTAAATACAAACTCTTCCATAGAAAAGCACAAAATAGCTTTTTTCCCTTTTTATAAGCAAATACTAAGATTCACTAATGCAAGTATTCTCAACAAATTCCAATCAAACAATCAAGACTTTCATTCTTTGTAATAAAAGACAATAAAAAAGAAGATTAGATCGTCATGCCATAATACACTTGATCCAATTAACTAACTTGATTCTCAGCCTTCCAATGACACCTTGCTAGGCTTCACTTTAACTACTCAAGCAATACTTCACAGTATCCTCTTCCTCTAGGCACACAAAATAACTCTTTGCTCTCACAATATAATTCTACGCTCTCACAAATTATAACTCTTAGAATATTTGCAGCAGAATGAAACTACAAAATTGTGTGTCCCAAATGAGAGAGTTGGCTCATCTATTTATAAAGAATATTGAGACATTGATGCCAAAAGAAAAGGTGTGGACCAGTCGACACCACTCCAACATGCAGGTTGACTCATCTCTCACAGCATAAAGGTGGCAGATTTCTAAGTACATACTCAACTTGGTATTTTATAGATCGACCTCCTTTGCTTGGCAGCAACTCAAGACTAATTCAAATATGCACATGGTTAAAAGATGAGAATCGACTTGCAAACAAGATAGACTTCTACAAAAATAGAGTTTTCATATATTGGTGTCATGTATCAGCCATCTTCCTATTCCTTTGGCACGGTTTATCTCAATGAAACAATCCACTTTAAACAAGCAACACATATCCCCTATCGACTTAGTCATAGTTTATTATTTTGATAGAGAAAATATGATCAACTCCACTAAAATAGCGGTCAAACTACATGCTTTGACCAAGCACATTATTGTTGTGGTTATTTTCCTTTTATTCATGCGTTCAACACACTTTACACAGTAGGCCTTTAATATTTCCATCACCTTATATCTTTTAGATATATGTGTTCCAATATAAAGTAATGCACTACTTACAAAATAGCAATGCATTTTGTATGATATTGACCATGGCTTCTAGACTCCAAACCGGCCTTTATCTTTTGCACATTACTTGCATAGATCAGTCTCTAATACTCTGTATAACATATATACAAATCGGCCTTGGCATATATACTATCTCCTTCTCTTTAGCGTAGCATACAAGACTTACCACTATTGGTTTTAGTGTTATCGCCAACATAGTGTTCTTCATAAATGCACAAAAAACTCATAATATAGTGATGGTTTTAACATGTCAATCAAACATACTGTGTTAATACACTAGCTATGAGTCTTTAGTGACTTAGTCCATGAGTTGTCTATGGAATATAGCACTCAATTTTTAAATGTATTTCCATTAGTAAAGTGCTCTAAGGAGTATAATGTGATTTAGATAATAATCCAATGTCATTCAATATATATTATATATACAACATATATATATATTTACCAACTTACAAACTCGAAGAATGTATCATTTGATATATGAATGTATGTATCCTCATTATCACTTTCATAATAACGCACGTGTATATACATACACATATACATATATATAATATATATACACTTCTCTAATAAGAATTAATGCTTACATGTGTATATGTATATATATATATATATATATATACAACATTTATATATTCTATAGCGATATGATGGTCCAATAATCCATCTGATATCCGAATGATTATGACCATGTGATTATTTTCACAATAACATCATATTAAATATTTATATAAATATATTCCTATCTATACATATGTTGACGTACTTGTATAGACATCCCATTATATACGACATATGTGTATATCGACATGTGCATATATATGCATATAGGCATATATCTCAAATACTTATTCAACCATACAATCAAGCATATATATAATTACTCTTATTGATAGGAAATATACGTGTGATGTATAAATACATATATACTTACATGTCGCATTGTCCCTTTGATAACACCATGCTCATAAGCAACCTGTTCATAGTCGTGTATAGGTACATCTACCTATGTACTCTCGTGTGCATGCTCCTCCATGTGTATGGTCTATCGTTGACATGCATATGCATACATATATATACATTCAATGTATGTTCACCTCATAAATCAAGCATAGTAATATAAGGAAGAACTCATAAGCTCCAAACATATAAGCATCATCCAAGAATGCACTCAACAGTAATCATGACCCTTACTAATGCAAACACATCATACTTAAGGATGACTTACCAGTTTTCCCCAAACTATAACAAGACTCAACCATTCTACTATGAGTGTGTGTATAAGATCAATAGGGTTTTATTTAGGGTTACTCGACCAATCACTTCTCCTAAGTGATACTTCCCCTCCCTTCTGGAGGATTGAATCTATCCCTGCAACCGGTTTAGTACGACACCAAGGTAGTTAGACGTTCAAATCCATATGCATCATAAAACTCTAGCATATTCATATAGCAATATATGTTCTTCATCAATGTGAACATAATTACTCTTTCAAAGCCACATTTATCATTTATCAACACTTTCACTTGATATAAACATAATACCTATTTCAATATTCCATTCTTTTAGCAAGCATATCAAAATCATGATTGCATTTATCATCCTTTTTACCCATGAAGGTAAAAGTAAATCAGTAACACCAAGAGGGGGTATGATAGAAGATCTGCTTATGTGGTTCAAAAATGTTGATCAAAGGTGTTCAGAGGTGTTATATCTAGAGTTCTCATGCTGGATCATTGTGAAGTGAAAGTTGTGTTCACTAGTGTGTGAACAGTGAAAGTAGTGTTGTCTAGGAGAAATGGTTTTTCTCTACATTTCTCTACAGTGTGGTTTTTGGTCTTGCAGATTTGAAGGTGTGATTGCAATGCTCGTATCTATCTCAATTCTGAGTTGTTTGAAGTTTGTTGCTTTACAAAGTTGGATTCATGTGTTACAGTATGTGGAAGGTTAACTAGGTGTACATGATGAATGTGTTCTTCAGGTGAAATTTGTTGTGAATGAATTTGTTTCATTTCAAGATGATGATGGAATATTATAGATTGTGTTTGAGTGTTGTGTGTGGTCCACGAGTCATCTTTGGATTTAGTGAAGATAGTACTCAAATGATCAATGGTGTTAAGACAGGTTCGACTGACCTTGGGTGTTTACACTAATTGTGGATATGCTTTAGTGTTTGTGAAAGTGTGGCATGGCGTATATGTATGGATTTTGGTCTGATGTTAAGGTGTGATGTGGTTCACTTTCATTCCTCTCCACCATGGGAATGTTTTGGTGCCAAACTAATTTGAATTTGCATGGTTGAGGTGCATATCAAACCTTGTAAATTGTTTCAAGGTTGTGATGGGTATATATGTGTTGAGTTGATGGAGGATGTATGTACAAAGTGTGTGTGTGATATGAATTATGATGTGAAGTGTGAAAGTGTGAAGTGTTGAGTGAGCCTTAACGGCTAAGAGTACTGAAAGTAGTGAGAAAAAGGTGTCTACATTCTACAAAGAGAGTGAGAATGTACTAGTGGTGTAGTGGTGGAACTTTTTTGTTGCTCCGAGATGGATTTCTCATTGTAATAATTTTATTTCTTCTTCTTTCTATTCTGGCAATGATCCATTGGTAGTACACCCTTCATTCTTTTGGGTAGTGACCCATCTGATTGCGAGCCTATTGTATTTGGTGTTGCAATTACTTTATATTGTGAGCTAATCCTCACCGTGGTTTTTTCCTTCTTGGGTTTTCCACGTAAATTTGGTGTTTTGTTGTGTATGGTGTTGTTTTTTCAATTTATGTTATTTACTCTCATACTAAATAATTATTACAAATTAAGGTTAAATGTGGATCTAAATGTTAGTGACGGTTTTGATGTTTTAATGAACTGATTCACCCCCCCTCTCTTAGTTGTTGTGTGTATTCAACGATTGGTATCAGGGCAAGGTTCCTTGGAAGAAAACCTAACTGCTTGAGGTAGATCTAGGATGGCACATAAGGAGGCTCCTCTATTCAATGGATCAAATTATACATTTTGGAAGATTAGGATGGAAGGTTTCCTTGTTTCGCTAGGATTTGGAGTTTGAAAGTCTGTTGAATTTGGATATACTATGCCTACAAATGGTCTAAGCACTGATGATGAGATCAAGGCCTATGAGAACAATTGGAAATCACAATATGCCCTTTTGAGTCATCTTTCTAATACTGAAATTATGAAAGTTATGAATCTCAAACTTGCTAGTGAAATCTAGAAGAAGCTAGAAAGTATATATGAAGGAGATTAAAAAGTTAAGCAAGCTAAGATGCAAAACCTAAAGATCAAGTTTGAAACCCTACAAATGTCAGATAATGAAGATATTACAATATACATACATAAAGTGGACTAAGTTGTTAATTCCATTAAAGGCCTTGGTGGAAAACTTGAAGAAGATAAAATGGTGAATAAGGTATTGAGAACTCTGCCTAAATCTTATAGTCATAAATTTTATGCTATTGAATAAGTTTAGAATTTAAATATGTATTCTAGAGATCAATAATATGGTGCTTTAATTGCTTTTAAATTGAGAGAGTTTAGTCCAAGTGATTAAAAAATGAGACTACTTTTAAAGTCAGCAAAGCTAAAAAGAATGAAGAATCATATTTAGATGATGTTGATGATGTAGAAGCAAACTTTGTGAGGAGATTGAAAAAGGGCACTGGAAAATGCTGAGGTAAGTTACCTTTCAAATGTTTCAATTGTGGAAATATTGGTCATTATGCTTCAAGATGTCATGTCAAAGCTTCAAAAGATAAATATAAGGAGAACAAAGGTAAATCAGTTAAAATAAGTTATTATATGTTAAAGAAGATGCCAGTATATCTAATGATGAATCTGATTATCCTAATGGTGGGGATAATGAATGCTTGATTATGGCTCTAAATGATGGAATTAATTATACTAACTCTGAGAGATGTATGAAGGAAAGTGCTTCGAAAATAGGTCATAATATTGAAGGAGCAATGTTGACTACTTTTCATGCTAGAGAAGAGAAGAATAAATGGATAATTTGTTGGTGTAGGTTTTTATTTTCCTAGTGGGTTAATTTATTTTCCCTTATTCTTAGGTTTTTCCTACACTTAATTAAGCTTGCTTAGGATAATAAAGTGAGTTTATTACTAGGAGATAAGTGTGTGATGTCCCATTCCTTGAAGGGTGGAACCGCTTTCCACTTTTGGTGGTCCATCTCCACCTTTTGTGGTTGATTCCTATTTATTGGATTTGCCACCTACCTCCTCTCCTAAGTTCTATATAAACTCACTACCTAGTTTGTATTTACATACTCTTGCATCTTCTTGCAATATTTTGCATTGTATATTTTCAGTTTGGAAGCTCTTAATGCAATATTGTCACATCAACATTGCATAATCTCTCAGAGTCCTAGTTTGCATTCTTATATTTTTCTAGTTTATGTAACTTTGATTTTCTCTTAAAAAGTTCCTTGGTTTATTCAATCTATTTCAGATTTCTAACATGGTATCAGAGCTTTTATTTTGAGAAATACAAGTTCATAGATTCCTAATTGAGAGATTGAGTTTCTTGTAAAGATCTTGTAAATTCTCGTATGCTCTTCTCTTTTGTTTTGAACGATCTGGAGAATCAAAAAGGATTTGCAAAGATCTAATAACCTCTTCATATTGCATATGTGTTTTGTGAGATTGTGGTGATTGCAACATTTCTAGTTATATTGGCAGCATTTATTATTGTTCCAATGTGTCCAAAAGGATCAAGAAAGTCATATTTGACTTTTGTTCATCCAAATTGGAGATCATTTGACAAAGTTGCAAATGAGGCTTTGAAGCTCAAATCTGGTGAACAACTTTTTATTGAAGCATTTTTCGGCCCAACGGGACTTTTCCATTGCATTCAGAAGGCCCCAAAACCCCTATTCTCATATAAAATTTGTCTATTTTAGACATATTTTATTTTTGGCGAAAATAAATTGTTGGGAGGGTCGTCACTGTAGGCTAAATTTAACCATTTAAAAAAAAAATCATACCTTTTTTGCTACTTTGTCTGTTTTCTACAAACGAGATATCATCAGAACACTAGAGATGAGCACTTTCCATCCACAAAGGTATTGAAAAGAAATTTTTCCATTTTCTACTAGATATTGCAAGTTGAAGTTGTTTGGTGCAAATTTCTTCAAAAGGCCATAACTGTCACCTCGATGCTCCAATTTTCAAAAATAAGTAGGTGTTGGAAAGGTCTTGGAGAACACTACACAACCATAAGGCTATTTTTCTAGATTTTGTCTCAACTTCATTTTGTATCAAAATTTATAATTTTGGCTATTTTAAGCCTATTGAGCATTGTATCTTAGAAAAGGCTTTGTAAATGCACTAAAATATAAAGTTCCAACCTTATAATATTTGGGGGGTTCTTTGATTGAGTGAATTTGGGGGGGGGGGGAGGGGTAATCTTGTGGTTGATTCATTTGTGTTGATCATTTGAGGAGGTATCATGGATTTTTATATTCATCCTTCTATGGTAATTTTGGATAAGGATAATTATGAGTCCTGGAAGAAAGGTATCCTGACACATATCAAGTTGCTTAAGCTTCTGCTACACCTTTATGGGATCATGCCTAAACTAGATATTGCTTGGAAAAATTTAGTTTTGGGTAATAACAATGATCACATTGTAGGATTAATTGGTACATATATTGTTGATATTCCCATGGAGATCTCAGATATCAAGTGCCCACACACACTTTGGACCAAGATTTGGGAGATCTTTGGAGACCATCATATCTCTCCATTCCGAGATGAGCACACTATAGATTGTTTAATTCTCCTTGATGATGTTGATAATATACCCTTTGATGATGATACTTTAAAGGAGCTTGAGTATAATAAATGTCTTGAATGTCCAATTGAAAAAGAGACTTCTCTTCTTGCTTCTCCTCCTCCTATTGAGATCACATCTTCATCTATTGTTGCATATGATGATGCTTGTTTTGCTATAGATATGGATTCTTGTGATTTAGTGTAGCAGGATATATATTATCTTCTAGGTGACTTCTTGACAAGTGTTTTAGACTTGTTTGCGAAGTCTCATATTTCAGATTTGGGAGACACCATTGATGGCATTCATCTTCTCTTTGATGGAGATGATCCTTCTTCAGTTGTTGCGAGGGAACACTTTGACCCTCTTGTTCATTCTCTACATGATCATCCTTTGCATTTTGACATGAGTGTGGATTTATTTGGAAAACATTTGGAGGAGGCTTCTTTGTCTTCAAAGGAGATATCATTGTCTTTGGATTATGTTCTACATTCATCTCTAGGAGATTCCGTATTGACATCTTCAGCTATGTGGCCTATAATGCCTATTTGGATTGTGTCATCTTTCGACATCGACATGGAGACACTTGAGCATGCTTCAAAGATATCATACTTCATCTATCTTCCCTCATCTTCCTTTCATGAATGGGAAGAAATCCTACATACATTCTTGGTTTTGTTTCTTCCTAAGGGGAGGAATGTTGTTTGACAAGATTTTATCATCTTCAACATTCAATTTCGAGCTTCTACCATTGCAAGAGACTCACCATTGAGGGGGGTTGCCTTGTCTCTCTTCTTCTTTCTCTTTGTAGAGGATGGAACTGGCTGCTCCAAGACCCCAGGTCACAAGAGGGTCCTAAGCAATAGGTTGACCTGATCTACCTCAAACTTGCTAAATGATTTGAAAAAGGTTAAGTGGTTAAGGTCAAAAAGGAAGAGTAATCTAATCACTATTATCCTTCTATTGACTCAAATATTTCAAGGAGTCAAACGAGTTTATTTCTAGAGTTCAATCTATGACTCAAATAACTCACTACCCAAGGATGGCAGCGTAGGACATAGACTCTAGTGCGATGTGTGGGCGTCTCAGTGGGGTGCTAGCATCCATACAGACAAAGGGTCTAAGAAATAGATGAAAATGATAGAAAACCAACTAACAACTTGACTAATAAGATTTTATGCTATGACAAAATGTACAAAGTACAAAAAATTAAGTACAAGAAGAATACTTTAACTAGATATGCTTAAATTGACAAAGTGAGAAGATAGTACCAAAATCCTTACAATGTGATTCTTTGAACAATTCCAACCGAGAAGCATATACACACACAAGACCAAGGAAAAATGTCAGGGTTGCTTTTAGAGGAATGCCTCAGTTAGTCCCTTGCTTTGGTTTTTCCACCTCGATGGATAACCATATAGCAATGATGTAGAAAATGATAAAGAAAGATTATTGAAAGTAGAGATGCCAAGTAATAACACAAAACACAATATGCTACTACATAACACAATGATGCAAAAGTAAGTGACAATGGTGGATATCACCTTCGTAACTACATGCTCTCAAGGCAAGTAGAGGAAGGAGTGAGCTTGCAAGCTCTCCAACAACAACGTTGTTGCAATGAACAGACTGTGGGAGCCAAAAAACCAGAAGCTTGTAGCTATGATGAAGCTTGAAGTGTGAGAATGGAGCTGAAAGTGACTGTGTAGGTTGAATCCAAGAGTGAATTGATCCAAGGAGTGTGTAGAAGTTGAATGGAATGAATGAATATTCAATTTTAAAGGCAAAATAGAGGCAAAGGATTCATTCTACGTCGGTCAAGGGAGCAAGAGGCATTGGGGTTCGTATCCAATGGAGAAACCTAACACCATTGAAAATTCCAAAGGCAAGAATCATGTCAGGACAACAACGTGATGTGAGAACGTCTAGGCAGCGCGCGTTTGTCCCTAACAAAATTCCACAATCGACACAAAAATAGGTTGTCAAGTGGACAACAAAAGGTGGCAAGTGTTGGGATTGCATCATCAAAATTACATTTTTCTAAGGTAAGGGGTATGAAAATGGGGAATTGGCAAGGGGAGAAAATTCACGGCATTACATTTTTCCCCCACTTTAGCGAGCATATGCGTTAGTGAATACGAGGTAAAGTAGAGAAAAAGCTAAAAAGCATATACTTGAATAGTTGAGGAAGTAGACCGCAATCTAAAATGCTTGGACATGTAGGAGAGATGGCTCCATAGGTACTCAGTCCTATGCAAATTTGAACAAAATCTCTATAGGTGCTTGGTCCTACAACATTGGCTCCACAAGTGCTCGATCCCGTAGAGGGTGAACAAAGGTTTTACAGATGCTCGATCCTAGGGTCAGAAATGAAAGGCTCTACAAAGTCTGTTGTACCGTATAGGTGATTGGTCATGCAAGGCAAGCTTGATGAGGTTCTTAGTCCTCTAAGCTTAATTGTAAAAGTTGTTGGGGATACAAATTCGGTTCTGTCATCTAATACAATAGTAACTTAGTGATTTCAATCCACAATCACATCAAAGACACAACCAATTGTACCATAAAGTGGAAGTTGGCACAGTTGATCCCCCATTGATCCTTTGAGAGAAGTGAATGCAAAACAATAACAGATTTAACACAAATAGATAACCATGAAAGACAAAAATATGACACACATATATACGTGGGGAAAACCCTTTCGGGTAAAAAACCCCACACTCCAAAGGATCGAGCCATTGTATTATTCAGCAATAGAAAACAGTTACAATACAATCTCAGGCTCAAAGCCTATACAGGAGTCACATCTTGTTCAATTGGAGAATACATGCAGTAGCAATAATCAGAACCTTCATGTAGTTACAATGACATACATCTGTCATACTACATAGATTCCCTTCAGCTCCTCAAAACTAATTGTCTCTGCCAGCCACATGGCTATCAAGTTCGCATCCTTGCAGATCTGTGACCCCAAGTGTTAACAGTTACCATGCCATCACATACCGCTCTTACACTTTGCCACCTTTTTTTTGACCAAGTACCAAGTATTCAACTCTTTCGAGTCACACTTCTCAGTCAACTTAACCAACCAATCAGGTGGCATTAATATGCACCTTATCTTTGTCAGACAAATCCGATTGCCTCTGACCAAGTCGCCTTGCAAAAACGCATCGAGTCATCCAAGCATTCAATTCATGCCTTAATCCGGTTCCAAAACCAGCTAGAAAATGGCCTGCAATAACTGCCTTTCACTCCTTTGGCCTTCGACCAATCAAACGTTGTGAACCTGCCACGAGTCATCCTGACATTCGCCTGATCGCACAAATAGAAATGGTCCAGCTTGATCAACCGAGCTCATCCTATCACTTACCGCATTACCGTCGAGCTCAACATTACCTGTCGTGGTAAGACAGTGAGCCCACCTGAGCTTACCCAGTCATCTACCGTGCTACCACTGCCTCAATCGATCTGCCTCGCGGTATGGTGGTAAGCCATCCGAGCTCCATCGAGCTCTGGCCCAAGTCTCCATCGAGCCCAGACATTCCCTTTGACTTCGGCCAAACAGAAGCAGCCAACCAACCACATGTCGCCCTATCATTTGTCTGTCGTTCTGACACCGAG
The DNA here is from genome assembly GCA_007115665.2 of Sequoiadendron giganteum. Lineage (NCBI taxonomy): Eukaryota > Viridiplantae > Streptophyta > Pinopsida > Cupressales > Cupressaceae > Sequoiadendron > Sequoiadendron giganteum. The sequence goes on along the minus strand of CM021100.1, from coordinate 841,536,393 downwards.
TCCAACTCGGTCAAACTCTACCCCAAGCTCATCTGAGCTCACACCGTGCTATTGCAACCCAGACAAATGCACCTCGCGGTATGGTGGTAAGCCAAATCGAGCTCACCTTGGGACTCCACCGCGCTACCACCAAGCTTGGCTTTGCCCAACGCGATATGGTGGTAACTGCCAACCAAACCATCAACGGTCTCACCGCGCTACCGCAGAGACCGTCAAGTCACACCGTGATAAAGTGGTAATCGCTCTGGAAGACCGCCAGTGGTCATACCATGGCCACCATGGTCACCCAACTCACTTCCTGCGGTATGGTGGTAACCGCCATGCCACACCGTAAACGACTTACCACGGCCACCGCGGTCACTTTGAACACCGACCGTGGTAGGGCGGTAACCGCCAGAGCAGACCGCCATCCAACCTATCACTATCAACCACACCATCACGGCTTACCCAAACACCGACTGCGGTACAATGGTAAACATCTTCTACCAGCCCGCCACCACTGTGCCGCTCACCGTGATACCTCACCACCGAATGGACCACCCAACGGTAAGGCGGTAACGATCAACCAAGCCGACGCCACTTCACCGTGCCACCACCAATCAGGAACAAGATTGTCACAGTAAGGCGGTAACACCGCCCAACCGTTAAACAGGGTGGCCCATGGTATGGTGGTAAAGGCCCGAAACAGAGAGAAAATGCCTAAGTCTTCAAATGGGTCGACCAGAAAGTTGAGGCAAATTCCAACAATCTCCCACTTGTCGAAGACTTTTAGGCCTCCAACCAAGACCCCTGCAATGACATTCAAAAAATGTCCACCATCTCAGGCTACAACTCCAAACATCCAACATAGAAAAAGGAACAAGCCCAGGCGTATATGCACCTGTCTCAGGAATGAAAGGAAATGACCCTTCAGGCAGCAAAGGCAAAACAACAACAAACAACAAGGCACCACATGAAAACAGAAAGAGAACCATTCTCCAGAACAAGATAAAACTATCAGCTAGACCAGCAACCATAAAAAAATGACTGCTCTCATCCAACTGAACAAACCCACGCGGCTGAACATAGCACCCACAGCTCGTGTTAATCCGTACAACCACACATACCTCAAAGATATGAAAACCTACAACAGACTCATGCCATCATAAAACCACCCATCTCAGCAACAAACGAGCACCCTATGTCATCCAGTCAAAAGACCAAATATGTCCAGGTACTCCCACTGCAAGGGTACTGTCCAGATGAATGCAAACAAAGCACCATCACACATGATCCAGGCATACCAAGTCCACCAATATCTGCACATAGAAAAGAGAAACCATGTAATTCCAAAGAACAACCACACTGATTTGCAACACCTGCAACCACCTACTGCAAGCAACATTTCTCTCAACCATCTTCCACAGTTCTTCCAAACTCCTCCAAACCTGACTAAAGAAAGAAGCATAGGCACCTTTGTGTCATCACCCAAGTGACAACACATGACCACAAACTGTGACCAACCCAGCACCACAAAGGCAACCCACATCTAAATTCAAAAGAACAATCAGGAAGAACAAGACCAAAATAGAGAGAAACAACAAATCAAACCATGTCCTTCTACAAACACTTGTAAATGCAAGTTGTGTCAAGAATGATCTTCTTCACATCCCAAAGGAAAAGCCTTAACAACATCCAACAAAACCATGGATGTAAGCACCTCAAATAAGACCAGACTTACCCATATAACCATCTCCTATCAGTCCTCAAAAGCACAAAGAGATAAACAATGTTATCCATCTTCCAAAATCCCAAAACAACTCAAGATTCATATCATGAAAGATAAAGCATAACACATAATTGAAAGATATAATGGGAAAATACCTTTCAAAGTGACACCACTATCGAGCAGACCAAGAAGAAAAGATAAACATGCTCATCCAAGATATACAAGCCAAAGTGACTTACCCAAGAGCATTCTCCTTCAAGGTCTCTATTGAATTCACATTCAACCAAGGTGCAGGCTTCTCGGACTTTCAGCTATAACAACAACATTCCCAAAAGAATTCCAGCCTCACCTTATTCTCCATGCATCCATGAGTATCAACAACCTGTCATCTCATGTTGACTCCAAACTGCAAAACTGTAGCAACCATGAAGTTCACCAGCATATGACCAATGCACTTAAAACATAGAGAAACCAACCAGACCATTGTCAAAACTCCAAACCTAGAACAGGAACTTATCATGACACCATGATCTCCACATCCCCATTTGGAGATACCATGCTTCAAGTGAACTGTCCATGGTCTTCAAGAGCAATGCAACATGCCAAAACTCTAATGCACAAGCAAGAGTATACCATGACATAAAGCAAAAAAACTCTAAACCAACATCACCTGTCAAGCACCAATAACATATTAGCCAAGGACTACCAAGGTCCTTCATGGCTCCAAGATGCTGCACATCTTCAAATAGTGACCATGCAGATGCAAAAGAACACAACAACTGCAACACCAAAGAAGAACACTAGTCACTGCTAAAGCTCCCACTGAACTGTGATACCGAGCTTTCCAAGCACAATGACTGACCACCTCATCACTGTCAAAAGCTTACACTAGCCAGTGTATCCAGCTCTCCATGACACCATGATTCACATGCTTCAGGTCCCCATTACTGACTATTCAGGTACTCAAACACCATTCATCCTCTCATCTCAAAACAACCACGCCAATGTACAAGTGATAACAAACAAGGTTAGCTAACAGATCTGCACCACACAGTCACAACCTCGTGGATATTGACAGTCCACTTCCGAGTTGTCTCACAACAAACATGTAGGTAAGGACAACCCACAAAATTGCACGACTCGTGGATGCAACCAAATGAAACATGTAGATCTATCATCACACTGGAAACTGCAAAACTGAGATCATCAAAGAGAATAACCAATGAAGACAAGCATGACTCAAACACCAGATCAGCAACATATCCGATTTGCCAGTCACGTCCACAACCCAAGCACCATAGTCTAGGAAACCATCAAAGCATATCACAAAAATGTTGAAAGAGAAACTCATACCAATAATCTCATGCAGAGAAGACATCACACCTCCTCAAAGACATGTTGAACTACAACTATATCATCCAGTCACACCCCATAAGCCAAGATCAAGAAAATAGAAAACAACAGCTCCACACAAAACGCAAGTTTTCCTTGACCATGCAAAACCTGCAAAACCACAGTGTTTCCAAAACACCCATTTACCTTCATATTCACTGCTCATTTGGACGACTTAGGAGTCTGCACACAACCATCACAGTTAACCAAAATAATGAAAGAATATGAAAATGCAACATAGACTTTTTAGGAAAATCTACACAAAACCTTCAGAGCCAAATACATGAATCTAAATCATGCAAGTGCAAGAAACAGGCACATAGGAACAACAGGTCCATTTAAGACCAATTCCAACGCCACAATCATGCACAAGCAAATGAGAACCAGGCTATCCAGAAGTTACAGGCCACCAAGGTTACTTCATAGCTCCATGCAATCAAAGCAACAAAGCAAATGCCTTCAGTGCTAAGTCAGAAGACCTAGCACAAGCACACCATTTCCATGGCCGAAACAACAACACAAGCAAGCCCATACTGCCAAGGAGCCTCTCACATAGACAACCAGTATGAACACCACGCTTTAGTGTGACTCAGCCATGAAAACACCTCACGCTCTTTGCATCAGGAACTTTGCTGCGAGCCAAGAGCTTCAGACCATGTTGCCACAACATGACCAACTCCAGTCATCTCCAACGACTTTCAAAACTGTGTGTCAAATCAATGAAGCACACACTTCCACTCATCAAAGGATCAATCACCAACCGAATTCTCCAGACTTCCACAAGCTTTCCAGGCTAAGAAATCTTCATAGGAGAAAACCCAAAACTTCAGCAAAGACATGCTCTGATACCACTTGTTGGTATCACAAGCAACAAGCTACTAGCTCTGATACCACTTGTTGGGGATACGGATTTGGTTCTGACATCAAGATATGCATCTAAGACAATAGTGCCTTAGTGATTTCAATCCAAAATCACATCAAAGACACAACCAACTGTACCATAAAGCGGAAGCTGGCACAATTGATCCCCCATTGATCCTCTGAGAGAAGTGAATGCAAAACAATAACAGATTTAACACAAACGGATAACCATGAAAGACAAAAATATGACACACAGATATACATGGGGAAAACCCTTTCGAGTAAAAAACCCCACACTCCAAAGGATCGAGCCATTGTATTATTCAGCAACATAAAATAGTTACAATACAATCTCAGGCTCAAAGCCTATACAAGAGTCACATCTTGTTCAACTGGAGAATATAGGCAGTAGCAACAATCAGAACCTTCATGTAGTTACAATGACTTAAATCTGTCATACTACATAGATTCCCTTTAGCTCCTCAAAACTAACTATCTCTGTTAGCCTCACGGCCAACCCAGCCACACGGCTATCAGGTTTGCATCCTTGCAGATCTGTGACCCCAAGTGTTAATAGTTACCATGCCATCGCATACCGCTCTTACACTTTTCCACCTTTTTTTCAACCAAGTACCAAGTATTCAACTCTTCTAAGTCACACTTCTCAGTCTACTCAACCAACCAATCGGGTGGCATTAATATGCACCTTATCTCTGTCAAAAAAATTCGATTGCCTCTGACCAAGTCGCCCTGCAAAAATGCATTGAGTAATCCAGGCATTCAATTCATGCCTTAATCGAGTTCCAAAACCAGCTAGAAAACAACCTGCAATAACTGCCTTTCACTCCTTTGGCCTTCGACCAATCAAACGGTGTCAACCTGCCACGAGTCATCCTGACATTCGCCTAACCGCATAAACATAAATGGCCCAGCTCAGTCAAGCTCAGTCCAGCTCGATCAACTGAGCTCCGAGCTCATCTGAGCACTTACCACGTTACCGCCGAGCTCAACATTACCTGTCGCGGTAAGGCGGTGAGCCCACCTGAGCTCACCCAGTCATCTACTGTGTTACCGCTGCCTCAGCAGATCCACCTCGCGGTATGGCGGTAAGCCATCCGAGCTCCATCGAGCTCTGGCCCAAGTCTCCATCGAGCCCGGACATTCCCTTTGACTTCGGCCAAATAGAAGCAGCCAACTAGCCATGTTTCGCCCTATCATTTGCCAGTTGTTCTGACACCGAGTCCAACTCGGTCAAACTCTACCCCGAGCTCACACCGCGCTACCGCAACCCAGACAAACGTGCCTTGCGGTATGGCGGTAAGCCAAATCGAGCTCGCCTTCAGACTCTACCGCGCTACCACTGGGCTTGGCTTTGCTCAACACGGTATGGCGAAAACTGCCAACCAAACTGTCAGCAGTCTCACCGTGCTATCGCAGAGACCGTCAGGTCTAACTGCAATAGAGCGGTAACCGCTCTGGCAGACTGCCAGTGGTCATACCATGGCCACCGCGGTCACCCATTTCACTGCCCACGGTATGGTGTTAACCACCAGGCCACATAGCAGGTGGCTTACCGCGGCCACCGTGGTCAGTCTAAACACCGACCACGGTAGGGCGGTAACCGCCAAAGCAGACCGCCAGCCAACTTGTCGTCGTTAACCGCACCACCGTGGCTTACTCGAACATTGACTTCGGTACAATGGTAAACATCTTCTGCTAGCCCGCCACCACTGCGTCGCTCACTGTGATACCTCGCCACCGAATGGAAGACCCAGTGGTAAGGTGGTAACGGTCAACCAAGCCGACACCACTTCACCGTGCCACCGCCAGTCAGGAACAAGACTGTCGCGGTAAGGTGGTAACACCGCCCAACCGTCGAATAGGGTGGCTCGTGGTATGGCGGTAAAGGCCCAAAACAGAGAGAAAATGCCTAAGTCTTCAAATGGGTCGACCAGAAAGTTGAGGCAGATTCCAACAAAAGCAACTTCATAGGTGCTCAGTCCTAGAAAGCAACATGTTAATCCACAAATCAAACACGTTAGGCAAGCAAAAGTCACGCAGATAAACAGTCATATGTCAGAACAAATAATTGAAGGAGAAGCTTTCAAAGGGGTCCCTTGAGAACCTTTCAAGATTGCAAGGGGCCCACATAAAGGGATGCTCCAATTGAAAAGAAATGAAATTTTTCCAAACGATCCAGTCATTAAGGAATCTTTTTGAAAGATTCTCTTTAGTAAAGGAATCTGAAAAAAAAGAATGGCCTTCTCAAAGGCAAGTTTTCTAATTCTTTTTGCTACAAATTCAATTTCAAGAGAAAATCTTGGTAAGGGGATCCTTATCGAAGGATACAATTCTAGAAAAATGTGAAAAAAATCAATAAGGGATTCATTAGGCACCAAATGCACCTTATTGAAAATTGGAGTAGGAGCCCCCCTTAGGATGGTGTGTGTGAACGAAAGGAGTACATGACATCCTAAGGAGAGAGAGGAGATGTGGAGATGTCATGGCCCATGATACATGATGATATGTAGGCATGGAAATGTTGTCACACATGCAAGGGAGAATACATAGGCACCACAACATTAAGAAGAAAGTGAAGAAGAGAGAAAGATGAACAAAGAAAAATAAGCACAGATGAAGAATCAAGAGATGGGAGGATCTGTGAGTTCAGGTCAGATAAGTTCTTATAGGTAACCCGTGATATATGTGTGAAAAAAATACCATCAGTCCCCAAAGTTCTCAGATTTGAAGAAGAGCACATGGAAACAAAACAATAAAAATAAAAATGGGTCAACATAGAAGGGAGGCCTAAATGCCCCCAACACTATGCATCATCCCCAATTTTCTAAAATCAAGATACAACATATAGAAGAATGATGCATCATATAGAGGAAGTTTACGACACAATTTCACTCTTGTATCCAAGCACCTACAAGGGTGACAAGGGTCCTCTAGGAACACACAAAAATAAGCACGGGGGAAACACAACACACACACAAATCTAATATACAAATAAAGAAGAGGCACTCTCCTAGTCCTCATTAGCTAGGAGGTCGTTGTTCTCCCAATCTAGATCATCATAAGGGGAGGGTGGACAAGCTTGCAAGGGTGGGATAGCAAGGTGAGCACCCTCTAACTCTCTTACGACAAGAGCCAAGGATGAAGGCCCCTCAAGGTATTCTTCACTCAACTCTTGTGAGGTAAAAGTCTTCGATCTTGCAAAGATTGTTGATAGATCTAGGACATCCCCAACTAAGTTAAGCATGCACTTAATAGGATTTCCATGTGTTAACTGAGCAAGAGATGGAGGCACTCGAGATCCACCATCAATCTCATTAAAAGATACGGTGACAAACTCAAGATACGTCGGGGCTGCCTTCGTCACAAGGATGACACGAACCAAAGCAAAACCCTCTCCCAAAGAAGGTGATCCCTTCTTTCGACCTCCATTGGAAGTGAGGCGATCCTCCAACTTACACTTTAGCGAAGGATGCAAAATCCCCATGAAAGAAGTGGAAGGCGAGGAGGAGGAGGAGAGGGCCACAATAGACACCACCATGGTGTTCGGCATGTCCACAGGCCAAGAAAATGGAGGGATGTCTTGAAGGGACATCAAAAGAGGAGGCTTTGCTTAGGGAGTGATGAACACCTGCACCATTTTGGGGTGAGGGTCATTAGCATTCACGAGAGGAGTCGAAAGCAAAACCGAGGTGACAAGAACTGAAGTAGAAGGAGTAGAAGAGGGAGGCACAATAGGAGATGTCGAAACAAGAGTTATTGGTGTTGAATATGATTAAACTTATTTCAAATTATAATCAGAATATTAAACTTAATAACTATGAAGTTGATGCCAGATCAATATTGGAAATATTGATCATGAATTCACAAGTCTGAAATTTCTTTAATGGTATTCGATCCTCAAGAGTAGAACATTTATTTATTTTGATGTCTTTTCTTATGGATTGGATATGTTTTAAATGTGTAAGAGGGAGATAGGTCCCATGAGCGGACATGTCTCCACAAAGTGGAGGCATGTCCGTTCATGGGATGTGCCTTTTCACCTTCACTAAGCACCCGATCTTTAATCGGGTTTTGTTACTTAATAAACATAAATGCTTACTAAGTTCGATTTGTATTTATCTTGCATAGATAAATAATATCCAATCTGGAAATGATCATCGATAATGATGCTCAATCGAGATCCTATATGAAACATGAAAAACCAATAATCTGCAAGTAATAACCTCTAAATGTAGATCGATAATATACTTGGAATATTAGTTTCGATCAGATAAGTGATCATCAATTTCTATATCTGACCAAAGCTGCCATATTTCAAAACTCCCTCTTAGTTAGGGAAGATAAAACTAACCAAGTATATAGTGATATCACCTTACTCGTGATATCAAAAGATATGGTATGCTTCTATGAGTGTCAAGTCACATGAAATTCTTCATAACACATCTTCATTATGGTATGTGCACTGACATCAAGTCTCATGATGTCTACCATAATAAATCATGGCATATCCAAGGATACATTTATCCACCATGATTATCTCATAAGGATCATAATGATCTTCAACTGATATCAAGTCTCATGATATCTATCAAAATGTCCAAGAGATACTATCATGACGTATCCACAGATATCAAGTCACATGATATCCATCATGATAGTGAAACTAATCATTGTAAAGTCGTCAAATACAAGTGTTCATTATCAAAAAGATTGTCACCTTTCAATAATGTACACAGGGGGAGGGGGCCCATAAAGTCATGGAGTCACACACATGACAAAAGAGTTTACACATTAAACATATTTTGAATGCATTATTCGAAATAAACAATTTGAGTCTTAAATAATTTACATTTCAACCATACCAAGTTTCTTCCTAAAGTGTTCAAATTTAACTCTGGAGAGAGGCTTGGTGAGAATATCTATTGTTTGATCATTTGTACTAATATACTCCAACTGGATCACATTCCTTTCTACCATGTCTCTCACATAGTGGTAAGGGATCTCTATATGCTTTGATCTATCATGGAATACTAGATTCACTAAAAGCTTAATACAACTTTGATTGTCACAGTGGATAATAGTAGGATTCAGGGGCTCACCAAATAATCCCACAAGCAATTTTTGGAGCCATACTACTTCTCTTGCTCTCATAGAGGTTGCAATATATTCGGCTTTTGTTGAGCTTTGTGCCACTGAAGACTATTTCCTGCTGATCCAAGAGATCATAGCCAATCCTAAGCTGAAGCAACATCCTGATGTGCTTTTCCAATCGGTCACACTTCCAACCCAATCTGAATCAAAGTATCCATGCAAATCTAGGTTGACATTTATGTATTTAATACCATATCCAATAGTACCTTGAAGGTATCTCAATATATGCTTCACAACAACAAGGTGTATATCCTTTGGCTCACACATAAACTGGCTTAGAGCATTCACTGCATAACAAATATTTGGTCTGGTGTTAACCAAGTACATTAATGATCCAATTATCTGTCTATAGAGAGTAGGATCTACAAATTTTGATTCTACTACTACTTCTTTCAATTTGTGTAAGTTGGTTTCCATAGGTGTAGACATGGGTCTACAGTCCAACATCCCAAATCTCTTTAGAATATCAATAGTATACTTCCCTTGATTTAAAATGATACCATCTGATTTCTACCAGACTTCTAACCCCAGGAAGTAATGTAAAATGCCCAAGTATTTCATATCAAATTATGAGGCCAGGTCCTTCTTACATTGTGTAATAAGGTGATCTTCTCTTGTTATTAGCAGGTCATCAACATATAAAATTAGTATTAACATATCACCTTTAATTACCTTAAAATAGAGATTTGGATCTGCATCATTCTTGGAAAATCCTAGTCCCAAAAGATAGCTATCGATTCTTTCATACCAGGCTCTAGGGGCATGTTTAAGTCCATATAGAGCTTTCTTCAATTTGCATACATGTGAGTCTGCATTATGTATCACAAAACCTTCAGGTTTCTCTAAATAGACTTCTTCTTCAATGGTCCCATTCAAGAAGGCAGTTTTCACATCCATTTGATGGATCTTCCAGCCTTTAGCTGCTGCAATATCTATTACTGCTCTAACAAAGGTGTACCGGGTAACAGGTGCAAATGTCTCTTCATAATCAATACCTTCCTTTTGAGAGAAACCTCTGGCGACAAAACGTGCCTTGTGTTTTTGTATACTGCCATCAGCAACATGTTTGATTTTGAAGATCCATTTGGAAGAGACAACAAATTTCTCTTTTGGTTTAGGTACTATATCCCATACACCATTTTTCAAAATGGATTGATACTCTTCTGTCATAGCATCTTTCCATACTTGATGCTTGAGAGCTTTCGTAATGCTAGTTGGTTCTGAACTAATGATCCCATTCATTAAGGCAACATAGCTTGAGAATATTTTGGGTCTCTTACTTTCTCTAAAAGTTCCTTTGGGTGTTGTATAATTCTCAACTTCCTCAATCATCTTTCTAGCCCAAAGTGGTCTCCTTTTGTTGTTGTTATTAGGATTCTCTTCTGGAGCAGTTTGGTTTTCATTTGTGATTTCTTCAGGATACTCCCTTTGAATCTCGGGAGCAGGATCATCCTCCATGACTTTAGGAGAGTCTTGAATTTCTATCTCATTAGAAATATTTGCCCTTTTGAAAGCAATGTCTTCCTCAAAGATGACATCTCTACTTAGTTCAATTTGTTTTTGTCCAGATATGTATATTTTGTAAGCTTTTGAGGTTTCACTATAGCCCACGAATATCCCTTTCTATGCAGTAGGTTCCAATTTAGATCTCTTTTCTTTAGGTACATGAATGTAGACAGGGCAACCAAAGATCCTTAAGTGACTTATGTCAATTTTTACACCAGTAGATGCTTCTTCATGAGTTTTGTTATCTAGATGTGAGTGGGGACATCTATTTTGAATGTAGACAGTTGTCCTAGAGGCTTCCGCCCAAAATGAAGTTTCAATGTTTTGGTCGTACAAAATTGCTCTAGCAACTTCTACAATAGTTCTATTTTTTCTCTCAACAACACCATTTTGTTGAGGATTGTAGGCTACTGTAAACTCCATCTTAATCCCAACATTTACACAAAATTCCTTAAAAATTTATGAGGTGTATTCCTTCCCATTATTTTTTCTTAGTATTTTGATTTTCTTCCCGAAAAAGTTTTCTATAAGAGCTTTGAACTCCTTAAACCTTTTAAGGACTTCTATCGACTCTTTACATTTAAGAAAATATATCCAAGTCTTTCTAGAGAATTCATCTACAAATATTACATAATATAAGAATCATGCCATGGAGGGTACATACATGGGTCCACATAAGTCAGAGTGTACTAGTTCTAATATGTTTTTGGTTTTACTCAAACTATTTTGGAAGGTCCCCTTTGTATTCTTCCCTAGGGCACACCCTTTGCATGCTCCTTCATTAATTTGTTTTAGTTTGGGAAATCCTGTTACTAATTTTTCTACTGAAGGTAGGGCACATAAATGAATATGTCCTAATCTTTGATGCCAAATTTCATTTGAATCAGAGGTCTCATGAATGAGGGCTTGATTAGTGTCAGTGCATAGTTTGTAGAGATATCCTTGTCTTATACCTATAATTTGTGATTTCTTTATAGTGGAGTTCTTTGGCCATGCCAGAACTTTTCCATCCATAAAGGTAACCCTATATCCGTTGTCTTCAAGAGAAGAAATGGATATTAGGTTCCTCTTTATTCTCGGTACAAACAATGCTCCAGTGAGTTGTAGATAGAGGCCAGACTTCAAATTTATGGTGCAAGTTCCAACCCCCTTTATTGGATATGTAGAATCATCCCCAATAGTTACTTCTTCATCAGTTTCTTCTATCATAGTATCTAGGTGTTCTCTGAATCCTGTGATGTGCCTTGATGAACCACTATCAATTACCCCATTATTGAAATTGTTTGATACTTGGTTTGATAATGTTGAGTAGAAGACAAATTTCTCATAATCATATTTTGTATTTGTCTTTCCAACTTTAGCAAAGGATGCTTGTTGTTTTGTTCTATTGGGCACTTGATTGCATAGTGTCCATACTGATCACATCTGAAACATTGTATTTGGGAGATGTCTTTCCTTTTCTTGAATGATCCCTTCCCATAATAATTTTTCTTTCTCTTGAAGTTTTTCTTCTTACCTTTCTTATGAGAATTTGTGTTTAACACATGAATATCCTCATCTATGGGTTTCTGATTGTTTCCTTTTGTCATCAACCTTGTTTCTTCTTGTAAGCAATCTGTTCTTATCCTATCAAATTTAGGGAGTTTTGATCTTGCACTTATTCCTTGAACAAATGACTCCCACGAGTTTGGTAGGCCACCTAGAGCTATTAGTTTTAACTCCTTGCTATCAATTTAATATCCAATTGTTGATAGTTGATCTCTTAGTTCAGTGATTCTCATGAAACATGCATTAATAAATTCTCCCTTGTTTATTTGTACATGATTAAATTGCCTCTTTAAAGCAAGGGTCCTACTAGTGTTGTTTATTTCAAAAGTGCTTTCAAGGGATTTAAACATTAGGAATGCAGTCTCATGTTTAGAAAAAATAGGTACTATATGGTCCCTAACTGCATCTACTATAATTTTCATAGTTTTCTCATTATTCTCAATCCATTGAGTCTTCTTTGAATCATTCTCTGGTTCTATCTTGTTTTCTTTCACAAATGAGTCTAACTTATTTTCTTTCAGAATCATCATGATTCTAAATTTTCATGATGTAAAGTTGTTTGCACCTTCCAGACGATCCTCGAATCTAATTACACTCGACATTATGAAGAATGAAATGTGTTTGCGATTTCAAGAGAGAATATGGTTTTAAAGTAATCTGATATCTTAAATTTAATCGGATCTTTCTTAACGTGGCTTTGATACCATGTTGAATATGATTAAACTTCTTTTAGATTATAATCAGAATATTGAAATTAATAACTATGAAGTTAATGCCAGATCAATATTGGAAATATTGATCATGAATTCACAAGTCTGAAATTTCTTTAATGGTATTTGATCCTCAAGAGCAAAACATTTATTTATTTCGATGTCTTTTCTTGTGGATTGGATCTGTTTTAAATATGTAAGAGGGAGACACGTCATATGAGCGGACATGTCTCCACAAAGTGGAGGCATGTCCATTCATTGGATGTGCCTTTTCACCTTAACTAAGCACCCGATCTTTAATCGGGTTTTGTTACTTAATAAACATAAATGCTTACTAAGTTTGATCTATATTTATCTTGCATAGATAAATAATATCCAATCTGGAAATAATCACCAATAATGATGCTCTATTGGGATCCTATATGAAACATGAAAAACCAATAATCTGCAAGTAATAACCTCTAAATGCAGATCAATAATATACTTGGAATAGTAGTTTCAATCAGATAAGTGATCATCGTTTTCTATATCTGACCAAAGCTACCATATTTCAACAGTTGGCTCTCCTTCTACCTTTTACAAGGCAACTTGTTCAACAACTACAAATTTCCTTTGGTGCTTACACTCACATGCAAGCCAGTTTCATCAACTTCAAGAACTAGAACTTGCTGCTTGAGAAGGAACAAGAGGCTCTTGTTTCGCCACAGGCATTTCCTCGACAACCATTTTCGATGGAAGGGCAACCTCCTAGATGAGATTAGGAGTAGGAAGAGAATGGGTGAAAATGACAACAAGTGGAGAATCAAACATAGGTGCCTTAGCAGTAGGTACCTTCCTATTCACTGCCCAAGGGGCAGGAGCGGTAGGATGCTACAAAGGGTGAGACATAGGGGAAAATCCACGAGGGCCCTTCCCCTTACCATAGACAACATGGCTTGACATTGTGGGTAAGATGAGAAGTTTGAATACTTGATGCTTGGCTCTCCACCAAGCGGGCACCATCGGCCCCCCAAGCAAGGCATGGGAGGAAGAATCTAAGGCACCGTAACATGGCGAAGAGTGGATGTGGATGGAGCAGTAGAAGAAGAGGAAGGATCCTAGGTGCAAGAAAACTCCCCCTTCCCCTTTTTTGAGAGGAGGAGGTAGCTTTTTTTTGATTGATTATAGAACCTTTGACTAAAATGGCGTAAGGGGAGACAGGGTAGGTCACCTTCAACATATTCCCCCGTTCTCATATTTGACATAGGTGTGATACACCAAGTTTGTCCTTGGAGGAAGTAGATTGACCAAGACAAGCCAAAAGTGATCTAATGAGTAGTCCTCGTATGACACTAGAGGTTTATATCCAGTGTCATGAACAACGTGCACAAAGACCTTATGAGAAAAATTTAAACACATGAATCACTGAAGTGACCACATTCATGGAAAGTAGTCATGAGATGCCTAGTTTCACTCTGAACAAGTCTGACTCTGGGATGATATCAAAAAGAGCATTTACAGTCTTGAGTCCTACCAAGACTGAGAGAGTGATGGAACCAATTGGAGGGACTGAGAGTCCATCGTGTGTATATATTGTGCTTTTTGAATTTTCATATTCCTCCCTATGTAGAAAGTTTAATAGAACAGTCTCCTTCATTATCATGTTCACACGATTCACAGGATCAACTAGAACACTAGTCACAATGTTCCTATTGATGCAAGTGAGAATGTACAAAGGAGAATGATGTTTTCTCATAGGCAAGTCCTACAATGTGAAAGTTAAAGTTGGTGATTCATTCACAAGCTAAGCGGGAGGAATAGGTATAAATGAAACCATATTTACATACTTTGAGAACACAAGGGAAGAAAAACCAGGAGGTTCAACAATTAGGTTTGCATAGTGAGATGGAAATGGATCCATGTAGATCTGAAACTTGCTATTAGCCTTCACCATATAATTTTTTGCATTATGCTTTTTCCCATCGAAGCAAATAGTACCATCATCAATGTGATCCTATATCGCATGACGTAGGCACACACATCTTTCAATATCATGTCTAGGAACTCAATAGTACTGGAAAAATGTGTTCTCTTTATACCATTCAGGGTAAGGTTTAGTAAGGGGTCAAGGATCTAGCAAGGTTATCACATTGTCTTTCAATAATTCCCTTAGAATAGAGGATTATGATTCTGATAACTTCATGAATTATCTGTTGCATTTGAGGCCTTTGTCGCTAGACACAACAACTACATTCACAATAGATTTACCTTTACAAGAGATCGACACAATAGACCTACCCTCAGGATGGGAGCACAAGGAAGATCCCATGAATTGGGGAATGATCTGTTGGTACTCCCGCAATGTAACACATAGATTTCCAAAAGAAGGGTATTTGATCAAAGCAAACTTCTCCTGTCAGGGCCTCTGCAAGTTGTCGATGAAAGCCTTCTACACATCTGAGTCGAGCAAAAGATATGATATCTATGAAAATAGAAAGCTTGATACCGAGTAATGAAATTAGTTATCTTCTCATGTTCTCCCTACTTACACTAGATGAGGTCTGAAAATGCCATCTTTAGCCCGATGTTCGCTTGGAATTATCAACAAAAATAATTCACAAGTTGATCAAATGAAAATATGGAGTTATCAGGCAAGGAACAATACCATTCTAGGGTTCTATCCTTGAGAGACCTTGGGACAATTTAGCCATTAAGGCATCATGGTGGAATAAATTTGTACACATGACATTGAATGTTGATACAGGTGTTTGTGGATCTCCCTTGCCACCATACTTCTCAAAATTTAGAATCTTCATCCCTTGAGGGATAAGAGTGTTTAGAATTGCTATTGATAAAGGACCGTGATGAAAGAAAGGTTGAAAATCAGTTGGGAGATGGCCTCGGATAGGTTCACCAACTAATTCTACATCTGGCCCATGTTCTATAGTAGAGTGTTCAGAACAAGATCAAATGATGAAACAAGACTAGTGGAATTGCTACCAGAACCACCGCCAAAGCCATCAAAGCCACTAGAACCACCAACCCCCATTCTGCCAAGGATTCCACCACTAGAGCCAACATTTCCCCCAAAGTTGCCACTACTATAATTAAGATGAATAACACTAAATCCTAGAGGAACTCTATTTACTTTGATGGTCGGAGGTGCCTCAAGCACAAGGGTGGTATTGACGAAAGGGCCTATGTCAATCATGCATACTGACGTGATGGACATCAAGGGACCTATCTGCCTTTCAAAGGTCTCGAGTCCAAAACCTCAAGTAACACCCAATCTAGAGTTGTATGAAGGGACATATGCTTCCACTATGTTGGTAAGGCCTCAAAGAAATTCCATGCCTACCTGATCCTTGTTTAAGATATATCTTATTTCATTAAAAAACCTAGCAGTCTTAGCCATATTTTGTTCTTTCCCAAATGATTCACGAGATGCAAGAGCCTCCTATCTAAATTAAGGAGATGCTCTATGGGAATAATGAGAGCATCATCCTCGTTCAAAGGTGGGGTCATAGAGGAGACGTGAAGAGTAAGCACATGAGGGGTATCCTTAAAGAAAATTGCCTCTGCTCCTAAAACCATCTCCTGAGAAGTGAGACTAGTAGTGACCTTCGAGAAATCCATCTCCAGGTGTTATAAAATTATTCTAACAATGTACTCAAAGGTTGTAGATTGGGTCATAAAGTCCATAAAGCTTCATGATGCGCAAGTGTGCAACCCACACAAGATGTGAGAGAAAGAATCTCAACACAAAGAAATAGATTGTATGATGTTCATGTCGGGTTCACCAAAATGTAAAGGAGGGGGATTGGCTACTCTGAGACCCTAGGTCATGGGAGGGTCCTAAGCAACAGGCTACCTTGATCTACCTCAAGCTTACTAAATGATATGAGAAAGGTTAAGCAGTTAAGGTAAAAAAGGAAGAGCAATCTAGTTGTTATTGTCCTGCTAACCCAAATGTTTTAGGGAGTCAAACGAGTTGATTTCTAGAGTTCAATCTATGGCTCAGACAACTCACTGCCTGAGGATGGCAGCATAGGACACATACTCCAGCACGGTGTGTTGGCATCTCAGTGGGGCACTGGCGTTCGTATAGATAGAGGGTCTAAGAAACAAATGAAAACACTAGAAAAGCAACAAACACCTTGGCTGATAAGATTTTATGCTATGATAGAATGTAGACAAAGTACAAAAATGACGTAAAATAAGAAGAAGAGTTTAACTAAATATGCTTAAATTGACAAAGGAAGTGAGAATATAGTACCAAAATCCTTACAATATGATTCTTCAAGCAACTCCAACTGAGAAGCACCTACACACACAAGACTAATAAAAAATGTTGGGGTTGTTTTTAGAGGATTGCCTCAGTCAATCCCTGGCTTTGGTATTTCCACCTCCATGGAAAATCGGATAGCAACGATGTAGAAAATGATAAAGAAAGTGTATTAAAAGTAGAGATGCCAAACAATAACACAAAACACAATATTCTCTTGTGTAACACAATGATGCAAAAGTAAGTGACAATGGTGGATATCACCTTCGAAACTACATGCTCTCAAGGAAAGTAGAGGAAGGATTGATCTTGCAAGCTCTCCAACAAAAATGTTATCACAACAAATAGAGTGTGGGAGCCGAAAAACCAGTAGAGCTTGTAGCTACGATGAAGCTTGTGTTAGTGTAATTAATATTTAATTACACTTGCATAACTTTACTTAGGTTTTGCTTAGGTAATAATTAGTTTACTTAATTAATAAGTAAGCTTTATTTAGCTGAGCTGTTTTTAGGTCAACATTAGGGTTGCATACTTTTCTTTTATAAAGCAAATCATCTCATTGTAATATTGAATTATGAATATATCATTTTGCACATTCGCATGCAAAGCTCTATTTTTTTATGTTTTCTCTTATGTGGAAGGTGTTTAGGTTTGCATGTCTGATCTAGGGTTTCTAATAGCTTGAAGTGTGAGGATGGAGTTGAAAGTGAGTGTGTAAGCTGAAGCCAAGAGTGAATTGATCCAAGAAGTGTGTAGAAGTTGAATGGAATGAAGGAATAGGCAACTTGAAAGGAAAAATGGAGGCAAAGGAGTCCTTCTACATCGGTCAAGGGAATAGAGTAAGTACTTTTCATCAAATATAGGGGGTATTGTGGTGTTTAGGGATTATTAAATAGACTTGCATCTAGATACCATTTATAGGATATTTTATTGTAATTCAATGATGTTAGTTATTTACTAAAATATGTTTAATTGTTGTTAGGAAAATATTTGCATGATTATTTGACTCTGTAGCTAAGGATAGACACAATTGTTGAGAGATTAAACCCATTCAAGGTTCATAATGCATGTCTAAAATTATAAATCTCTACAAGTTCATAATTTATGCTAATTATTTTATGTTTGCATACTTTGGATCTCTAGATAATATACAAGGAATTTAGTCAATTTTTGTGATTTATTCTTTAAATCCTTGTAGTGATATATGAAAACTAATATGTTAAATCAATATCCTATTACAATTGTTGTTATTTGGTGATATTTTTGATAGGGATACCCACCTAGATTCACAGAGCCTAAAGTGTAGAAGGATTTTAATTCCTTGTTCATTGGCCAATCTTCAAGAATTATTGATAATTAGTCATGGCTATTCTTTAGAGAGTTCTAGAAATTATTTGAAAACACCAACAAATTGGTGACTCCACTGGGGATAGATTTGTTATATTATATTAGAACCTAGATCCTATGAAGTTACATTGACCTATCCAAGTCACCACCAATAGATTGGTGACTTTGTCATGGATAGAGTTGATTTATTGTATTAGAACCCAGATCTTATGAAGTTTCATTGACCCATCTGAGTCACCACCAATAGATTGGCGACCATACTAGGGAACATAAAAAAATTGTTATGAATAATTAATTTCATGTGGTTGTCCATGGGTATAGTGTTTAAGTTGTCTTATTGTGGCTTTCTAATCTTGTATTGAAAGTTTTCTCAAATTTTGAGAAATCCTGATCTTTTCCCTACAAGGTGGTGAATCTAACATAAAAATCAGTGTACTTGTTTATTGTAACACATTGCAATATGGAAGGGAGATGGTCATTATTTCAAATTTACACCTAAAAAAAAGACTTGGAAGCCCAAAGAAATAGGGATGCCTACCACCCCTATTGATTCTCTTCCACCATAAAATATGGATAAAGGTGATAAGGCTACACCCTCTCAAAGTGGTGTAGATACCCTTGTTTCAAGTATTGAGTATTTTAGAGATGAAAGAAATTGAAAGGGCCCTATGTATCAAGAGTTCTTAGATAAACTCAGAAAGAGAGACATAGAATTTAGACCGAATATGATCATAAGGAGAAAATCTCTTTGCAAGTTATCCTTAAACAATTAATCTCACTAAGAACGTCTTTGTAAATTTCCTATTGTTGAATCCTCGATACAAGAAGGTGGTCCTTATTTATATAAGTATATCACTACTTTTGGTAGTATTATTTTACAGTGATGCAAATATTTGTATTGTTTCTCCAAAAGAATCTTCATCTAAAAAATATGTTGAAAGTGAAGATGAGCTTCTTAAGGAGGTGAGTGATCTCAAAGTAGAATTGGATATAATCAAAGAAATAAGGATAATTTATGACCCGAGAAAGAGAATTGCTACTTTGAGAAATGTTGTTTAGTCTACTAATCCTATAATATCAAGAACTCTGACTTAAAATAATCTTATTAGAAGTGTACCTCGTAGTATTTTTTCTAAAAGTTTTGGAAGTTCAATTATGTAGCTAAGAACTATCCCAAATCCTTCTACTACCCTAATTCAATAGTAAACTTAACTCCTACAAATCCAAACCTAATTTCCCATGTCAATGTTAATGTTCCTCTAGTAAATGTTAATGTTAGAGGATCAGGTTTGTAACTAGGGAATAACCCTAATATAAGAGGACATGTTGGTGGATAAGGAATTAATCAATTGGGAGGTTTGGTACCTATTTATAACAAAATATTCAAGCTAATATGGTTGGTGATAATTTTCAAGGTTGAAAACCTTTGCAACTTGAAACGTATAGACAATTGGATTTCACTAGTATCATAGGATATCCAAATGCAATTTCAAACAAGGTAAGAACTTATTTAGTCATTTTTTTGGAAATATTTTTTTGTTTGGTGGGGATCTTTTGAAATCATTTGTAAAATTGATTGATGACTTTGATATAGAGGATGAATATTTTATTATGAAGCTTTTCATTCAATTTTTGCCTAATGAGGCTAGAGATTGATATAGAGGTTTTCCTAATACAAATATCGGTTCTTGGGATTAATTCAAAAGGTTTTTTAGATAATAGTTTGAGGATAAGACTGAACCAAGATTCATTATCAATGAATTTACTAGCTCAAGTAAAGGATTTAATGAGTATATGTTATATTTCAATGCTAGGTTTACTAGGGTCATCAACAAAATTCCCTCATATATGAGACCAAATAGATCTATATGTTTGGTATTATATTGTAATTATTATGATAAAAAGATGGGTTACCAATTGAGGGACAAGTATCCTCAATTTCTTCGAGATACATTCAAAATTACAACTCACATAGAGAGCAATAAAAAGAATCAAATAAAGTGCATAAGAGAGACGATGTCAATACTTTATAAAATCTTAAAGGACAATAGAATAAAGTATCCTCATCTAAATGCAAATTGGAGAAGGTCATGAGTTCTCTAAAAGACCTAAGTTACAAGGTGGTTCATAATGAAATGGGTTTGTCCCATGACATCCCAATGCACCAAAAGCAAGAAATATTACCAAAATTGTTAGAACAAATGTTGTCATTTTCATGCCCCCCTTTGATGGCCCATCACTGATAGTCGATCTGAGAGATCCTACATGGGCCATCTTACATTTTTTTCTCCTTGAAGGTTTCTAGAATTTGGCTAAGTCCTAGATTTTTGAGTTTTTCGAGCTTTCACTTACCTTCTTCCTTCCATGCCTTCTTCATTTCTCCATCGCTCCTTCCTTTCCCTATTTTCTTCTAAGTCTTTCGGGTTTCAACCTTTGGCTTTACCCGTTACCCTTTATCGCTCCCTTCATTGATCGTCACTTGACAATCCAACAACCGATCCCTGAAGGTCCGGTGTCATCACTTGCACATCCTCATATTTGACCTTCTCCTTCCATCTTTTCTTCTCATCGATGTCTTGAACTAAAAATTTGGCTAAGTGTTGAGTTTCGAGCTTCGGGAGTCAGGTTTCTCCCTCACCTCTTACTCATTCCTATGGTAAGCAGTAGAACTTCAGTCTGACCTCTGACAGTTCGAGGTTCGACCTTCGAAGTCTTCTTTGAGCTTTCATGATTTCCTCCCTTGTCCCTTCTCATTTTCATTATTTTCTTTGTAAATTTGGTTGTATTGAATTTTCAGGTTTCGGCCTTCAACCTTCCCCTATACCTCTTACCCTTCTTCAGTAAGAGGTATCTCATCTTCCTTACCTTCGAGGTAAGGCTTATTGAGATTTCTCTATTGCCGAACAATGTGGTGTATACTACTATACTGCAAGCTCCTTCATGCTTCATCGTGGGATAGCGAGGTGTACACTGCTATACCGCAAGCTCCTTCATGCTTCATCATGGGACATCGAGGTGTACACCGCTATACCACAAGCTCCTTCATGCTTCATCACAGGGTAGCAAGATTCTTACCGCTACACCACAAGCTTTAAACATTTAGCATGCGGTACTGTGGACTTCCTCTTAGCAATCTCTTTTGGCTTACCACTCTACTGCTTATCTTATTCCTTTTCATTGTGAGACAATAGGATTGTTACCGCACTACCGCTCTTCATGATCTTCTTCCTTGTGGGGTGGCGGGTTGTTCCATGCTATACCGCACTATTCATTTCTCCTTTTTGCAGTAATTTTGTTTATGATGTAATGGAGCTCTTTCATACCGCTCAACTGTGCCTTTACTATAATCCTTTCTTCTTCTTTGCGCTCTTCTTCTCCTTCCAAGCATTTGGTAAGCGGTAGGCCCAACGTTCGATGCTTGATGCCCAACCGTCCGATCGTCGATGCCTAACAAAGATGCATTTTCAGGCTTCAAACCTTTTTTCAGTGCTGTAAAGGTGATTTTTCGAGCCTAATGTCTGACCTTCCTACATTTTAACATGTTTTCTGTGTGATGTTTTTGAGGTTTGATTAGAATTTTGAGCTACCAAGTCCGATTTTTAAGGCTTCAAGGATGACATTTATGGCATCCCTTACCTTCTGCAGATGGATTTCATGGGTGCCCATGCCCATTTATTTCTCTTTGTTGACTTCTTGGTGGATCTATGCCTTAGGTCACATCTTGCACGGATGGATTAGATCTTGCACGCCACATGCTTCATTGCTAACCCTAGTTAGGGTTAGGTTTTAATCCGTGTTTCTCAACTATGCCTAATTTATAAAGGCAAAAAATTTATTCATATTTAGGGTTCTTCTTTTGGCTCCTTTGGGGTTTTTTCTTTTATAGACATGTATTTTACACTTTGCCATTATAAAGATTGGATTTTTTGTCTCTATGTTAATGACATGGATCAAGTTTCCTCCTCTTAGCTCTTTTATGTTTGATTAATTTTATTACCTTGCATATTTGAGTATTTGTTTGCATTTTTATATCTACATGTTGTGTTAAAATTATTTGCAATTGTTGTGTTGAGAAATCCTCTTTCCTTCCAGCGCCTTGTCAAACCCTAACCTCCATGTTTCCCTTTGAGAATCAACCAAATAGAGAGTTGTGAAAATCACCTTGCTCCTCTTCAACGATGCATTGTGCAATCTTGGCCAAGAAGAAGTGACCCTTCCATCTTGGTGTATCACCTCCATTTTCCCTTTCATGTTCTCCTTCTCCCATTTTCCTTGTGAGCTATTAGTGGTAGGATTTCATGTGTTAGGTTGGACCAACACATTGCACTAGGATTGAAAAAGGAAGCCGACCTTCTTCAAAGATCCGACCTCATACATGTAAGGGTCCCACACCTTGAGGTCGTTTCCATTATGTCATTGGAATGCTGGGCTTCATGCCCAATAGGGTGCAATTTCACGTGACAATAATTTTCAGCATGCCTTGTGGGACCACTTCTGTCCATTGAAGAATTTGGTGTTTTCTTCAACATATCTTGCATTTTGAGGCATATCTTCAAACACCATGGTGACTCCGTTCAAAATAAACTAGTTCAAGCAGCCTAGTTTCATTTCATTTCATTGAGGAAGTGGTGCCTTCTTCAACATTTCAACCTTAGGAGGTGTTCTTCAAGCACCTAGCGAATTTGTAACTCATTTGAGTAACTTTTGGTATGTACCCAAAATATTTGGTTGGGCAACCCTTTTCTCTCATTTCATGATTTTTGAGGTGTTTCCATGCTTTAAATTGTCATATTATAATGAAAACCATATGTATACTCCACCATATCATGATAATGCTAGCTTTGCAACTCCCAATTAGCCATATCAGGCTAGTTATGCCTCCCATTTCGTTCCACAAAACCTATTGTTGTGGGTTCTCAATCTTCACAAAATGTTTACCACCCACCCCACCTTGCTCAGTCTTCTTGGATTCCTACATATTCATATTAGCATCCCCAAAAGACTCACCATTTTCAAAATTAGCCTCGTTTCTCTCCTACTCAAGCCTAAAATTTTGACAATTTAAGTGCAAGTGAAATCACAAGAATTTGCTTGATTTCAATAGACAAATTGATGAGCTTCAGAGACAACAAGAGTTTGACCTACAATAGGAGGAGTGGGCTAATCAAGCCTATCAAGGGCAGTAATGTTGTTTCACACAACATGACGAGTTTATTCATCAAGCTCATTATTCATAGTAGCAAAACCAAGAAGCTCAGTGGTGGTATGAGCGACAGTTGGAGGCATAAAGAAAGCAATAAGAAGAGTGTACAACGAGAGATGTTGCTAAGCAAGAAAAAATCAGACTTGCCCTTGCTCTAGCACAAGTTCCCAAGACTCAGGTAGCTCTTTGTATACCTAGTTTCAAACAAGCACCTCCACCATTTCCAGAGCAACTTGCTAAGGAGGATGTAATAAAATATAAGTTTGTAAGTTTCAAGAAACCTAGCAAGCCTCTTGAAACCCCATTATCCCTCTTTTTGTTCTATGGCAACCTATTATGCAAGAGGTTTGCAAGAAAAAAAAAATAGTTTAAAGAATCCCAATCAGCCCCTTGAACTCCCATTCAACCTCTTGTGACATCAAGTGGATCTTCTATGTTAGAGATCCTAGGTTTTTCAAGCCTATGTTCCTCACAAGAACCTATCCTTGAGGATGTTGTTGTTGTAGAGCCTTCATTTTCTCTTGAAAACGAGTGTCTTGCTCTATGGTAAGAAAAAATGAAGATGAAATAGTGTTCTAACAACAAGGCATTAAAAAGGTAGAAAAATTAATACAATAGAGGAATTAGTCCTCTCATTTGATGTCCTTCCTTGCTTTGTTGAAGATGAGGAGGATAGATAAGCTATACCTACATCAGTTGAAGCCTCCAAACAACTTGGTTTGGGCTTGATAGTTGAAGACAACTCCATGGTTTTGGAGCAACAACAATAGACATGTTTAGCCCTTGTTATAGTGGATGAAGATCCACGATCTATTGAGGTATATAGTTATGAGGTGGAGGAACTATTTTGGGATGATTTAGATTTTTGTTCAAGCTTGGATGTTGATATTTCACACCCAAAAGAGCAGCTTTGTAGGCAATAGTATAAGAATGAAGAAGCAACAAAAGATGTGGCAACCATTACATGCCATGAGTCTGATTTTGTTGTAGCTCGTTGCTAAGAAATAATTAAAACCGAGAGGCAATTTGAAGAATTTAGTTCTTCACTTGAAGTGTCTCAAAAATATGAGTTTTGTGTTGATGAAGTGAGCATCAATGCAAATGATTTTGTAGTTATTGAGCAATCACACATTTGTTTGGAGAGTGATGCTCTCGTTGCTCAATTTTTTTGTATGCCCGAGTTTCAAAGTTTCTCTTTTGAGCTACATGAGGAAGGTCTTTCTTGTATAAATGAAAAATTGGATTTGGCATTTTGTACATCACCATGTGAGCTGGAAGAATTCTCCTTTTGTTTTAGCTCATGCTTTGAAGAGGTCAACAATGATGGAATTGGCCTATCCTTTTGTGAGGTGAGTTCTCTTCCCTCTACAAAATATTTTTTCTTAGATACTGACTTGCCTTCAAAGTGTTTCACCCCTATTGTTGTATATTAAACTAAGAAACTAGTATTAGATGAATCTAAAACTTAAATCATATGGTTCCCTTACAATGGAAAAATTTATAGTGAAGAGATCCGTCACCTTGCAATCATTTTGTGCAGTTACATGCATGTTGGCAACAATGCTCAGTGGTTGCAGTTGGGTGAGGTCTATAACTATGGTTTGAGGGAGATCAAATCCTTCCAAAGGCTCATCTTTGACAAAGTTAAGCTTCCATTCTTTTCTTTTTGTTAGTTTAGTGTACATATTGTAAATATCTTGCTTTCCATGAAGTGTATTTGCACACCCTACATTCTCCTTAAGGGAATGTATGCTCTTAACTTTCATGCTTTTCTCCAAGTGCAGGCTTGCACATGTTTTGTTTTGCTTTGAGGAGGCCTAGTTGTTGAAGTTTTACCCTCGTGACTCTGTTTCCAATGGACCGATAAGGCCTCTAGATTCCATGATTAGTAGGAAATCATCCCACAAAATTCAACATTAATCTTGTCATTTTCATACCCCCTTTGATGACTCATCATTAATATCCATTCTAAGAGATCCTACATGGGCCATCTTGCATGTTTTTCTCCTTGAAGGTTTCCAAAGTTTGGCTAAGTCCCAATTTTTTGGGTTTTCGATCTTTCACTTACCTCCTTCCTTGCATGCCTTCTTCATTTCTCCATCGCTCCTTCCTTTCCCTATTTTCTTCTAAGTCTTTTGAGTTTTGGCCTTTGAACTTACACGTTACCCTTTACCACTCCCTTCATCGACCATCACTCGACACTCTGACGCCCGATCCTCAAAGGTCCGATGTTATCACTTGCACATCCTCATCTTCGACCTTATCCTTCCATCTTTTCTTCTCATCGATGTCTTGAACCCAAAATTTAGCTAAGTGTTGAGTTTCAAGCTTTGGGAGTTGGGTTTCTCCCTCACCTCTAACTCATTCCTATGATAAGCGGTAGACCTTCAGTCCTACCTCCAACCTTCGATAGTCTGAGGTATGACATATGAAGTCTTCTTTGATCCTTCATGATTCCTCCCTTCTCCCTTCTCACTTTCATTCTTTTCTTTGAAAATTCAGATAAGTATCAAAATTTTGGGTTTTAGCCTTCGACATTCCCCTATGCCTCTCACCCTTCTTTGGTAAGAGGTATCTCATCTCCCTTACCTTTGGCTTTCAGGAGTAAGGCTTCTTGATATTTCTCTATCACGGGACAATGGGGTGTACACTGCTATACTTCAAGCTCCTTCATGCTTCATCATGGGATAGTGGGGTGTACACTACTATATCACAAGCTCCTTCATGCTTCATCGCAGGACAACAGGGTGTACACCAT
The DNA here is from genome assembly GCA_007115665.2 of Sequoiadendron giganteum. Classification (NCBI taxonomy): domain Eukaryota; kingdom Viridiplantae; phylum Streptophyta; class Pinopsida; order Cupressales; family Cupressaceae; genus Sequoiadendron; species Sequoiadendron giganteum. The sequence goes on along the minus strand of CM021100.1, from coordinate 841,509,924 downwards.
TATACCACAAGATCCTTCATGCTTCATCATGGGGTAGCGAGATTCTTACCGCTATACTGCAAGCTTTAAGTGTTCACCCTATGGTAATATGGGCTTCCTCTTAGCAATCTCTTATGGCTTACCACTCTACCGCTTATATTAATCCTTTTCATTGTGGGACAACGAGATTGTTACCGCACTACCGCTCTTCATGATCTTCTTCCTCATGAGGTGGTGGGTTGTTCCCTGCTATACCACACTATTCATTTCTCCTTGCTGTGATATTTTGGTTTATGATGTAATGGAGCTCTTTCATACCGCCCAACTGTGCCTTTACTATAATCCTTTCTTCTTCTTCGCAATCTTCTTCTCCTTCTTCCAATCATTTGGTAAGCGGTAGGCCCGACGCTCGACTGTCCGATCGTTGATGCCTAACAAAGATGTATTTTCAGGGCTTTAGACCTTTTCTTCAGTACTGTAAAGGTGATTTTTTAGGGACGACGCCTCGACCTTCCTACATTTTAATGTGTTTTGTGGGTGACATTTTTGAGGTTCGATTGGACTTTTGAGCTACTAGATCTAATTTTTAGGGCTTCAAGGATGAAATTTATGGCATTACTTACCTTATTTAGATGAATTTCATGGGCGCCCATGCCCATTTATTGCTCTTTGTTGACTTCTTGGTGGGTCTATGCTCTAGGTCATATATTTAATGGATGGCTCAGATCTTGCGCACCACATACTTCATTGCTAACCTTGGTTAGGGTTAGGGTTCAGTTTGTGTTTCTTAATTATGCCTAATCTATAAAAGCAAAAAATGTATTGATGTTTAGGGTTCTTCTTCTTCTGGCCCCTCTGGGGTTTTTTCTTTTGCAGACATATATTTTATACTCTTCCATTGTAAAGATTGGCTTTTTTGCCTCTATGTTAATGGAATGGATCAAGTTTCCTCTTCTCAACTCTTTTGTGTTTGAGTAGGTTTATTACCTTGCATATCTGAGTGTTTGTTTGCATTTTTATTTATACATGTGTTAAATTTTTTTGCAACTGTTGTGTTAAGAAATCCTCTTTCCTTCTAGTGCCTTGTCAAACCCTAACCTCCATGTTTCCCTCTGAGAATCGACCAAATAGAGAGTTATGAAAATCCTCTTGCTCCTCTTCAACAATGTATTGTGCAATATTGGCCAAGAATAAGTGACCCTTCCATCTTGGTGTATCACCTCCATTTTCCCTTTCATGTTCTCCTTCTCCCCTTTTCCTTGTGAGTTGTTAGTGGTAGGATTTTATATGTTGGGTTGGACTAGCACATTACACTGGGATTGGAAAAGGAATCCAACCTTCTCTAGAGATTCGACCTCATACGCGTAAGGGTCCCACACCTTGAGGTCATTTCCATTGTGTCATTGGAATGTTGAGCTTCATGCCCAACAAGGTGCAATTTCATGTGACAACACCAACCTTACAATAACAATTGGAAAAATGACAAACTATTGTACAATAATTACAATGGTCTATCTAATAAGGAAACTCTTGAACACTAAAATGACTTGTGGCTAATGTTGTGGAAGAGAATCCATGGTGTATGCCTTGCCAATTACCATATTCCTCATCATAGTGTATGGTATCTTATCTCTTGAGGATTCTATTCATCCTTGTGATGAATGCAACGAGTCACATCATGATGTTAATTGTGAATATCAATATCATGACATAAATATTATTTATATAAAGCTATATTCTACAAATGAGGGTTATTCTTCCTTTGAAGAAGGTGGTGTTGAATTACACATAGAAGATAAGATATTGAAGAAGTGACTATCATCAACAAATTTTTCTAATGGTGAGGAGGAAAGTTTTTTAGTGTATAATGTTGAATCTTATGACTCTGATGTTAGATTAAGAAGGTCTTATAATGAAGAAATCAAAGCCTAAATTGCTACTACAATAGCTCAGACTAAAATAAATTATAATCTAAGAAGTAAAAGAAAATGTTGATCAAGGGAAACTAGATAAAATATAATCAAAGAAAGATAAAGTGATGAAAAGGTTTTACCTTAAAATGAATATTTTGAAATTAAAGGAAAAAAACTTGAAAATTAATGTGATCAGATTGTCTCACCCTTACTAAAAGTAAAATATTATCTAACATGAAGGTCGAGAAAGAAAAGATGAAAGATAAATCTACACAAAAGGAGAGTATTGCCAAGGAAAAAGAAAAGCCAAATATTATTACTCCAACTAGTGCTTTCTATTTGCAATGTACCAAATTATGCCCTTGTTGATGTAATGTCCCCTTTTCTAAAAATACCATTTACTATTTTTTGTAAACTTGGTTTCCTAAAATAGTAAGTCAAGACCTGTGGATAAATTGGGAAATTTGGTTTTTCAAATTATATTAATTAAATCAGTCATGGTGACAAATGAATTAATATTTTTGAAATATTAATAGGGTCCAAGGTAGGTATGAGTTTCTTGGAAAAAGGAAAGTGACATGTAATTTGGTAGTTTGGGATTAGAATGTTTTTGGTGACTTCACTTTTGACAAGTGAGAGCTACAATTTTGGCATGCAAGCATCTCTTTCTTTGGGAATTTGAATTTGGGTGCCAAAGTTGGTTTTGGAAAGGATTTTGATATATAATTGTTTGGTCTTCCAAGTTGATGGGATTTTATGCATGTTTTCTCACACACATTGTTCTATTCTTAAAAGGTGGGTAAACCAATGAAGAAAGGATCTCTGAGGTTGGTAAACCAAGGGGATTAAGGCTCAAAGATAGTGGTTCTAAGGGTCTCTAGGTGTAGTTCCATCCAAATATTTTCTTTGTGTCGAATGCTCTTCAGTTTGGTAAGGGTTTGTTAGTTTAAGAGTGTATTTTGGACTTTAGTATCGTGTGGCTATTGAATGTAGCATATATCTACATGTATAAGAGTAATTCCCTGATATAATTTTCTATCCAAGATCATATATTTGATAGTTGGCGAGTGGTGTAATAATTGCTTCAGTTTAGAGTGTGGTTGGGGCTTTTGGATTTAGGATTTGGATTTAGTTTGGTGTGCATCTTCCAGTTATTGGGTTGTTGAATGTAGTTTTTGTTGTAAGAAGCATATTGAAGAATTTATTATATGTATTATGAATCATATTTCTATTGATGTTTGTAATTGATAAGTGTGGTGAGTTTGTATTTGAAGTTGGTTGCAGTTACAGTGATTGTTTTGGGTTTTTAGTTAGAGATTTGTGTGTAACTTGTTGCAGTTATTCATGGTTGTTATATGATGCATATGAAAATAAATATATACTATAAATCCATGTGAAATTCAATAATAAATCATTCAATCTCATTTGCACTTCACTCGATTTCCAATTTTATGCATATTGGTGTTGTTTCTAGAACACTTGATTTGCCATGTCTTGAATTTGATAGAAATTAAGATTTTAAATTTTAAGACAAGTTTATTTTGTGGAAATCACAAGATATTCCAGATTTGAGACAAGTAATTTGTGGGGTTTCATAAAATTAATTAAAATTGAGATTTATTTTAATTTGGGACATTACAGTGGTATCGAAGCCATGATATTATCAACCTGAGGGTTTGATCATATTTTTGAAAAAAGGAAAGAGGAGTTGGAATATGGTTGTTTTTGGTGAGCTTGCTACATCCATTTTCATTTCAAGTCCCATGGAATATTTGGAAAGAGATCTAGAGGCCATCAAAGAAACTTACGTTAATCAAGATGAAGGATTTTGAAATTCAATCCCAGACAATGATTATGTCACTTTGATGCAAAGGATATCAACTACAAAGGGCTATAAACATCACCCAAAACATGGTAAAAGGGAAATCATAAAATCTTCAACTCCAACTTTTGATGGATCAGACAAGATCTCAGTCAGGGCGTGGTTACTAAAGATATAGGACTATTTCCTACTTAGTTCCATGGAGGAGCAAGTTTCCATTCAATATGTGATCTTGCATCTTGAATGAGTTGCTCACGATTGGTTGTACCAGGGTATGAACACCCAAGTACACATTCAAGTAGATCCTTTTGATGAATTTTTTCAAAGCCTGATTGATAGATTTGAACAAAAGATTGAAGAGGGATAGGTAGTTGTAGAAGAATTCATAGTAGGAGAGTCTAATACTGTGAGTGCTTTAAGGCATGATGAATGTGTGAAAAAGTTTCGAGATAAATCTTTGGACATGCATGCAATGAGGGAGGATAAGGTTATGCATAAAGGATAGGATAAATCAATAGCCTTGAATCCTAGTATGCATTCATACAATGATCATTTCAAGCCCAATATCTACTTTTATGTTTCTAGTGGAGTAGATATTGATGATGAGATCTCTGGTGCACTTGGAGGAATCAAAGGTGGTAATAGCTCCAAATTATTTTTTGATGATCGCTCATCCTATTTCATTGATGAGATTTCAGGTGGATTTGGGGTTGGTTTCCAAACCAAGCCTATGGATAAATATGTTGATGGAGGTTTCAATCCTAAGAAGATGGAGAATGACTCTTTCAAAAAGGTAACCACTCATGAGGAGCATAGTGACTACTTATATTTTGATCAGAGCAATCAACCCTTATTCATGTGGGATCTAGGTGTGTCAACATATAAGTGTGATGAGGATCTATCTTGGGATGAATTTCCCTTTCATTACAATGTTGTTTTTAGTTCATCATGCATAGTCGATGGTATTAAGGGAGCTAATGTTGCAAGGTATATTAATGATATTGATCACAAATCTAATTTATTGTTGCTTGATGCCGATTTTGAGGAAAGGCATAGGAGATTTAATTTTGAGCAACGATATAACAGCTTTGGTTTTGAGCAAAACTATAGAAGCCATGATTATGAGCATAGACATAGTAGCCTTGTTGAATTGGATCCTCAAGGTCTGATAATAAATTTTCATCAAGTTGGTCAAAGGGATGTCTATGAGATTTGGGATAGCCATGATGAGTTTTATGACAGTTATGAAGAAGGTTTTCATTCTTTCATGCATTATAAAAATAGTGCATTAGATCTACAAAAACTTGGCATGCATGAGGGAAGTTGTGGAAGACAATTCTTGGTGTTTGTCGAAAATAAAATGAAAATTTTATCTAGATTGGATGATACACACATGCATGTATAAATCATCATTCAAAATTCACCTAGGGATCAAAATGAGCTTAGTGATGCCTATGTTTAAATCAATAATAAAAGATAGTTCCATGGAAGAAATCAAAGTAGCTTACTTAGGCATGTTACATGATAGAGATATGGCTTACTATGCAGGCGAGTCCTTATCCATGACTAAGAAATTAAGGGAAGAGGTTGGCGAGCTTACTATAAAGATTAAATCTACAAAGTTTACCTTGGAAGGTATCCAAGAGGCACTTCTAGAGCAAAGTGATCAACTCTATGACGCTCAATAATTTAGGGAGCTAGATTGCATCCAAGATGAGTATGATCTGACACATTTAGATAGTAGGAGTTTGGACCAGTAAGAGGATGGATCTAATATTCATCTTGTTGTTGATCCTTTATTTGAGATAGTAGCTAATTTGACTCATGATAATCTTTTGTATGAGTTGGGTAATGAAGATCTAACAGATTTTAGTGATCAAATTGGAGTTGATTGTAGGATTCAAGACCAAGTGTAGTTTCTTGGTATGAGATGTTGTCACAAGATTGGAGTAGATGGTTAACCTTCAATGTTAGTATTGTTTCCCACTTTCCAATCAACTTGCACATAACTTCATATCTTGAGTTGTAGATGAGTTGGATGGTCTCTTCAGCCTAGTAGTTGAATAGTTCTTGGTTGAGATGGGATAGTAGAGGTATTTTGACCCTAAGGAATGATCCTATTGCTACTTCCATACTCATCTCTCCTATCCTTTTACTTGGGTTTCATGTCGGTTATTGTTTCTTTTACATATTTTTTATTGGCTAGGGAGATAACATTTCACGTGTATATTATTGTTGAGCATTGGCAAAAAAATTGGCAGTTGGTTGTAAGTATTTTCTTAGACACAATTCATTCTTTCATTGCTTCCACTTTGGTGAGAAATGGCCATTATAGTTACTTCATGGAGATGACATGTGTAACATGCCAACCCTTCATTGAAGTAAATTTTCCTAAGTTTTCACTTTGTGAGTAAATAAACTATGTAACAAGCCATTGCAATAAAAAAATAAATTTCTTTATCAAGAATATATGAACATAGATGCCATAAAAAAATACAACAAGGATTCCATTTCAATATAATAATTCCATAAATTAAAATATTCTAAGAATGTACACAATTACATGCATAGCTCAACCGAGCTTCAAAGCAATAGATATAGATGGTCCAAGATCCACCTTTCAAAAACTTGGTCTTCTGTCACCTGCTGAGGAGGAGAAGCATCACTCAAGTGCTTTTCTTCCAACCACAGACTCATATGTGGTCCCCCACACATCTATCATAGAACTTAGTGTTGTGCCCTACATGACTAGAACTTGTAACCCTACAATCTGCAACTAGCATGTACTACATAGACATGATGAACTGATAGTGGAGCCAAAGGCAATCACACTACTTTGGCCAAAGTGTTCTCACTTAGTACTTCCAGTGAACTTCAACATTCACTTACACTAATTAAGCTCATTTTGACTTAAGGCCACTATAATCTATGAATAGGTAACCCTTCCCATAGGCAATCTCTTTCCTAGAATTAACCTATCACCTTTAATACAAACTCTAGGGTATTTCTACTCATAAAGAAAATGTACAAATTCCCTCCCTTCTATGGACAACATTCCCAAGAGTAACCCAATAGCTATTTAGTATAATAAAGTAACCTAGCTATGAGTAACTCTTAAGCTACCCTTGTTTAATCATATCTAGTATGATAATACCCATGAAAAATAATTCCTCCTATTATGGAGTATTTACAAGAACATCACAAATCAACATAAACAAATTCTAATTCCTTTCAAAGCAAATACTATTTTCCCCTAAATGCAAGTATTCACAATAGACTAAATAAAAATCTCAACAATCAATCATTCATAAGCAAATACAAATAAAGGAAGATTATCCTCATGCCTGTAAAATGCTTGTCCAATTGACTAGCTGCAACTCAGCTTTCCCAAAACAAAAACTAGCTTAGCTTTGATCTCTCAAACAAGCCACAATAAACTCTATCTCATAAGTTGAAATTATACTTCTCTCAATATGATAAAATAATCTCCCTATACTCAAAGCTCTCTCTCAATATATAGTAGAATAAAGTAAATAAGAAATGCAGATAGAATGCACAAGATTACTTAAGGAATGTCTCCCAAATGAGAGCTCAATCTCACTATTTATACAACAAATTGGAGACCACTCAACCTATAGAAAAGGAATGATTTTTGACAACAAACTCCACTCATGTCGACTCACTCAACTTATCAAAGTGGTGGCAGCAAGTTGAGAGTGTACTCAACAAACTAAAGCTACAGATTGTCCTCTAAACTAGACAACAACATAAGACCATTTTAAAATAACACATGGTAAAAAGAAGGCATTTAAATTGATCTTGAAACATAGTTTTATAGCAAACAAAATTCATAAGGTGGTGCCAAATCAAGAAACAACCTTTCTATAGTTGGTGCGACTTTTCCCACATTTGAATCAGTCAATAACTCAAATACAACACCTTAGCACAAGTTGACTCAATCCAAGCTGAGTTGCAATGTCTTCTAAAATTGGTTTGACCATTTCATTGACCTGGAGAATCCTTTCATATTATTCAACATTTATATTTATTTTGTAATTGATATTCAATTCACTAATGAGGCATCTAAAGTAAATATAGTTTACTAAGTCAAATGTGTTTAATCTTAATGCATCGACTAAGTCATTCTCTTCAAATCGACTTACTTGTTATGCTTTATATTGCACATAGCACACCCTTTATTCATTGCCAATATGAGATATATTTGACCCTTTAAAATGCTTATATATGTTGTATCTAATTGACCTATAATTTAGTAAGTAAATCGGCCTCTAAGCATTGTTAATGATAATCGACCTCATAACATAAAGTCATATTTAAATATATAATATATATTTACATATACATATATATATGTACATCAACACACACACACATATATATATGTATATGTATATATATGTTAATATATATTTATATATATCATATGCTGCAAAAGTATGTATACATTTGATATACAAATGAATATAAACAAAATGTCATTCACATAGTAATAACAATTATATTGATTGTGTACATATATATATATTCATATATATTCCTCTATGTACATGTATACGTATGTATACATATATCAATAAATTCATATGGGAATATCTATTTTCCAATCATACGTGTGTATTGATACATAAATACATATGGATATATGTTTATATTATATATATACACATTCAATTACACACCATAGTCACACATAATTACTATTGTATTGATAAGCGTCTACGTGAGATATATCTATACATATACATATATTTATCATAAGGTCCATTTGATAGTTCCATGCGCATAAGCAACTCGGGCATAAGTGTGCATAGGAATGTCTACCTATGTACCCTCATGTACGCATTCCTTCATGTGAATGGTCTATCCTTGACATGCATGTGTGTATCTATACACATTCCATGTTCATTCTTCTCATCAATACAAGCTTAGTGATATACGAAATAACTCACAAGCTCAAATAGATAAACACCACCCAATAATGCACTCAATAGTAAACAAGACCCTTACTAATGCAGACACATCAAACTAAGGATGACTTACCAAGTTCCACATAAATAACTTGACTCGATCATTCTACTATGAGTGTGTGTGTAAGCTCAGATAGGTTACGTTACTGGTTACTCGACCAAGACCTTCTCCTGAGTGATACTTCTCCTCCGCCTGGAGGAATTGAACATATACCTACATCCAACTAACACATGCACATGGTATTCAGTTGTTAAAAAAAATGCATTACACATAATACATCTCATAGTTAGAATATAAATTCAATAACCATCCATCTCACATATATGCATTTCTTCACATATCATTGAATGAAACTACATTCATTCATAATGCATTGATAACAAAGTGCAAGCACAATTTATTCACCAACAAAATACAAATTACATTCACATTTACCCTACATAGTAATAGTAAATAGTAACTACACAATTGGGGTGTAACATACTCCCCCCTTGTGAATCATCATCCCCAATGATTTTATGTAGCAACATAAAACAAAACAGATAATCAACATATTATTTTTCAAGTATTCTCAAAAGCATCTAAAACATGAGAATTTTTTTGTTGAATCTCAACATAGTCCTCCCAAGTGGCCGAGTTTTTGCATACTAGTCCCACTGGACTTTGAATTGAAAGAATTCCCTTTTATGCAAGCAAAGCTTACGTGTTTCATGCACCTTGACAGGCTCGAGTGTTACCACTCCAGGGTCCTGTACATGTAAATAAGTCTAATCAATCACATGATTATCATAGGGTATATACTTCTTTGGGTAGGACACATGGAAGACATTATGCATTCTGGAAAGATCAGGTGGAAACACAATTCGATAAGCTACCAAATTCACTTCCTCTAGAATCTCAAAAGGACCTACATAGTGCAGGGCTAACTTGGAAGACTTTCCAAATTTAATGGAGCTCTTGTGAGGTTTCACTCTCAACAACACTTTGTCACCTACGGTGAAATTTCGGGGCACTCTCTTAGCATCAACATAAATATTTTGTCAGTCATTAGCTTCAACCAATCTTTGCTTAACAATTTTCACTTGCTCTTCCATTTCAGCTAGCATCTCTAGTGCAAGACTTACTCTGTCTTCAAGTCTATCCCAACTTATAGGAGTCCTACACTTCTGACCGTATAATGCTTCAAAAGGAGCCATCTTTATCATGGAATGACAAGAATTGTTGTAAGCAAATTCTACTAAGGGTAAGTAGTCTTTCCACTTGTACTGTTGATCCATGCAATACATTCTAAGTAGGTCTTTCAATACTTGATTCAACCTTTCAATTTTTCCATTCGTTTTCGGATGATATGCTGAGCTAATATTCAATTAAGTCCTTAGTGCAGAAAAAAAAGTTTTCCAAAACCTAGAAGTGACTCATGCATCCCTATTCGAGATAATTTTATCAGGGATCCCATATGACCTAAACACTTCTTGCACAAATTTCCTTGCTATGACAAGTGCTCCATCCGTTAGATTCCCAGGTATGAAATGCACTACTTTGGTAAGCTTATCTACAACCACAAGAATGACATTGTGCTTATTCCTTGACATAGGTAGTCCTCAAATCAAAGGAAAAGAGAATCGGGTTGTTGACGCCTTGAGTTGAAGATGTCATATTGCTTTAATAGTGACGATTCAAAATGACTTTAAAGGACAAGTGTTGCAGAAATGCAAAGATGATGAGTACTACTTGCAAGTCAAGCAAGCACTCACTAGCAATCTGCAAGATTCTAGGTATGATGGTTTTCATTTTGAATCTAATGGACTACTTAGATATAAAGGGATAATGTATGTACCTAATGTAGAAGAGTTAAGGAATCTGGTATGGAAGGAAGTACATGAAGCACCGTACTCTAAACACCCTAGAGTGATGAAAAATGATGGCAAAGGTGAAGTCAACATATTTTTGGAAGGGAATGAAAGGAGATGTTGCCAGATTTGTGGCTAGGTGTCTTGAATGTCAAAGGGTGAAAGTGGAGCATCATCATCCTGTAGGCTTGTTATACCTGCATGATATACTAGAGAGAAAATGGCAAGTCATAAGTATGGATTTTATGATCTCTTATCCAAGAAAATTCCCTTATATAATGCTTGTTGTATCTTTTATAAGAATTGGTCATAATGTGCTTGATTCTCAATCACTAGACAATCTTGAGGGAGATTAAAAAAGGCTTCTCTCAGTAATTAGGAGCTAGTGGATGGTGACAAGGATTTTCCAAATGGTGGGTGGGGTAACTCTAAAAGGTAAGACCGCAAGTGCCCAAGGCTAGAATTTATTGATCTTGCTACCTGATAACTTTTCCAATAATGGTTGTTTAAGCTATATTTGAACTTGTGGCTTAACAATTGTTTCCCTTGTGGGGTCATATTATTGCTTGTGTTTTTTTTTTGGTAAGTCACATGACTTTTGTGTTTCTTGATTAGGTTAGTTTGACTTAAGGGCATGATCCCATGCTTCACATATATTTTTAAGAATTGTTTGTATGTTTTAACTAACCATTTTAATATATGACTATTTTCATTAAAAATATATATATTTTTTATTTTTAATGTTATTTTGAGATTTTGTATATTTTATGGAATTGTATTTTAAATGTGTTTAGGATAATTATGTCATTTCATTTTGGCTTTTGGGATATAATGCTTAAGAGTGTATAATATTGTGTTTTGGTCTAGCAAAATGGTTTTGTATGGAGAAACATCTATCAATCAACTAGATTGAGTTGAAGTCAAGTTATGAAAATTGATATGTTGTCAAATATCTAAAATTCATATACGAAAATTAAAATTGATATGAAAAATTATAGAATGTACATATATAAACATAGGGAAATAAAAACACATGCATATATTTAATTGTTTTACAAGAAAATATTAAAAAGTGTGTGAAACTTAAAAGAAATTGTGAATACAAACAAATATTGTGAGATCACAACACAATAAAAATGGAAAACCAAAATATCATAAAAGTGAGATGTGGAGATTAGATTATAAGAGATATGGAGTGGTAGTTTAAGAAAGATAAATAGGTTTATCCATTTATAACATAAAGCGCTTTGAAGAATAATAGGACGAAGATCTGCTAAGGTAATTGTAACAAGTATATAATGCAGTGTGCACCTTTATCAACATCGGGGATCCGTGGCGCAATGGTAGCACGTCTGACTCCAGATCAGAAGGTTGCGTGTTCAATTCACGTCGGGTTCAAAACCCAGCATCCATATTTAATTTTTTTCTTTTCACTAAATTTAAATTTTGAAAAAATGCAAGCTGCAGAGAAATTTATTTTTTGTTTGCAGTTTTCCTCGGGACGAAACACAAAACTCAAATTTAATATTTAAAGAATTTGAAAATGTTAAAAATTCGCGATGATAGAGAAGTGGAGTCATGGAGATGCGGGGTATCGATCCCCGTACCTCTCGCATGCTAAGCGAGCACTCTACCATCTGAGCTACATCCCCAGCTGATGTTCAGGTTTTATCTTATATTATTAATAACAATATTTTCTTAAACATACAGATTATGGTTTAAATTGTTTTCTCAAAGTCGTGTAATTACTTCCAATTTCCTGATTGAACATCTCTTTAAAATTAGTAATCGAGCAACAAGTTATAAGTAGTTAAGTTCGATAAATAGAATGTCTCTTTTCATTGATGGCTTATTTGTTCCATTGTAATTCACAATTGAAAATAGGGATGTTATTGGATTTGGAAAATGTAATTTATGAAAAATTTTTACTTATGATATTGCTATCACGATTCAACCGTGTAGTTTTCAAGTCAAACTCATTGACCCATGTTTCATGAGTATTGCTCCAGCTCAAGCACGCTTAATCACAGAGTTTCCCCCAAGGTTAAGCCCACTTAGCTTGCAACCCCATTTGCAAAACCTTCAATGAGTTTGATTTGAAAACTACATGGTTGAATCCTGATAGCAATATCATAATTTGACATGTTGTGGAAGAAACCTCCTACTTATCAAATTTTTACTTGTTTCTCAAGCTTACATCTTTATTGTGTGGTTTCATCCTTTTATAATGGTTTTATTTTTTTCTATATTTGTTGAAGATAGGGTTGTGTTAAAAAGTACAATTGGGTTTTGTTAGTGGGAAGATCACATACTTTCTTGCTAGTAGTCAAATCTTATTGAAGTGTAGTACAATTTTCATAGAGTCGTCAAACAATTGATGCAACACCTAAAGACACAATATTTTAAATGTTCTTTTTATAGGTATGATTGCAGTAATCTTTCAATCATTTCTAATCAAAACTAGCGATATAGGACTATCTATAGAGACGTGGTTCTACTTGATCAACTCAAGGTATTTGGTGCATAGGTTGATTGCGCAATGATCATTTTTTTGAAATGTTAGCTTTGGTCCAAAAGATTTCAAATTTGAATTTTCTACACTATGTCGCATGGTATGGTGTGATCTAGTCCACATAAGCAAGGGAGTCATGGGTTCAAACCATAATATTAATAAGGCAATGAAAAAGATGATTCTAGCCAATGGATTTAGGATTTGGCTTGGATTCTATACCAAACAAGTCAAGTCGAACACTATGACAGTGCCTAAAGTGGGGTAAAATAAAATTGTAAAAGGGTAGGATATGCAGTTTTATCCCTTACATTTTATCCCCATGTTATTGTGTGGTAGATCATCAATGTGTGAGAAACAAGTGTTTGTGGCGAATCTTTCACTTTCCACTAGAAGAGACAATTACCACACTTGAGGATTTGTGGTGTATCGTTATAATACCAATATGTGGAAGGCAAGTAGTTGTCGACTATCGTGTTGCACATCAATAACACATAGCCCTTTGCTAATATTGTACAAGTAGACCAGGTCACCATGAGGAGGGGTGGCACTACTAGACATCTCAGTGGGTACTATGCCCAAGAGACACAAATGGTTATTTTTTTATAGTTGTAGTATTGATACTTCTATATGGTCAAGGATCATTAATTTCATACAACTTGGTCATCTATTCTAGGACATGGAGCATCATGTCATTATATATTTGTGGGAAATCTGTATGATAGTGCATTTGTATGATGATTTATATAGGATTATTGGCAACAACTATTGAAATTTTACATGCATGCCACAAAATTATTACAATGTTGAGTGTATGAGCATATTGGGATACCCTAACCCCTGAGCATGCTTGTAGAAATACTCGAAAGGATATATATTGATCATACTATTAAGACATCAATAGTATGGGTGCATGGATAGAGGGGATTGGGTGATTCCACAATAGTGTGTCCCACTTGTAAGACATCCTCATGTTTTCCTAAAATTATGTACTTTTTAGAAATAAAAATGCATGATTTAAGACTAAAGGGGTTTCATCTAAGGCGTTTTTATTGGAGGGAGTTAAATCAAATCCCCTTAGATTAAACATTCTTGGGTAGAACCCCAAGCCTAAGTAAAACTCTCAATGGAGCCTCCTTCACACCCATGAAAATGCTAACAAAAAAAAAATTCTTCACCTTTTGGAGGATCAAATGAAGTCATTTTGAAATGTCATTTTGTAAGTATGTAGCCCTTAGTCAATAGCTTTCCAAAAATTGTTTAATATGTATTATATTTTTAGTGTTATACAATTTTACAAGAAAAATATGAGATAGAATACGATTGAACCGTGAAAATGGATTAGGGAATCTCATGAGAATAGTCGTGGAGGGTTTCTATACCTCACAAATTTTGTTGCACAACCCATTTGGTGGTGCTTACCCATTCATAGGCTCTATCTTTGTTGCATGAGTTTTTGAGTGGTTTTGTTGCATTTTATTGCTTTATGCCTAGTTTGGGAGGTTGATGGTGGGCTCCCTATGGCTAGGGATTGTTGCTTCATATGTCCACTATTTGTAGTCTTTTTGGCCATGAATGCATCTAGGTGGGGCTAGATGGACTCACCCTTTCTTTTTGAGGGGCTAGAGAGATTTAAATACTTTGGCACACAATCTAGTTGTGATTATATTCTACAATAAAATTAGGATGTAATAATAATAAATAATCAAATGCAAATTAAATCATGTGGACATGTTCAAAATTCTCATTAGATTTTATTTTTTAAACCATAATTAAAATTCTTCACATACACTATTGCACAACTTGATGAATGTTGGCTAAGAAAATGATTATTTTGAAGTTAAAAAAATGAAATGTGTAATTGTGATGTTGTAAAATGACTAGCATTTCCATTAAATGGAAAGAATGATTGAAATCATGAAAACAAGTTCAAGTTAACAAATGATTGCTTATATGCAAGCTTGGGATGCTCCTTCATCATGCTCTCTACATACAAAAAAGTGATCCTCTCACTTTTGTTCAAGGTTTTCAACTCAATGGAAACCATAATTTTCAACCTTATCTTTGGGCATCCATGTAGATTCTTCAAATGGTTATCTTTCCACTTAACAAAGTACTCTTCAAAAACCTTGTTTATAATTTTCTACAAATTCCTTTTGCTCAAAATATCTTTTATTTCCTCAAACTATTCTTTCAAATCTAATATCCAATCTCATCCTATAAGTCCAACACTTTCCATGTAATAATCAATTAAATTTGAAATGTTTAGTATGAGTAAATTCCAAAATCCTCACGTAATTTTTTTGAATAAAGAGGGTAAAAATTTATTAATAATATAATGTCACCAATATAGAGAAGTCAAAGTGAGAGCACAAAACTAGCAACCAAACATCCAATATTTAAACCCATAGCAAGAACAACCAACAACCAACATCAACCCCCCATATCCGCCAAGATAAGCCTCTCGAATTCTTGGACAAAAACAGGGGAAAGATGCTCCCAACCATCAATTTTCCATTTACCATCCTACTTAGAAGCCCATTTGGTGAAACAATCACCAACCTTGTTCCACTCTCATGGAATGCAAGTGAAAGACAGACTTCGTTATGGAGCACAACCATATAATCTATCTAAGAACAGGAAAGTTTCCAATTAACCCCAGCCAAATTATGTTCAGTCAACAAATTAACAATGACTTGAGAGTCTGATTCACAAATAATCTTGTGCTAGCCAAGAGCGTGCAAGCTTTCTCAATATCCTAAAGGATCACCAAACCTTCCATAAAGTTATTGGTTTGTTTCCCCTTATGAATGGAGAATAAGAAAATAACCTTACCAAAGCTATCTCTTCTAATGCCACTAATCTTTGTTGACCCAGGATTTCCCGTGGAAGAGTTATCAATGTCGATCTTTAAAACATTCATCGATGGAGTGGACCACCCTCCCTCTCTCTGAACCCTCTTTTTAGCATGCTTACCTCTTTTAACATAAAAGGAGTTAAAATCCAGGTCGTGAAGACCCAATCTATTCACAATCTCTTCATCTCCCCTCTCCAAAGGGAAAGACACTTCAAATTTGACTTCAATAGTCTCTTGAAGCATACTAACAACTCTCTGCCAAACTTGTTGGATCAACAAATTACCACCTCAAAATATCATGTGGTTCCTTTCAAACCATATCTACCAAAGGATGAAATCCGGGCCAATAAATCACACAATTTGGAGAAAAGAGGCATGTGTTGGAGGTTTCCCTAAAATGTTCTAGAATTCAACCAAATAGGAAGCATGAATGCAAGGATATCCCCAAATTCCTTACAAAAATGCCAAATAAGCATAAAAAAGGGTAGCAGAAGAACAGGTGTGACAAATCCTCCTCACTACACCCACAAAGAACACAAACAAAAGGGCCCTGAAATCCCGCTTTCGAAGATTATCCCAAGTCAAGCATCTATTCCAAGCTAAATTCCACAGTAATTAATTACACTTAAGCTAGAAAAACTTATTCCATACATTTTTCCACCAAGAAAATTCGATCCCTCCATACTTCTGAGAAATCAACTCCTGATAACCACTAGCCACTGTGAAAACCCCCTTAGGATCAGGGATCCAAACCAAAATATCCCTCTCCCTGAGAGAACTACACTCTCTACTAGCAAGAATATTTATGACCTCGACATGATATTCCTCTAAACCCCCAGTAGGCCACTCAGTAGGGTCCTTTCATCTAGACACTTCCACCTACCCACAAACATAAGAAGTTTTAAATTCCACCACCCATGACCAACCAACCTCCAAGAAATGATGAAAAAGATCATGTAGATGAGGATACTTGACCATGATAGGAGAAAACCCATCCTAGGAATCAAACCAAAAAAGAGCCTCGACCCCTCTATTACAAATCCAAAACAAACCATCCTTAATCAACCTAGCACCTTTTTTGAGCATATCCCAAATCACAGATCATTTCCCCATGAGGGAATATCAAGGAACCTCCTCCTTTGAAACACTCTTTATATACTTGTGAGAAATAATCCTAGCCTAGATGTGATCATGTTCAATACACCATCTCCAATATAGCTTGGCAAACAAAGCCATACTAAAAAAAATAGACCGTTGCAAACCAAGACCACCCAATTGTTTCAGACGACAAACAATATCCCACTTCACCAAAATCCACTTAGAATATTCCAAGCTACTATCGCATAAGAATTTCCTAGCCAGAGAGTCCAAATCCTTGATAAAACCCGAAGGAGCAACTTGAAGCATACACCATTAATTAAGAAGAGCCTACACCATAGACTTGAGAAGCAACACCCTACTCACCTATGAGTATAATTGTTCACTTTTGCTTGAAACTTGTCTAAAATAATTTGCCAGGTGCCTCTTGGAATGGTACCGGAAGAGATAGGAATACCAAGATAAGTCAAAGGTAACTGACCAATATGAAATCTTAAAATGTAGGCAATACATTGTTGAATAAGCATAGGAATATTAAATAAAAAAATAGAAGATTTACCCTCATTGATCTATTGACTGGAAGCAACAAGGTAGATATCCAATTCCCTACATAAATTAGTAGCCTATCTAACCTTAGCCATACCCATCATATCAATGTCATCCACAAATTGCAAGTACGACTGAGGGGGGAGAACATTACCCCAATTCCAACCTTGGATTAAACCTTGATTAACATGGCGCTTAATAATTCTCCCTAGGCCTTCAACCATGAGAATAAAAAGATAAGGGGAAAGGGGATCCCCTTGTCAAAGACCCCTAAAAGCACCAAAAAGGGAGGATGATTCCTCATTAACCAAAACTGAGAAGGAAGTGGATGTAACATGACTCATTACCCACATAACCCACTCCTCAGCAAAACAAAAAGCCATGAGCGCTTTCTATAAAAAGTACCATTTGACTCTATCATAGGCTTTTTTCATGTCAAGTTTGATGAACATAACCTTTTTTTTAAGTTTCCATGGAATGGATAGTCTCGGCAGTAATAACCACACCATCCAATATTTTCTTGTCAGCCATAAATCCTCCTTGTTCCTCAAAGACTAGCTTGCTAATTCACCACTTTAGACTTTCAGAAATCAACTTAGAAAGAATATTATAAACCGCATTACAAAGGGCAATGGTCTAAAATATACTCAACCTATCAGCCCCATCACACTTGGGAATGAGGGTAAGGAAATTGGAGTTCATATCCCTTAGCATTTTTTTGTTCCTTTGTGATTCACACACCTCCAATAAATCTAATTTTATGACATCCCAAAATTCCTTAAAGAATTCAATAGGGAACCCATCAAGACTCGAGGCCTTCCCTTTCTTTATTTAAAAAACAATAGTCTCCAATTCCTCTAGGTAAATTCAAAGCAAGAGATACTCGTTCATTTCCAAAGATACCAAAGAAGAAATACAAGACAGGACATGATTCTCTTCAACCCACACATCTAGGGAATCCTCCTTGAGTAAAGTAGAAAAATATTGAGAAGCTTCTTTGGAGATATCCCCCAGAGAAGACAAATGCTCACCCTTGGAGTTCACGAGAAAGGGGATGGAATTACCATGTCTCATAGCCTTCATAGAGTTGAAGAAAAAAACAATGTTAATGTCCCCTTCCTATAACCGCTCAACACATTCTTTTTTGTTTCTAATAGATATCCTCCCACAATTCACACTCCAAAAATTTCAAAGCCTTCGCCTCCTCCTTAAGAGAATCCTCAAAAAGGCCAAACTCCCTGATCTTGTGAGTAATAGAATCCAAACTATCTTAAGAAGCTACCTTAGCATGAAAGATGTTGCCGAAACACTACCTATTCCACCTTTTGAGATGATACTTCAGATACTGTAGTTTCTTAACAAAAAAACATTGTAGTACCAAAAGCAGGTCTACCACGATACCACCAATAAAAAATATAATCCTGTAAAGAGGGGTCCTGCAACCACATAAGTTGAAACTTGAAAGAGGGAGATCAATCAACATGAGCCATAGAAGTAAAGAGCTTAATTGGCCAATGATTAGAACCTCTCCAATCCAGAATCTCAAAGCTAATTGACTGGGGCCCACCAATCCAAAAATAGGAAACTAGGAACCTATCAAGCCTCTTAGCAATACAATCCATACCACATCTCCTACTGTTCCATGTATACTATCCATTACTAGGTTTAATATCCACAAGATTTAATAAAGAAATATTATCACGAAGAAGAAAAGTAGAAGGTTCCACCCTCATCATTCCTCCCCTCTTTTTATCCAGCTTAGTAATAGCACTAAAGTCACTAGCTATAATCCAAGGATAAAGAGAGGTAGTACTTTGAATAAAATGAGTACGAGACCAAAGGCACAACTTACTCGAAAAATCCATTGGAGCATAAATATTGGGAAAAATAATAATTTCCCTAGTCTCTAAGCTTGAAGCAACCACAAAAATAGAAACTTACAATACATTCACCAAAGAGGACGAATCTTCATTAGATTCTATAAGAATGCTAAACCCCTAGCATTACTCTGAGCACTAATACATTGACACTGTCAACGCCCCCAAATTTTAGGCACCAAACCACACATACTCACAATTGAAAGCTTAGTTTCTTGAATGAATAACATATTAGGAGAATGACTTTGCACTAAATCATCAACGACATTTTTTCGAGGGCCAATGTTCAATCCCCTTACCTTCCATGAGAGAATAATCATTTCTAGGAGTTGGAAAAATGGGAATCAAGAGTTTTAATAGATCCTGACTCCACCAATGTTTCCCCCATCTCTTTAGTTTTCTCCAAATCCTTCTTTCTCCCAGCCTTGGAGGGTTTCTCAGGAGCCCCTTTCTTTTGATTTTTCTAAAGAAGCCCCAAAGGAGGAGAAGCCTTGTTACAATACTAAGATCTATATACATTTGAAACAGAGATAAGCCACCTTCCTACATACTCTGAATATTATCAAAAATATTTCCCTCCTAAACTCCCCCCAAGACACCCCTGATCTAGAGCCAACATACCAGGATTGACCTCCTGCTAACCAAGGTCATCCAACACTTCAAAGTGATTAAAATTCCCCCCCTCCTTCCTCTCCTTGAAAGTTCTCTTCTATTTTTGGTTCCTGTTACTAGACTTAATAGGAATATAACCCTCTTTATCTACCACTTCATCTAGAATAGGAGCCTTGCCTTTGTCAACTGTAGAAGGATTCTAAGAGGGCTGAGAAGACTGAGGCTTAAAAGAACAAAAAATAGGATATCTCTACAAGTGGCCATATTCATGGCACAGACAGAATTGGAAAGGGAGAGTCTCATAATCAAGTTGTTGCATCCAAGAAAAAATACCCACATGAATTTCCAGAGTCTAGAAGAGGGTTACTCAAATCTTTTTTAGCACACATGCAAGAAAAGGTCATTACCTTTCTATCCTGTGTTTCTTGAGAGGGACCCACCGGTTTCCCCAATAACAGGGATATTGAATGCAATATGTCATTCCACCAAAATTGAGTTGGAAACCAAGGAAGGTGTACCCACACAAGAACATGATTTGGGAACTCCTCTGAAGGGTTAAAAGCCATGTGCCAAGGCTTGATGAAAAGACCAATTTGGTTATGAAAATAAGGTCCTCCTTAAAAAACTCTATTATGATTTGTCATGCAATTAAAAATGACAATTAAATAACTTTTGTTCAACAACATCACTTCCATTTCACCGATTGGATTCCAAGTCCACCCAACCCATGACTCTAAAAATGGAAGCAAGACTCACATTCCCATGAATTTACAAATTAAAGCATGATTATAAAAAAAAATATTTAACATCCTCTGTGATTGAATTTGGCTGAATCACCAAGGCAAGCCTCTCTTGGATCCTCTCCAAACATCCATTATTTTTTCGGATGCAAGGGCCTGCAGATGGAGAAAACCCTCCCACCCCCAAATCTTTCAACAATAGATTACTCTCAGTAGCCCGCATTGATGGAGATGGAGATTTCACACCTAAAGATGCACAAAATCCATAATCGGTTTGGATCTTGTCACCTCCCTTGAAACCATAACCAACAAACACAAAGGTGAAACCACCTTAATTCAAACCAAACACTTATAACAACAAAATAACAACAAAATAAATGAGCAGAAAATAAAGTCAAAGAGAACCCCCCCCCGACAAAGAAAACCCTTTCCCGCACACTCCATCCCATCCTCTCCTAATTTATTTTTTCTCAAATCTTGCATGGTCTAATTTTCTTTTCCTTTAGCTTACTGTAGGTTCCTTGTGGAAATATTTATTTCCTCAAATGAACCATGAGTAATTTGTGAATGTAATATTCCTCATGTCTCCTTTCTTTATTTGTATTTATCATTATTATTATTCTCTTCCAAATAGATTATTATTTTTTTGATTGAAATGAATTTCAATATTGTGCTAATCTCACATCAAGCTACAACCATAGACCCTTTGAAAATAGAAGTTTAAAAATGTTCTCAAATGTATGAGCAAAGGGTGCTATATATTCCACCACATTCATGTATGGTCCCTGATACTTTGGATAATACCAAGAACTAATAACTTACATAAGCATGTATTCATCTCAAATACAAAAAGGAGTAATAAATGAACAAATATTAGGCATATCCCCTACACTCTTTAAACTCCATAAAAAAACAAAAAATCTAACAAATTAAACTTAAAAGGAAATATTTATTGAAATTTGTAAATTGTCTAAACTATTCTGGAAGTAGAAACTTCACAAGAATGACTGATTCCTGAGTATGGGCTACAAAGTCATGTACCATATATCTTATATCACAATGTAAAACATATCTTAATGATATTTTGTTATATTACCACCTGATGTTAATAATATCTCTAAAACCTACAATACAATCATACTTAGCAATCCATCTAAAAGTATAATATTCCTACTATTTTCATGAGAGCATTTAATTTATCCCTTGGATATGAAGCAATAATGAAAATAGTTCTCTGCAATAAATTTATAGGAAGAGAGAATTATTCCCAATCAAACAACATTACATTTCATCTTGGAGACAACTACAAAATAATGTGTATTCACATATGCCACAAATCAAGATACAACACTATGAGGTGATGACCTATAGACATAGACCTTCACCTCACACAAAGAACCTTCACATCCCTATATAAAATCTTTTTTCTCTTTTAGAACTTCCAAAACTAGAACATAACCTTTTGAAATGACACAATAATTACATTATAAAGAAGAGGGAACATCTCATATTCATTAGCCACTTGAAACTTGACATACGTTGAACCCTTAGATTTTGTAACTAAATTTGGTATCTGGAATGTGTCATAGCATCTTAATACTCTCTTTTCTTCTCATCTGCCTTCATTTACAACTAAAGTTTGTTCTGCTCCACTTTAATTAAAGTTTTGTTCAAATTTTTTACCTACACGTAAAAACACATTTTACAACTATATTTCACCCTTGCAAGTAAAAATATCAACTCTGGGTAAAAACACATATCATTGGTATTGAAATAATGCACTTAGTACATTTACCCATTGAACTCCACATAATGTCATTGTTTCCTCATAATGAAATCTAGAATTTTGTCAGATAATTAGTTGGTAGCTATTTTCCTCTCAAGCTAAATCGTGCATAAAACATTTCTTGTTGTGCAACAAAATTCTTAACATCAAGAGTATTCAGTGAAAATTTCAATCAACTACAATGGTGTTTAAATCATCTGAAGATCATGAGAGAAAGAGTTGGGTCATTTTTGCAACTACACAAGTCATTTTAGTTTGTAGGCACTAAGAAACCTCTGACAACACTGACCAAATTAATGCCCTAACACTTTAAAAATTCTTCCATACATTTTGCAATAGAGAGAAGGCGCTTTTATTGTTTTCATTGCATTAGAAACATGTGCAAGTCATGAGAAATAATTGTCGAGCATTTTAGAGCTTTCTAGCAACTTGAAAACAATTAAAAAATTTCTAAAATTGTTGTTGAGACATTAGAAAGGCTTTAGACACTTTCTAGAGGTTGAAATAGCACTTTTTACTCACCAAATGGTTTAAAAACTTTTCGCAAAGCATTTGCATGTGAACCACCATCATTTTCATGATGCTCCAAGGTGAAAACTTCTTTCAAATGTCCCTCCATGTGGAAAATTCTTATTGTAGTGCCTAAATAGTTTACACCACATATTTGGAAGGTAAAGGGTACTTAGAAATTATGATGCAATATACTCTATGTGGTGGGAAAGGTAACAAACATTAGTGTTAAAACATGCACATGAAGAAAATAATTCAAATGTGAAGCTTTTATCCTCAAAGTTAGTTTTAAAAGACCAACCAATTATATTTCATCGTTGAAAAATAATGTAGTGATATTTTGGAGACTTGGGGAGCAAATGAAATTATGCTCTTGTGTTGAGAAAAGCTCTTTTAAAAAAAAAATGATTTTTATATCAAACTTTATAAAGTTTGATTAAAGAAATCCAATTCATGTGCTTTATATTTTGAGAAAAATATTATTTATGTTTTCAAAAACTATTATTATTACCTCTTCATATATTTAAAAAAAATAGAATGTCTTAAATATTTGCACAATTAAACATTTGTAAAGTTGGAAATCTTGTAATTATTCAACAAGCTAAATGAATGTATTGATCCCATGGTTGCATGTAACCTCAGAAGGTCACAAAAATTTGCAAAGGGCCATTATTAATCATTTAGATTTGTAATGTCATAAAATTGCACCCCTTGCAATTTCACATAGATTCTTGTATCCGCTTTAGTGTCCACTCCCTTAACATCTTGTGTAGGCTCATTTTAGCCCTTGCATTAGCCTTTCCCCATCTTAGGATGCTCAAACACCCCTTTTCAAAGGCTACCTTCGCGCATTCGCTTTGCGTCAAACCTTGTGCTTTTCATGTTTGTGTCGCTTTGTAGCGTGATGTGTCTAGACACTAGCGCGTCACATGGATGTTCGTGCACCGCACGAGTGTTTTACGACATTTCAATGTTCAAACAACTTTTTTTGAGCATGCCTACCACTTGTCAGCAAGTTTTTTGGGTGGTAACAACCCCAAGATGCTTTGTAACCGCTCAGTAAGCTTCTTTTTGCTCCTATTCTCTCTTTAAAAGCTATATTTTCAATCTATTGGGCTTTCTTGGCTTATTTCTTGAACTTTCTCTCTTGAATATACTCTCCTTTCCCTCTTTACTCTCTTGGTTGCACAAATATCTCACTTGTTACAACAACTTCAAGCACTCTTAAGCTCTTACAATAGTCTTTGCAACTCTCTCGTCTCTCACAACCCTCTCTTTTATTCTTGCTCTCTTTGGCTTCCTTAACCCTTGTGATAGGAAGTCATTAGGTGCTATTACTTTAGAATATTGAATGTCAACTAGTCAACCGGGCAGTGTCCAAGGCAGTTTATAGAAGAAGATGATTTGGATAACTCATTTTATATTTTTTATTTTTCCCTAAACTATCGAAATCAATTCTTAATCTAAGGCTTAAACTGTTTAACTAGAAAACAATTTATTCTAAGAAAAATTGGAAATACTAAACTAAAAAGCATAAGACAACTAATTTAGAAAGCAACACAACTAAACTAGAAATTATGGAAACAAGCAAACTAAACAACTGATATACTACAGAAGCATAAAAGTAAGTAAACAGACAATGAAACATTTTAAATAGAAAAAGATTTTATCAATTACGAAAGATAACTCATACTAATGAAAAACACGATGGTGCTCTGGAAATTCAGACTCAACTCTTAACAAACTTAGTTACTTCCTACTGAACATATATCTAGTTTAAACAAATGAAACAACAAAACAAAAAATACTTATCTATCTAATCTACTTCCCTCGAGTGGCCAGCTCGCGGGTTAACACCTCATCTTTAAATCACATAAGCTACTAGTTCTGGAGTCTACTCATTATGAACAGTCATCATCACTCATGATTCAACATATTTATCAAGAGACATAAATCAAATAACTCATTCAACAGTATTTAGAAAACCATGTGAACATCATAATGATACTCTCTATGTCTTATTCATTACTCATGAAATTACATTCTTATAGATAAATTTATAACTAAATCCTAAAATTAAGATGGTGTGGATAGCCATTGAAAAATTATTCCTCAACTTAAAACTAACTTTGATGTCTTTAAAGCTCATAAACATAAGAAGGCTCGAGAAGAGTCATAAAGTTTTTAACAATGGAATTTAAAAGAACATAAACTAAATCTTCGGTGCATCATCCAGGCATCTAGGAGTGGGTTCCCAACATTACTCTTGAGGCACGTGCTGGTTAAACTTCTACAACAACCGCATGATGACCTGTTATTCCCTACAAAAACGCTCAAATCAACACATTAAACCTGCTTTGGTAAATTTCCTCAATTGATCAAAAGAAAGAAAGAAAGCATAATTTTCCTTAAAATAAGTAATTACTTCTCCTAAAGTTTAATAAACTGGCACAGGCTTAGGATTGAGTTTATCAAAAGTAAGCTTTCCAAATTTTATTATGATGAGGTTATTTTTACCTCATCATTTCCTCCCCTACCTAATTTCTGGCAGGTCCTCCTGCTCCATAGTTAAACCCCTGTGTCCTATTCCATTCTTCATAAAGAGTACTGAGATCATGAGTCTCCCTAGCTGATGCATTGAAAGCTTCAGGGTCATGAATAAACCCTCTGTGAAACATCACACTCTCCCTCCATTCATTGAAAAGTCTGTCATTCTGATTTGTGGAGATATTGAAGGTCGGGGTGGATTGAGTAGCAAAGGAGGACTATATTTCATTCCTATCCATCATGTCCTCAAAGTCCTCAGGATTTTAACTAAGGCATCTTCCCTTGTGAATGACCACCTGATATTTAGAGGGGAAATAACCTCTCTTTTCTTTAAATAAGCTGGTAGAGGGGTAAATCTTTCCTCGCAAGCATGCCATGCTTTTCCAATCAACTTCTATCCATTTGCCATGAAATTATCATAACACAGCTTGAGGTTGTTGTCATACCTTTTCTTCATTTTGTCATTAATAAGGAGAGACAAAAATGTAGCTTTAAACCCATCAGGCCTTGAATTCAGGGACCTTACTTGGAGACCCACTATTTTCTCTACCTGTGCAAATTCCTTTGTCCGATCCTGCCAATGAATTTGATTCCTCATGGTGAAGAGAAATACTCTTAGTTCTACCTCCCCTACGAACAACTTGATGAAGAAATCTGTGTGATTTTCCAATAACAAGTCATGCAGAAAGAATTCACAAATCAGATCTTGGTCTTCAAGAGTTGACTCTACAAATATTTTAACAAACTCTTTATCATTGGGCTTGTAGGGCTGATAATTATAGATCCTAAATCATTTCCGTATTAGCCATTGTTCATTCAAAAATTATTGAGTAAATTCTTGATGGTCTACAATTTAGTAAACAATCCACTAGTTGACATGCATCTTGCTTTCCTCTGTAGGCCCTATGAAATGAATCCTTCAAAAGCACCAGTTCCTTCTTTAGCCTATAATTTTCAGTTTGGAAATTCCTAAGGAAGTAACACTTTTCCATCCATTTCATTAGCAGAGGTGGAATGCGGACCTGGACCAATCAGTTACAACTGGTTCAGTCTAAATTTCTTTGGACTCCATTCGTGGTTTTACGATGCATTCCTTCAAGTCTTGTTCTAGTTCAACTACCCTGTTGATGGAAGCATTCACCTCTTCAATTTTTGTTTTCTTGTCCTCCTCGAAAGTTGTGAAAATTTTGTTTTATTCTTTCCATCTCTGCATCTTTGTTTGCAATGTCAACACTATAAGTTTTGTGCTTTTGATTATGTTCTTGCATTTGCTCTTGTAACTTATAGATTAGTGAATCCTTTTCCTGCAATTGAAGCTTCAAGCCCTGTATTTCTTGGTCTCTTTTATTTATTATAACTATTTGCACAGTCAATTCTTCTTTCTAT
Organism: Sequoiadendron giganteum; assembly: GCA_007115665.2. NCBI lineage: Eukaryota > Viridiplantae > Streptophyta > Pinopsida > Cupressales > Cupressaceae > Sequoiadendron > Sequoiadendron giganteum. The sequence continues at coordinate 841,482,903 of CM021100.1, read as the reverse complement.
AATTCTATAAGTTTGTTACCTTTAGACAATTGTCTTTGTAAATCATCTATTTCTACTTTACACTTTTCCAATTTAGAAATGGCACTACTTGTTTCAACTGTTTCAACAATTTTATTCACAATGGGTGATAAATTTTCTGGCACACCGGCATCCCCCTCAAGTTCTCTTCCCTGAATCTTATCATTGAAAATTTCCTCCACATGTGCAGAGTGGGAAGGAAATTCCTCACCTAAATCTTCTTTATTTAGGGGTACCTCTTCTTCACTAGCAAGCTCTGAAATTTCTATGGGCTCCAACGGCCGTTTAGGCTTTTTCTTTTGTGAACTTCCCTCCTTACCCTGTATTTGGGTTTCAGAGAATTTAGAAGCTAGCCGCTTACTCCTTCTGAGTGGAGGCAATTCTTGGAAAGTGACGGGTGTTCTATTTTTCCCCTTTCTCTTTTTTTTGGGTTTACTTGAGTCAGAATAAATAATATCAACCTGTTCTGACAGGTCAGGGGTTTTGAATTCATCCCTGAAGAATTTTGGAAAATCCTCACCAGAAGGGGCAAGATTAAGAGCTTTCAGAGCTGGAGAGCCCTTAGGGGAAATTACTCCAAATGATGGAATAGCCTGGTGGACGTTTCCCCTGATTCTATGGTTCTTGCAATTATAGGATTCTCCATTTTCTTTAGAAACTTCTCCCATTTTCCCACAGTTTTCTTACGAAAGTGGTACTTGCAAATTAGTTGAATTAACCCGTGATGTTTCAAAGGCCCAGTCCTTGTTTTAGACCTTTCTATGGAAGTGTTTAAGGAATCACACAAGAATTCAGGCATGTTAACCCTAAGAGTTGGGTCCTCCTTCCCGTGACATCAATGGGTCAACATACGAAAGGTAGGTCCTACAACTATAGTTAACTGACCCTCACAAGTAAAATACTTGATGATCCATGCGACGACAGTGCCCCAGGGTTCTAATATGGAGGTTCTCTGGAACCCTTTATTCTATCCCCTGGTGCTTATTACTACCATTGGGTGTGGGTCTCCCTCTCTAACAAACAATTTAGATAATTTTTGGTATGTAATTTGAGAGGTTTCCTTTATTTTTATGCCTGTATTCTCTAATCCAGATAAGCGGGAAATAATTTTGGAGCTTACCTTGAAATGCTCCCCCTGAAGTACCACCTCACCATTAGTATACTTCTCAGCAAAAGAGCTAACCAAATTTTCGTTATAGTCCTCAAATTTCCTGATGAAGCTTAACCACCCTGCTTCCTCGAATAATTTGGAGATATTGCTCAATCCCAACAACTTTTCTGTTGAATCTGGCTCTCCCTTTCTTTTACCACCCGCCATTTCCTTGATTTCTCACTCTGCAAAAAGACTTCAATTTTGGCACAAAGCTTTCACGCAGGTTTTTGAAAATATTGCTTCTGAAATCACTTATTTGTCTTATTTGCAGCTTACTCTACAATGATTTCCAATTTGCATGGAGGCATGTGAAAGGCTTTTCCGTACAAATAGTTGATCGTCGGGTGGCACAAATTGCTAATTTGGGAGTGAAGTTTGTGCCAATTTATTATTCTTTATTCAAAAATAACTACCTACTTAAAGCGAAAATTAATACTTCCTTGCGTTTTGTGATCGTTCGAAGATCTTATACCTTACAGATTTGACAGGATGACGTGAAGGTATTGGCTGAGGTGACGGTGGATTTATTATGATATGGATGCAAAATTCTATGGGCGGCAGGACTATCAATGAGGGGTACGAAATTAGGTGGCTTATTGGTATTAAAGCAAAAATAGAAAGATAGATGTATGAGATATTATGGCAAAAGAATCACGAAATTTGCATTTTTGAAAAAGGTGGTGGAATACGAATGAACGAGTTCCAGAGCACGCAATTTGACATCATGCTCGGAGCTCGTACATAATTTTTGGAGCATGCAAGAGGTTTGCATTTGTGATGAAGAAGGCAGATAAGTTTCGGAGCATCAGTGTGAGACGCAACCGGGACAAAAGTGAGATGAAGGTTCCAGAGCATCGCTGGAAGATGCAGCCGAAAAGGAATAAAATGGAGGTTCCACAGCATCGCCGAAAGATGCAGTTGGAGCAGCAACGAAATGAAAGGTTTTGGAGGATCGCCGAAAGATGCAATCAGAGCAACAACAGAATGAAAGGTTCCAGAGCATCATCGAAAGATGCAGCCAGAGCAGAAACATAATGAAAGGTTTCGGAGCATCGCCGAAAGATGCAGCCAGAGCAACAACGAAATGAAAGGTTCTGAAGCATCACCGAAAGATGCAACTGAAGCATCAATGGAATGAAAGGTTCTGAAGCATCATCGAAAGATGTAGCCAGAGTAACAACAAAATGAAAGGTTTCAGAGCATCGTCGAAATATGTAGCTAGAGCAGCAATAGAATGAAAGGTTCCAGAGTGATATGATACAGATTTTTGAATTTTGAGAAATTTTAACCTTAGTGCAGAACACCTCCTCGACATGATGAACTTTGTACAAGTTCCAGAGCATCTAGCACTGGCATCATAACGTTCTAGAGCATTGTTGGAGGGTGCTCCGGAAGTTACTTCCCTGTACTGAAGAAGTCCTGCAAAATGGAACAAAAATTAGCTAAGTCAAAAAGAAGAAAAATTTAATGAAGGAAAATATCTTGACATACATGTCTTTTTATTGCATATATTTTTTTATTATATATTTTTCTTTTTTTGAACAACATTGTTACTAGATAGACTCTGCCTTGGCAGAGTCAACACATTAGACCTCGTTGTGCATTTCCAACATCCTTGAAAATTTCTCCTTATTGAACGGATTATTGTAGACACGTAAGCGGTGACCATTAACCAAAATAATTTGTGTATCACCATCAATTGGTTTCAACCGAATAGTTCTGTTTGAAAAGACTTCATCAATTTCATAAGGTCCTAACCAATGAGTCCTGAGCTTTCCCTTATGGTCTTTGTATCTTGAATCAAATAGAAGGGCCCAATCTCCATTATGAAACTCCCTCTCCTTAATATGTTTGTCGTGCCATACCTTTTGTTGATGTTGAATTAGTTCAGTTTGATGGATGGCATCTAGGTGAAGCTCATCCAATTCACTTAGTTGCAGAACTCGTTCAAATTGTGCTCGTTTTAAATTCAGACCTAGTTCCATAGTTGTTCGAAGAGTTTGTAGTTCAAACTCAATTGGAAGAAGAGGCTTCTTCCCAAAAATGAGCTCATAGGGGCTAAATCCGGTCATACATTTCCAAGTTGTGTTGTATGCCCATACGGCTTCAAGGAGTTTCCTGGCCCAGTCTTTTCTTCCAAAGGAAACTGTTTTCGTTAAAATGTTTTCGAGCTCTCTATTAGTTACTTCTACTTGGTCGTTCGCTTGAGGGTGGTAAGGGGACGACTTCCTATGGCTTACCTGAAAATGGTTGGTAAATGCTAAGAGCACTTTGGACATAAATTGGGGTCCCTGATCAGTGACGATAGTTTGAGGGGCTCCAAATCTAAGGAAGATTTTATTATAGAGGAAGTCTGTGACTTGCTCTTCCCTAGCTACATGTAAGGCTTGAACTTCATCCCACTTTGTCAGGTAGTCAGTGCAAACCAATATGTACTCTTTCCCTTGAGAGGAAGGATCTATGAGTCCGATAAAATCTAAACCCCATTTCTTGAATGGTTCTTGTACCACCTGTGGTAGCAACAACATTTCCGAAGAAGCAGTTGGTCTTCCTACCCTCTAACATTCATCACAATGATGAAAATAGTTCTTAATGTCTTTATGCATTGAGGGCCAATAGTATATGGCACCTAAGACTTTATGAGAAGCTCTCTTTGTAGAGTAATGCCCTCTCGAAGGCTCATCATGACAAGCCTTTAGAATTCTATAGGTTTCATCCGCTCTCATGCATCTTCTTAGAATCATATCAGGTCCACAATGAAATAGAATTTCATTAATCCACTTGAATGGGGCACTTTCCTTGATTAGACATTTCTTTTGCTTAGTCGTGAATCCAGAGGGTATCTCTAAAGCAGCTAAATAGTTAGCGATATCTGCAGACCAAGGTGATTTTATAGAAACTGCAAACATATTTTCATCTGGAAATCATCTTGTACAGGGGTATTGTCACCTTCTTCTTGTTTGATTAATGACAAAAAATCTTCTGCCACATTATATTTTCCTGGTTTATCAAGAATCGTGGCATTAAACTCCTGAAGGAGCAATAACCATCTCATAATTTGACCATTAACTACGGGTTTATTCATTAGGTAATCCACACTCGAGTGATTTGTATAAACCGTAACTTTATACCCCGTAATGTAGTGGCAAATTTTTTTTATGGCATGAACAACAACCAGGAATTCCTTTTCTGTTGTTGTATAGTTCTTTTTTGTAGGAGTAAGATTTTTACTGATGAAGTATATAGCATACTTTCCCCATTCTCATCTTCTTGTCTCAGAACTGCCCCAATAGCATCATCAGAAGCATCTGCGTAGATATGAAAGGGAATACTCCAATTTGGTCCTCGCAAAACAGGAGTTGAGACAAGTTTTTCCTTTATGGTTTCGAATGATGACTGACACTTAGATGTCCAAACAAATTCTACCTCTTTATGTAAAAGAGAAAACATAGGAGTTGCAATTTTACTGAAGCCTTCAATGAACCTTTTGTAGTAACCAGCATGCCCAAGAAAACTTTGAACATCTGTCTGATTCTGAGGGATAGTCAACTGTTCAATGACTTCAATTTTTTTAGGGTTGACCTTTATTCCCTCTGATGAAATATGATGACCTAGGACTATTCCTTGTTCCACCATTATCAAACATTTTTCATGGCTAAGGGATAGTCTATTTTCCTCACAAACTTGTAGAACTCAATGTAGGTTTTGAAGAGCTTCGTCATATGTTGACCCATAGACTATAAAATCTTCCATGTAGACCTCGACACAATCATTAACGAGAGCAGAAAATATGGAAAGAACGGCTCTCTGGAAGGTCGTTGGAGCGTTGCATAGTCCAAAAGGAAGCACTCTATATGCAAATGTGCCCCATGGGCAGGTAAATGTGGTTTTTTCCTGATCTTCTGGTGCAATCTGTATCTGATTGTAACCACTAAATCCATCAAGAAAGGAGAAATATTTCCTCCCAGCCAAGTTGTCCAGTACTTGATCAACAAATGGTAGGGGAAAATAATCTTTATAAGTGGCTTTGTTGAGTTCTCGATAATCTACACAGATTCTCCACTTCCCATTTTTCTTTGGGACTACCACCATAGGTGATACCCACTTACTATCAGATATTGGATAAATAAATCCAGCGTGAAGGAGCTTCTCAATCTCAATTTTGACTAAATCCTTTAGTGTAGGATTGAGTCTCCTCTATGGCTGGCAAACAAGTCTTATACCGATGTCAATGTAAATGCGATGAGTACAAACACTTGGGTGAATTACCCTCATGTCTATATAATCCCAAGAAAAAGCTTTAGACCTTTGTACCAACACATTAAACAACTTATACTCTTGAGTTTCTGTCAACCAGCTATTGATACTCAAGGTTTTTCTTGGTAATAGCATTATCGATTTTGTTCTAGGATGGACCGAGGTGACAATATACATAGGTCACAACAACGTGTTGAGAGGATAACTATGAGGTATAAGTCGATGAAAACTTGTAATATCCTCAAAGAAATGACTTGATCTGAGAATAATATTTGCTAAGGGACAAGGCATTCCCATTGTAGCATAACTGTGCTCCATTCCACTTATATCAATTGGTTTCCCAAACATCCTTGGAGAATCCATCATTTCTTCCTCGTTCGGGGTTATAGCATGTCGTGCAATGTCGCTTACTAACTCTTCCTCCAGTTCTTCCCCATGTTGTTTAATTACTACCATGGCTAGGGAGGCTAAACTCTCTGAACCATTGGTTTCCTTAGGTTCATCAACCCAGACCTTTTTATGCTCTGTAGGCTTAGCAGGGGGGTATAAGAACAAATGTTTATTGTCTTGACCATGCAAAATGGTCATTCCCCCTTCCCTACAATCAATCTTAGCAGCAACCGTGGCTAGCCAAGGTCTTCCAAGAATTATAGGATAGCTATCCTTAGGTGTAAGCGACTGGATTACTTGGAAGTCGACTGGATATTCCCATCCATCAACTTTGACAAGGATGTTTTTAATTACACCCTTAGGGATGGATATAGACTGATTTTCCATTTGTAAGACTGTGGTTGTGGGACGTAAATCAATTAAACCTAATTTTTCCATTACATCCATAGTCATCATGTTAATAGCTGCCCCAAGATCCACTAGTGCATTTGGTGTTGCTACCTCATTGATTGTAACTATTATAAGTGGACTCCCAGGATCATCGTATTTTAGAGCGATAGTCTTTCCAGACAGAAAATCAGCTAAATAACCATCAATGTGAACGGTATTTATATTTTTTGGCTTCCTACCTGGCGTTTTGATACATAGTTGTTTGATTAATTGGTTTAATTTAGGAATTTCCTTTATTGCTTGTAATAAAGGAACTTCAATTTGCAACTGCCTAATTTCTTGAATTAACGAAGTTTCTGTAGCCAATGATACTTCTGGAGTATCTTTCGGAGTTATGGATTTTAAATGTTCTGGATATGGTGCCATCCTTTTCTACTTTGGAATAGGATGCTCCTTATGTTGACTTAAGGACTAACCTTCCTCCCCCTGAGACAAGTCAGCATCCCCTGCCGCTGAAAAAGGCTCTTTGTCTTTGGTAATGGTATCTTGCTTAAACGACGTGTCTTTTATGGGACTTTTAGGCTCAGATTCCTCTACTATCTCTTCAATGGTCGAAGGTTGAAGATTTTGACTAGAACGTAATTGCACATTTCCAAAATGTATCGCATTAAGTCCCGTTACATTTTCATGTTCAGTGGAATAAACTGGTGTATTCTGGCGATTATTCTTAGGATTGGGCAGCGGTTGCACTGGAAGTTGAGGTTAGTTTACCTGCTCATTCTGAGGAGGTTTTTGAGCTAGAGGCAACATATTTTGTTGTTGATTCCTCCTAGGTTCAGTATTAAACTGATTTTGTGCCCGATTCCATTAGGGGACAACATGTTGTTGATACCACTATTGTTGGGGTTGATTTGACCACTGCTGATTTCCCCATGTGTGGTTTGTTCATTTAGGGGATCCCCAATAAGGATTTCCCCAATTAGGTTGAGGTGAAGGTGACTGGTTCCAAGATGGAGTCCATTGATTATGAGCTCAATTATTTTGTGGCCTCCATGCAGAATTAGGATTTTGTCCATAAGAGAAATTACCTCCTTGAGGTTGGTTTAAGGCATTTATCTCTTCTTCAACTTGAATGGTTTTTTTCTTAGTATTCTTGATATCTGACAGAATTTCACACTGATTCGTTGGATGATTCTTCTCACAAAGTTGACAAATATTAAATTTTTCCAAGGGGCACTCGTGCAACAGGTGTTTATTCTGACACCTAGGACAATAGATTGACAAGGTCTCCAAATTGTGAGTTTTAGCTTGAATACCATCTAACGTGGTATTCAATTGAACAAGAATGTTCGTTTTCAGATTTGCTATTTCTTCACGGAGCTTCCCTATCTCATTAGACCCTTTAAAAAGATTGGTTTTGTGGATTCCTCCCCGTGTACGGGTGAAATTATGACATAAATCACATATTTCCTCAAGAGGTAACTGAGATACGTCACCTTTGCCCATTAAATCAAGATTCCTTCTAGTGTCATCATCAAGACCTTTAATAAAAATTGTTTTTAGAATCTCAAAGCTAATGGTAATTTCTCCACATCTTTTGGAGAGGAAGAGGAACCTATCGAGATAATCCTCTAAGCTTTCATCCTCATTTTGTCTTAATTTAAACAACTCCTCCTTACGATCACTTACCCTACAGTAACTTTGGCATTTTTGCAAAAAGACAGTCTTCATCTCTCCCAAGATGTTATACTTCCCAAACCTAGTCCCATAAAGTAGTGCATTGTTGAATCCTTTAAAGTCGACAAAAAGAGCTTCAACTTTTGGTTGTCGTTCTTGTAATCATAAGTCTGACACAGGACTTTAAATTCAAAGAGAAACTGGTCAGGGTCTTTCGAGGACAAACCACGAAAGGTTGGAAGGAAGGTTGGGGAAATGTTCTTCATGATAGTATCATCATAAAAATCTAACGTAATAGGATAGGTAAAGGTATTAGGAGGTTGAGGTTCATTGTGGTTAGGTTCAGCTCTATGATCTCCCATTATGTTCAAAAGAGTATGTTCCTCAAAAACAATTTCCTCTATTACTAGTTCTTCTGCCAGTTCCTCAACAAGTAAATAATGGAAAGCCTCGAGTGGAGTAGGCTCAAATAATTCTTCAGAAATGTGGTCTTCTGATCCTTGGGCTTCCCTAGGTATGATTGGTACGTATTTTGGGGGGTCTTTGGTATAAAACGTCTGTGAGGGCCTCCTTTTTGGACCATGCAGAAAAAGAAGCCAACTGAGAAATTTTTGGCATAAAACTTGATATTCAAACCATCTCCTAATAACACTCAAGCATAAAGGCTATGTTGTCCCCAACAACGGCGCCAAAAAGTGATAGGAAGTCATTAGTTCCTATTACTTTAGAATATTGAATGTCAATTAGTCAACTGGATAGTGTCCAAGGCAGTTTGCAGAAGAAGATGATTTGGATAACTCATTTTATATTTTTTGTTTTCTCCTAAACTATCGAAATCAATTCTTAATATAAGGCTTAAACTGTTTAACTAGAAAATAATTTATTCTAAGAAAAAATGGAAATACTAAACTAAAAAGCATAAGACAACTAATTTAGAAAGCAACACAACTAAACTAGAAAGTATGGAAACAAGCAAACTAAACAATTGATATACTACGGAAGCAAAAAAGTAAGTAAAAAGATAATGAAACATTTTAAATAGAAAAAGATTTTATCAATTACGAAAGATAACTCATACTAATGAAAAACACGATGGTGCTCTAAAAATTCAGACTCAACTCTTAACAAACTTAGTTACTTCCTATTGAACATATATCTAGTTTAAATAAATGAAACAACAAAACAGAAAATACTTATCTATCTAATCTACTTCCCTCGAGTGGCCAGCTCGCGGGTTAACACCTCATCTTTAAATCACATAAGCTACTAGTTCTAGAGTCTACTCATTATGAACAATCATCATCACTCATGATTCAACAAATTTATCAAGAGACATAAATCAAATAACTCATTCAACAGTATTTAGAAAGCCATGTGAACAACATAACGATACTCTCTTTGTCTTATTCATTACTCATGAAATTAAATTCTTATAGATAACTTTATAACTAAATCCTAAAATTAAGATGGCGTGGATAGCCATTGAAAAATTCTTCCTCAACTTAAAACTAACTTTGATGTCTTTAAAGCTCATAAACATAAGAAGGCTCGAGAAGAGCCATCAAGTTTTTAACAACATAATTTAAAAGAACAAAAACTAAATCTTAGGTGCATCATCCAGGCATCTAGGAGTGGGTTCACAACATTAATCTTGAGGCACGTGCTGGTTAAACTTCTACAACAGTCACATGATGACCTGTTATTCCCTACAAAAATGCTCAAATCAACCCATTAAACATGCTTTGGTAAATTTCCTCAATTGATCAAAAGAAAGAAAGAAAGCATAATTTTCCTTAAAATAAGTAATTACTTCTCCTAAAGTTTAATAAATTGGCACAGTCTTAGGATTGATTTTAGCAAAAGTAATCTTTTGAAATTTTATTATGATGGGGTTATTTTTACCTCATCACCTTGCAACTCATATCTCCCTTATCTTGTGCTTGTAAGCATCCTGGGATTTCACACAACCCCCATCTATTGCATCTCCATTTTTTGATATAGGTTCTTCTCCTCAAGCGAGGATTTCTTTTATCACTCCATATTTGCTTACTTTGTTCACTTTCTCTATCTGTTTGGTTGTCTGTGGAGGTGGGAACACCAAAATGAGGATTTGACTGAGGCAAAGCCCTATACAACCCCAACATTTTCTCCAAATCTTACACATGCAGGTATTGAAGATATTCATGTGTTGGAGGCTTCATTAATTGGTTTTCTATGAGCATTTTCTATCTTTCCTTCTCTTGCTTTATCATTTCTACTTTATTTCAGTTTTATCATATTCTGTCATCTTCCCATATTCTGAAAGTTCTCAGTAATTAGATTGCTAGTAGTCACCTTGTCGTTTTCTAGGATATTCTCACTTTTTGGTTCGTACGAGATGCCAACATGCCTCTAGGACACCAACGCACCACACTGTCATCCTTATTCCACGCTGCCATCCTTTGGTTGAAAGCTCATCAGTTTGTTCAAAAAACCTCTGCGATTTACTCTTTCTGATTCTAGAACTTTCACTTTGTTCCTTGAGGTAGTTTAGGGAATTTCACCCCTTATGATTATCTTGAGAATAAAGAGACTCATGAGTAGCGAATCTCCCTTCTATACATTTTGGTGAACCCGACGTGAACCACAATATTTTTCAAAAAACTAGGAATCTATTTACCCCAATTTGGTGGGGTCATAACTTTTGACTCGGTGCTTAGAATTCAGAACTATTTACACTGTTGGAAAGGTCTCCAAGAGGACTAATTGAATCCCTAAAATATTCTACTTTCGCCAACTAAAACTTAGGGACTGATGCAGTTTCAATCCAAAATTCTACTTTGAAGACCTCCGAAAATGCAAATTACTAGAACCTAGAAAATACCAAAAAAAATAAAAAATGGGATTTTTGATTTTTCTCAATTCTATCACCCCTAGATTGCTCTAGATCAGCTGACGTGCCTATATCTATATTTCAAAATTTATTTTCTATCTTTCTTCCTTCTATCTCTTTCCAATTTTGTTAAGAAGCTTCAAGAAGTTCTCTTACAAGCATGTGAAAGTGAGTTCGTGTCTCCTTTCTTATTATTCTTTGTTGATCCCTCTCTTGAGATTCCTTCTAAGGATATTTTGGCACAAGAGGATGAAATCATTGATACCTTTATTAAGCTTACTCTACCTTCTCTTCATTCCAATGCACACTCCTCTAGAGATGATGCATTAGTGAATGATGAATCTCCTTCCACATTTGATCCTCCTTAGATCGATGTTGAGAATATTTCTTCAAATAATTATCCCACTACTTGTGATGATTCTGTAAATGTAATCTATGTCTCTAATACCCCTCAAAGGCCTAAGAGATTGGTCATTTATTTGACTCCAGCTAGTCCTTCTCCTAAAAGGATTTGTTCTATTAATGGTGTTTCATTTGATAGTGACTCTTCTAAGATTTGTAAGGCTCCCTCTTATAGAGTGGTAGCCCATACTTATAAGACTAGAAGGAATAAACAAAATGTTGTTCAACCTGCTTCTTTACCACCTTCTCAACCAAGCCTTCCTCAAGCACCTAAGCCTACAACTAAAGCACTTGACGATTATGATCTTGTTGAGCAACTCCACATTACTCTCATCGAGATCTTACTATGGTACTTGCTTTAGTTTGCTCTGATTTATCAAGGTATCCTTCAAGAAGCCTTGCAAAAGATCCTATTACTTGCCTTTGCTAGGCCAACGGATGTTAATGCATTGGTAGCCCATATTCGTGTAGATTCATTGAATATTATGTTCTATCTAGAAGAAATTCTACCCTTCGATGTGCAAAAACATGTGTGTAGTGAAAATCCCCTAGTCGAGAATGCAAAACGAAATGAATGCAAGACAAAGGAAACACAACAACACCTCAAGATTGGCCCAGTTGAACTTGAACAAAATGAAAGAGAAAAGAGTGATATACCTTGTCCAAGTTGATTGGTTGTTTGGCTTTGTTGATCATTCAATTTGTGTACTTCTAGATCAATTTCGACAACATAATGACTTGTTGTAGCTTGATTTGGATGCAAGGACGGATGAAGGATGGATATGGTTGCAAGGATTTTTCTATGTAGATAGTGTGAGATCTTGAGTGTGTATGAGATGGTTAGAATGCATGAATGTGTTAGGGTTGCAAAATGGCTAAGTGTTAGTCATTTAGCAAGGGAGATTGAAATGCATGGCCAAGATTGATTCTTGGGATAGGATCAATGGTTGAGATCAAAGGATTGATGAAAGGAATTAAAAATTCCTTTTTAATGTGCATTGGAGTGATAAAAGGAACTAAATATTCCTTGGGGGATGAGAGAGGAATTAAAAATTCCTCAAAAGGACCTTGGGAAGACAAAAAGGAATTAAAAATTCCTTGGGGGATGGGAAGAGTTGACTAAAGGGGTGATTAGACTAGTTGATGAAGGATTAGAGGAAGGTTGGGTGGCTAATGAAGATTAGGAGCCAACTTGAAAAATTTGGAGGATGTGACACATCATAAGTATGGATTAAGAATGTGCACACCCCTAATGATGGGATTAGGAGGTGCATTATGATTAAGTGCAGATTAGGAAAAAGTGATGGAGGATGTGACATTTGAGGGAGTAAATTAAATAAATAGAAATTATTTATTTAATTTATGGGATAGAAGGGGTAAGGTAGGATAGATGATAAAGTATTTAATTATTTAACTAAAAATCTTAGGGATTTTGAGGACTTTAGGGGTATTAATCAAATAATCATATTATTTAACTATGTGGATAAAAGGATATTTAGACAAAAAGGGATAAATTTGACTAGATATAAGTGGTCAAATTTAGGTGTCTACATTTTCCCCCTCTTTGAGATGGTGTTACAAAGTAGCATCATTTCAAATAATATTAAAACATAAAACTTGGCAGAAGATAATTAGATTGGGAAAGATGCCCCAGTCATCAAAGGGGTGACTAGGAGGAAAGGTGATGGGCGTGAAGATGAAGATCAGGGATTGAAGATGCCCCCTCAAGAGGACATGTAGGTTCAAGAGAACATGGGTGTTCTCTCAAAATGGATGAGATGATGAAAGAGTAGATGGGGAAGATGATGCAAAATGATGGATATAAGAGAGGACGATAGGGTGAAGAGATAAAAGCAAGCACAAATGAATTTCAGGACAAAGATAATGTTGCCCCAGTCAAGCTACAAGCCAAGATGGATTGATGATGGATGGAGGGTTATTGATAAGGGAAGGATACATCCCACTGATGATGATTATGCTGATGATAGTGTTGTCAACGAGGGAAGGATACACCCAAAAACAACACAAAATTATAGGGAAGGATACATCCTAATGATGATGAGGAGAATGTTGTTGATAAGGGAAGGAAACATCCCAGAACAACACAAAAGGATAGGGAAGGATACATCTCGATGATGATGATGAGGATGATGATGATTGGATCAAGGCTTGTAGCAAGGCTAGGAACAAGACCAAGGAGGTGATTAGATGATTTGTGCTAGATTGAATGGATTAGGATTGGATTGAGATGTGAGATTGTTGAAATGAATGAAGAGGATGGAGGAAGAGACACTTAGAATAACAAATCTATATTATCCTAAGAAGATTGAAGGGATGATGATATGATGAGGATGGATGAAAAGATGCTTAGAATAAAAAATCTATATTATCCTAAGGAGATTGAAAATATGGTGATATGATGAGGATGATGGAAAGATGCTTAGAATAACAAATTGATATTATCCTAAGGAGATTGAAAAAGATGATGATATGATGAGGATAATGGAAGGATTCTTAGAATAAAAAATCTATATTATCCTAAGGAGATTGAAAAGATGATGATATGATGAGGATGAAGATGGTGGAGTGATGAAAACATATAGGATATATAGATGAGGGAGAATTATGTGGGATGAATGGATAGTAACCAAATCAAGCAAGTTAATTATGATGCATTATGCTGCCATGTAATGAGCACTTAATTTGATATAGCATGAGATACTATGCACCAGGATATGAGGAACCAAGGTGACTTCATATCACATGCATAGGACTGACACAACAAACAAAATGTTAGTTCAACATCCCAAAGTCATGGGGGCTTTGGTAGGGCCAATGTTGGAAAACCACAAATACAAAGGATGCCCCAGCATAACACAAGACCAAAAAGGATCTTGGTGGGTATTACGTGGGAAAACCAAGAAGACAAGAACAAAAAAAAGATCAAGATATGCCCCTATGTCCACCTATCAAAGAACACCATGATATGATGGATCATGGTGACCCTTACAAGGTAAAATAGGAAGCTCAAATGATAAACAAAATGTCAAAAAGCATCAAAAGGTCACAACATATTTCAAATGTCCTTTGCCACAAGATCGAAAGGATGGATGGGATTGATGCGGTCTGATTAGGAAGGATGCATCCTATTAAGACCAAAGATGGAGACTAAACTTGGTGATCGACATGGTTAGGGATATTTGAAACCGATTGAACCTCATGATACTAGTGACCTTTGTTGTGAGTATCAGCTAGATAGGGACATACTTAATGACACAACAGGAGAAAAAGATGCACCCTACAAACCTAGGGTCTCAAGGGTTGATCAAAGATCAGCCTTGCCTATGTGAAAGCACAAAGCCCTCATAGTTTGATAAAAGACCATGGATCAAAGCAGAAAGAGGACGATGGAGACTATGATGGAGGACAAAGATTGGACAGATAAATGCCAGGACCAGATAGACAGACGATGGGGAATGATACAAAAGGATGAACCAAAGCCTCAGGGGCTAATCAAATGATTACCCTTGTCTACGTGAAAGCACAAAGACAACATAGTTCAACAAAAGACCAAGGAAAACCAATGGACAAGGATGAGGAGATGGCCATGATAAATGGATAAAATTATGGAACCGATACGATGAGACAAGATAGACCTGGTGGATAGGATGATTGATATATTCGATGTGGATCATATGAAGCTCAGGGATGTGATAGTTATCCAAATCATCAAAATATGAATTGGGAGGATAAGATGATGGATGGTGAATGATGAAAAGTGATAAGATATTGGAAAGATGTAGGAGATAGATAGGAGTGATGATAGTGAGATAGATGACATTAGAGGGTATGGGGTAGCCTATAGCTAGATACCAATCACAAGGGATTATGAGATGGAATGAAAATAGAGATAAAAGGATGAATAGATAAAGATAGGGAGATGGAAAGATGTTAGGATGGATGGATAGAGGGATAAAGATTTGGAAAGATGGAATGGTTTATTGGATGAATAAATGGATGGGGAGATAAGGATGAAAAGATGTAAAAGGAATAGTGGATGGGTGGATATGAAGATAAGGATTTGGGAGATGGAAGGGATTACTAGATGGATGGATGGATGTTATGTCCAAGGACTATGTCACAAAGAAGTAGATACCCCACTCTAGAGATGTCACGTGTAATTAGGAAATAGTGAGCGAGATGGATATGGATAGGA